>CM062817.1:356637626-357111737 GCA_031772625.1 Pinus tabuliformis | reverse complement strand
TGTTAACGTTTTGACATAATCCTCAATTGGCATCAATTTAGCATTAATAACCATCATAGAAGGTAAACATTTTCTGACCGATGGTTCAATCTTGTTGAAAAATATCTGAACTATATTGTCAACATTGTTGCACTTTTCTTGTAGCTGAAGGGTGAGATTTTTCTTAGTGATAATCTTCTTTACCTCTAATATTGTTGCAGTTCTGTCACTTATTCTTAACTCCTCAAGCTCATAATCATCCATGGAATTTAGAAACTTGATTATATCTAAGGTAGTCTCTAGCATATCCTCCAGCTACTTAGTTATGGATTCCACTTCTTCCTGAGATTTTTCCAAGAAATCTTTATGATTGAATATTATCTTAATGGAGTGAAAAATCTCCTTGATTTCTTCTGTGATTTCTTCCCACAGAATTTCTTTTTCTAAACCCAACTTGTTTCCTATGAAGGAATTTGTTAGCTCTTTCTTCAACATTTCCACTTGGCCCTTGAGTCTGTTTGTTTCAGTTGCAAGTGAACTGTTTGATATAGACTTCATAAGCAGTAATTCCTTGAGTTCATCCTTTAGTTTATTGATTTCTCTTGTCTTGATAGAAAAGTTCTGAACAACTTCAGTAAGTTGTTCAGCTCCTTCTATTGTACCTGTTGCTGATGTAGTGGCTGAAATATAAACTATGGTGATGGGAACTGCTACAAGTGAGATTACATCCATTGAAGTTTGAATATTCTTGATAGCTTCCTCCTTCTCCTTAACCAATTTCTCCATCTGCTCCTCCATTTGTTTTATTTACAAATTATGTTCTATGATGAGCTTCATCAGCTCTGACTTTTGAGTCTTTGTCTCCTCGATTTCTTTGGCAATTGGATCCTCGATGCTAGTAGCTTCAATTGTTTCTTTAATGTTTCAACCTCATTGTTCTTTTTCTTAATGTGCTCCTCTGCAGCATTTATATTTGTGGGATCATATCCCATCCTTAGCACTAGATTTTCCAAGGATTGAATCTTGGTATCCTTTGCTAATGAGGAGACCTTCTCCAACTTTAGTTGTGACTGAATGTTGGCAAATGTAACTTGCATTTTTGACAAACTCATAGCAGTATTTTTCAAAGTTGAAGTAATCATCTATCCAGTTTATTTGTGCATCTCAATTTGATCAATTGGATGCACATCGTTGACATTGAACTCAAAAGAAGTGTGTTTCTGGTATTTTGCTGTAGTTTTGGGTTGAGGAACTTGGGCCTGCAAGAAAGCCAATTGCATCTTCCCCTTCTCAGATTCAAAGACTAAAAGAAGCCCGGCTTGAGAGTTGGAAGAATGCTTCCAGAACTGGGTGTAAGTATTCAACTTCAATTATTCATTATTTCTTTTGATTTCACTAAAGACATGGAAAATGTCTTCTTCTTTATTCTCTCGAATGCCTCCAACAGATTGAACTATATGTTGTTCATGAGAAGTGGTAGACTGAGTTGGAGATTGTATAGACTGTTGACCAGACTATGGATCAATATTCATAGAGACCCTTTGTTTCTTTTTCCTGTGAAAGACCTTGAAGCCTTGGCTTATTGCCTCTATTGCAGGTGAAGATTGTTCTTCCCTCCCTCTCTTGGTTGTCTTTTCCTGTGCAATTGGAGTTTGCATATTTGATGTAGAGACTACCTACTCCTTACCTCTTAGAGGGTATTCTCTATCCATTCCATTGATTCCTTAAGTGTTCTATCTTAGGCCTAGCTGTATGATGATATGGTGTGAACTTATTTTCCACCCTGAGTTTGGAGATGACTCCCAATGGGTCATATGACCAAGAGAAACTGAGAGAAAATTTCATTTCTTTTAACATCTTATCAACTTCCTCCCTTGCTTCCCTAGTATTAAAAATGAAGGGACCAACTTGAGCTTTGAGCTTAAATTGCAATTTCGTTTTGGCAGCTACAAAATGTACTTCATCTGCATTCAATATTTGCCTCAAGTACTCTAGTGCAAAGATTCTAATAGGGAGATACTTTGCCAGTTTGTAGGGTGGAAGCTCACAGCCAAAAACCCTGATTTCTATGTAGTTTTGGTAGCAATATCAGTCTCCTAGTCCAGCTTGATCTATGAACTGAAGTTCTTTGAAAAATTTTCACTGGCCCTTGGTAATGGAGTGTTGCTCATAAGGCTGAGGGATGGATGAATAAACAATTCTATTTATTGATCATATGTGAATTCTTCTTTCTCCTTCATCCCTATTGAACTCCAGAAAATCACTGACTACGGTTGTCCTTCTTCATCAAGTTTCTGCAAAGAAAATGGGAATTTGTCCCCCCTAAATGCATGAATTTTATAGTCGGTTGAATGGCATTGTACACTAGAGTGACTATGTACGCATTCCCCTCGGCTCTCACAAGTGTATTCACTATCCCGTAGTCCCCTCGCTCTCCTTCTGTTGCAATGTATTAAATGACCTCTACGGACTCCTCTCCACTGCACAGCAGAGCCATATGGTATCACCCGCCATACCAAACTCTGCAAACAACGAGACTTGGTTTCCAACCCATCCGAGAATACACAGTCATGTGGTATTTGGTATAGCGCCTCCCATGTTGCGATATTATGGTGTGTCATCACACCGCTCCACCAAACTCGAATACCACTCAACTAATACGCTTCATATCCCACACAACGTTTACCTAAAGACGTTGTTCCATATATATAAGTTTGGTATATATATAACACTATTTCCCAATTCTATATAACATTGTTTCATATATAACGCTTATTTCATCGTTGTGTTTGGCTCCTACGATGTCCCCCATATACCACCTCCCCCAAAATTCTCCCTTCCCCATATACCACCTTCCCTAAATATTCTCTTCCCCATATATTACCTCCCCAAAATAATACTTTTGTTTTTAATATATCAAAGTGCAATTTTTAACCATCAAAAGTGCATTTTTTTATATTGGCAGCAGGGTACATTTTTTTTAAAAAAATGCATTCATTGATATCTATTGTGGGAGTGGTTCTCATTTGGAAGGAGAACTATCTATAATGTTCATTGAAAATCAAACACACACTCATTTTTAATGAGCTGTGGAAAGGAGTGTGTGTTGGAAACAAAGACAAAGAGCTAGAACAACCTACCTCAGACAAGCAATTCGCCATTCGGGAAAATAAGAACAGCAAGGCTTATGCATTGATTGCAGCATCAGTAAATGAAGAGGTGAGTTCGCCGTATTTCGCCATTTTCAAATGCTTTTGAAGCCTTACAAAAACTGAAGGAACTCTATGACTCACACTCTGCACTTGAAGTTGTTCAACTCATGATTAAAATCTTCACCTTGAATTACAAAATAATGATCCTCTTGCTCCAGCATCAGAAGTAAAATATATTATGCATGATATCAAAGTCATTAATGTTGAACTCGATATTCCTTTGGTAGCATTTCTCAAGGCAATTTATCCCACTTACTCAAATCATCTTGAGTCATTGCAAGCAAATGGAAACCTCAAAGATATTACCTTTGACTCCCTTGTGAAAAAATTTGTTGAAAGAGAAAAATACTTTAGGAAGAAGATAGTTCCTCAGTCTTTTGAAGAGGCTTTGTGCCTTTCTCATAGAGAAAAGAATCTTTCTCAAGATTCTTATAGAGGAAGAGGTGGTCGTAGAGGAAGAGGAAGAAATTTTAGAGGCAGGGGGGGCAGACACTCTCAAGGAGAAAAGTTAGAATTTCACTCCATACACTGCAAAAGAGATGGATCACATGATGCATCCACATGCAAATTACCTTGGGACAGAATTGAGCAAGAAAGAAACCAACCCAAAGGTAAAACTAATGACAAAGAGAAAGGTAAAGTACCTGAATTCTCTCACTATGTTGTGGCACACTGTAATATTGGAGTAAATGAAGGATTATTTAATGCTTCACTTGCTTCTTGGAAAAATGATTGGTTGCTTGATTCAGGAGCAACTTGCCACATGAATTTTAGAAGAGATTTTTTTGAAGAATTTACTGACAATGTTGATGGAACAATATACTTTGCAGACAAATCAAAACGCAAGCCATCAGGGCTTGGCACAATCAAGCTTAAATTGCCTAGGTCTTCTAGACTTTCTTCTGCATCATGTTCTATATCTCCCACAGCTGAGGAGAAACTTGTTTTCCTTGGTCCATATCCACTAGCAAGGACACTCCATTCATATGTTTGATGGCAAGCTTGAGGTGAGAAAAGTGTCAGACCACTCACTTGTCATGATGGAGATAGAAGAAGAAAGGCTTCTCAAGCTGCAGGGTACCTTTGCTCGTGCACAAAATTTCTCATACAATTATCATTATGAAGAACGTACAATTCCATCAAGTTTATTATGGCATTCTAGATTTGGACACTTGAACTATGAAAGCCTCTACTTGTTGAAGAAAATGGTGTTACTGGTTTGCCTACAATTCCTAGGAAACTTAAGCAATGTGATGCTTGCCTTCTAGGAAAGCATAGCAAATAGTCTTTTCATGATTCACATTCCAGAGCACATATAAAACTTGAACTCAGTCATTCAAATTTATGTTGTTCAATGCATGTTCCTTATGCAAATGGAAATAAATATATGATGACATTTATTGATGACTACACCAGAATGTGTTGGGTTTATTTATTGAAGAACAAATCTAATGCCTTTCAAACAGTCAAGAACTTTCTTACATGGATTGAAAATGATACACAATCTCATATTGGCTCTATTCACATTGATAATGGAAAAGAATACACTTCAAATGAATTTGAAAACTATCTTTGCCAACATGGGATCAAACATCAAACAATTGTGCCTTATAATCCCCAACATAATGGAGTAGCTGAAAGAGTGAATAGGACAATCTTAAATATGGTGCACTCCATGATGTTTTTCAAAAATGTAAAATTCATGTTTTGGGCTGATACAGTTCTATGTATTGTATATGTAAAGAATAGATGTCCATCTAATACTATTAGAAGGAAGACTCCTTATGAAATGTGGTATGGGCACATTCCTTCGGTAAAGCATCTCAGGGTCTTTGGTTCCACATGTCATGCCTTGATACCAAAGGTACATAGAAACAAACTTGGTGCAAGAAGTTGTAAGTGTATCTTCCTAGGGTATTCAAACACCTCCAAAGTATACTGCCTCTATGATGAAGTCAATAAAAATTTTGTTGTATCTAGAGATGTAATCTTTATTGAATCATCCAAAACTGACAATGTTGTTGAGCGGCAACTTGATCTCTTGGATAGATTCACAAATGCAAAATCATTTCAAGAATTTGATAATAAAATTCCACATCCTGAAGGGGGGATTCCTATACTAGATCAACATGTGGAATGTTCTTCTGAAGCACTCTCTCCCCCACATGAAACTCCAACAACGAATTATACTTTGAATGATGTGATTGACTGAAATGTTAGACTCGATCTTGATTCAGCCTCAACTAAATCAATGGAGTAGCCTGACCATCTAAGAAAGGTGCCCCAAAGTGGCTAACAAAGACACTTGAAAGTGTTCATCCTGATGAGGTTGGAAAGATAAGAGCTAGAAATTCAAACTGGCCAGATGGAGGTGATGTAGATGACTCTGATTCACCTGTTCATATGGATGTTTCTTATGATTTTGAATTGAATTTGTCTACAAATTTTGAACCGACTTCCTTCCAAGAAGCTACCTTTCATGATGAATGGAAAGAAGCAATGCAAAATGAGTATGATGCCTTAATAAAGAATGGCACTTGGAAGCTAGTTGATCCTCCATTGGGAACCAATCCAATTGGATGCAAGTGGGTCTACAAGAACAAGTATAAAGCTGATGGCTCACTTGACAAGCACAAAGCCAGGCTTGTGGCAAAAGGTTTTGCATAGAAGGAAGGGGTCGATTATGAGGAGACTTTTTCCCCCACAGCAAAATGGGCTACCATTCGGACACTCTTTTCCCTAACAGCTTAGAACGGTTGGAAAGTCAATCAAATGGATGTAGAAACTGATTTATTGAATGGAGATCTAAAAGAGAATGTTTTTATGTCCCAGCCTGAAGGATTTGCTATAAAAGGACATGAACACAAAGTATGCAAACCTGTGAAATCCTTGTATGGCCTCAAATAAGCACCGCGAGCCTAGTATGAAAAACTAACTGAGCATCTTCTGAAACTCAATTTCAAACATTATGATCTTCATGATGCAACTTTAATTGTCAAGAAGGTTGGAAAAACAGTTGTATATTTTGTGGTATATGTATATGATCTTTTGATGACATGGAACAATGAGAGCTACATTGCATCCATAAAGAAGGAATTGAGGAAAGGTTTTGAAATGACTGATTTGGGCTATGTTCATTACTATCTTGGTATTGAAGTAACTCAATATCCAAAGTCCATATTCCTTTCTCAAAAGAAGTACGCTAGAGATCTTTTGAATTGATTTGGCATGACTGAGTGCAATCCTCTGACTACTCCAATGGAACAAAACTTAAAGCTCACATCCATTCAGGGAAACGAATTTGAGGATGCAACAAAGTATAGACAACTTGTAGGAAGTCTCAATTACCTAACTACTCCCATACCATACATTTCATTTATTGTTGGAATCCTTTCTAGGTTTATGAAAAAGCCTTGTGAGGGACATTGGTCTGCTGCAAAAAGAGTTCTAAAGCACTTGAATGGAACTAGAGACTTGGAATCAAGTATACACAGATGGGAGACTTCAGTGTGATTGGATACTCTGATTCAGACTTTGATGGATACAAAGAAACTAGGGTATCTACTTCACTTTATGATATGAGTCTTGGATCAGGAGTTGTCTCCTAGAGATCACAAAAATAATCAGTTCCAACGGATTCCACAATAGAGGCAGAATATGTGGCAGCAGTTGAGGCAACAAAAGAGATTGTGTGGCTCAGGAAAATTCTTGAATATTTGTAGGTAAAACAAGTATAATCGAATCCACTCACGATTGAAATACCTTGGCAATAAAGCTAGCCAAGAATCCAAAGTTCCATGATTGAACGAAGCACATCAATACAAAATATCATCTAATTCGACTTCATGCTGAGGCCAAAACAATCCATCTCTGCCATTGTTCCACTAATGAACAGATTGCAGACATCTTCAGAATTAAGCGGGGGAATGTTGACACCTAATCATAGGGATTGGGTGAACAGCTGTAATTAGTGTAAATAAATAATAGTGGAAATGAGAGTCATGGGGAGATGAACTAAACAATCTCTCCCTCTTGTATATAATAATGAACAACCTGAATGAATAAAACAATCACATTTGAGGAGTTACCTCCTAGCCTAACAAAATATATAAAAAGATACATAAGTACTGAAGCATACTTGAATACTTCTTTAGTGTTAAATTTGACAAATTGCTAATGTATGGTTTCAGCTATGAAATGACTGAAATCATAAATAACAGTAGGCCTATAATCAGAAGAAAACATTGATAAGAAACCAAGGATGGCTTCATTGACAGACTGATCAGAGTGATAACCAAGAAATAGGACAGGATAGTGGTAATATGCCTGGTTCTATTAGGAAACATAGATGAATCATAAGGGGGATTTCTCTTTGGTAGAGGACTACCAATTTCTAAAATCAGTTCTAGGATCTAGGATCTCTTGGTAAATTCCAGTTTGTTATAAGCTTCTATCAATTTTTCATGAGAAAAATGATGTGTTGGTGGAGTGGCAAGGGCCTGCAACATTTTCTCAATTGAATCAGTGTTCATGGGATAGAGGATTTCTACAGTAGGTGAGATAATTGCTCTTTGGTTGGGATCATAGGATTCATGGCATTTTCTCACAAACTCTGGGGCTCTGTGTATTTGTGGAAGAATATAGTGGGGAAACTGGGATTCCCAGAGCCCAATTTCATCACTCTGGTCAATTAGCTGCTCTTCCCACCAGAAATAAATTTCAAATAAGTCAAATTGAGAAGAAGTGTCAATGATTTTGCAATCCTTATCAACTAATGAAGTATGGTGGAAATCAACCTATGGGTGAATTAGAGGATTTGAAACTTCTGCAACTGTTTTTCCATTGGGATGCATTTTTTCAGACGAAACTGTGGACTGTAGATGAAAAAATGGTAAAAAGAGTTACCAGAGTGGAGACAAGCAACTAACAAGTGGACCTAGAAGATGTGCTTGCTAACAGGACAAGTGGTTGAGTTGTATTGGAACGTGGGCTTGAAGAATAATATTGGTCACAGAAGTTAACTGTGTAACCTTTGAAATGAATGACACATTGTTTATAAAGAGAAAATGGAGTGGGAGGGTGGCGCTGAATGTTTGAAAATTCATTAATTATCTAACACGTTGATTAACAGACATTTGGCTATAAACGCTTGGGAGCATAAATGAATGGGAAATGGATAGGTGACAGATGATTGGACGGGAGATATGAAGTGAAACGTGACGTGGAGGTGACATGGGGCGGTGGTAACGGCTATGAAGGATAACGCATTCGGGGGTAAGAGGAAGCAGTTTGTGGTTTTAGGATTTTTAGTCTTAAAAGACTAAACGGTACTTCTTGTGGTTTATGTGGGCGGTATTAATGATTGCCCATTTCATCCCCCCTACCGATAAACTTCGGACGACGAATGAGGGCCGAAAGGGAGTGTGGGTCGTATGATTGTGGAGGAGTGTGCGAGATGAGAAGTGAGGTGGAGGGGGTTTAACATTTGAGTGGGGAATGAATGATGGGTTGCGATATGATAGGAGGATGCGGCAACTATGGGTCCGGGTGTTTTAATGAATGGAGTGAAACATATGAATAAAATAACATAAAGTCAAAACTTTGGTTATTTGAACTCCCATCATCAATATGTTACCTAATGTGTTGATCTTTATGAAATAACCATTTCAACATCTCAAACTTTCACATTTCTACCTTCCCTTCTATTCCTAACAATTTTACTTATCCTTTCAGAGTGCATTTAAACTAGCAACCCAATGTTTTCTTTTTATGAACAATCTATCTCTATACCTTATTCCCTCCATTGGCTCAGATTAAATTGTTGAGCCAATTTATTTTCTACCTATGAGAAATAATTTAAAACAAATCCAATTATGATGCAATTGTATAGTTGGATTAAATAACCTAGTGTGGCATCTAAACAAACTGCACACAACTATTATTTTTCAAACTAAATTTAGGACAAAGTAGTGGCATTTAGATGTGCAACACTTTCAGAGTTGTTTTCTTTTTCTTTTATGCCTAACCTAACATTTTATTTTTGCCTTCATTTTTTAGAGCATCTACCCTAGCATTTTCTTTGATATGGACATATTTATCAAAATATTTTCCTAACATTTTTTATTCAATATTCTTTTTGTCCACATCCTATCTTAACATTTTGTAAATATATTTTCATTTTTTGTCTAATTTATAATAACTTGTCAAAACCAAAAAAATGCTACAACATTGGCTCCAACTCGGGACTGCTTTCTCCTATAGAATGCAGAGAACCTGCAAATCCATGTGCCTTCTCCTTGGGCTATGGAATCCTTTACTGTAAAAAATCTCACTGACAGCTTGAAAATTAAAAGAAGCCAGAGATTTTACAATGAAATGTATTCCAACTTCTTAGTATTGAAAGAAATGTTTAAGAAACCTTCCATTTACAGGATAAGTGGAATATAGTCCCTCGAGATTTTGTAGAACATAGGTGTTGTTGTCCTCCAATTTAGCAATTTATAAAGGACCAAACCATAGGTTATCAAACTTACCATGCTTTCCCTTTTCCTCCCTCCTGGAGTCCCATCTTAGAACTAGGTCACCTTCCCTGAAGTCCCTTTCCCTGGCTCTTCTGTCAAACAATCTTTTCACCCTATTTTGATATTTCTTCAATTTGTATTGAACTTAATCTCTATTTTCATTTAGTTCAATAATTTGATTTATCCTTCTTTAAAAATCACCAGGTTCATCTGTTTAGTCCTGCAAGAACTTTAAAACTGGGAAAGCCAAATTAGTCGGAAAAATTGCATCTTTCCCATAGACTAACTGAGAAGGAGATTTTCCAATAGATCTTTTTGAAGTTATTATGTTTGTCGATACTGCATAAACTAAATGAGAATCCCAGCTCTTTTTATGATCTGCTAGGGTCTTTTTGATTACCTTCACCAGACTTTTATTTGAGGATTCCTTGAAGCCATTACCTTGAGGGTAGTATGGAGTTGAATGATGTAATAGAATCTGATGTTTCTGGCAAAACTCAAGCATTTTAACACTAGAGAATGTTGTTCCATTATCTGTGACAATTTTAGTTAGGCAACCAAACCTAGACAAGATGCTTTCTTCAATGAATTTAATTACTACTGAATGGGTAGCATTTCTTACTGGAATTGCTTCCACCCATTTAGTGAAGTATTATGTTGCTGTGAGGATCCATTTGTGTTGATTACTTGATGTGGGATGGATATCCCCAACAAAATCTAATCCCCATTGAAGGAAAGGTGCTGAGATTATTGATGGTACTAGTGGAAGAGCTACTAGTTTTATCTTACTAGTGAACATTTGACAAGGAACAAAACCTCTGATTTTTTCCCCTACCTGCAAGAACAATGTTGGCCAATAAAATCCTTCCCTTAAAATCTTGTATAGTTTTATTCTCCAAGCATAATTTCCTCCACAAAATCTTGTATGAAACTAATCAATGATTCCTTCAGTTTCTAATTCTGTTAAACACAATAAAAAGCCATTAAGTGGATATTTCCAGTACAAATTTGCATTTAAGATGCAGTAATTGATTGCTTGCAACTTAAGAGTTTTACACTGGGCTTTGGAGAATGATGCTGGTCATTCAAAATGGAGAAGAAAATTTACAATGTCTTGATACGAATCTGATAATAGAAATTTGTCATCAATATGTAAAGGGATGATCTGATCTAAACGTAAAGGTCCTTGTGGATTCTTTCCTTCAAGTTGAAGAGAAGGTTCTTGTGGATTCTCCCCTTCTACAAGGACAGAAGGTTCTTGTGGATTCTTCCCTTGTGCAACGGCAGAAGGTTCATGTGCGTTCTTCCCTTGTACTTCTAAAATAGAATTGATTCCAAGCACTTTGCAATTGGATTCTACTAGAAGCTTGGCTAATCCTTAGCCTTTTAGTAGATTTGTAGTTTCAATAGTTAGATAAAACTCAAGTATTTGAGTGATCCACCTACCTCTTTTCCCATCAGTGTGAGGTTGAGTTAAAAAAAAATTACGGCACCATTAGGAACATAAGTAGTAATAGGTGAATGTAGGACATACATCTTGAAAAATTTCAAGGCTTGAATGAGGGCATAGGTTTGCTTCTCGATTATGTCATACTTAAGCTCAACATCTCTCATAACCTTACTAAAAAAGGCTATGGGCTGGTCATGGGAATATTCATTCTTTTGTAATAGAACAATAGCAAGGGTTGTTTCTGAGGCAAAAGAAAAGATACTGAATGGTTTAGAATAATCTAGGCTGGCCAAGGTGGGAGCTTCAGAGATAGCTTTCTTGATTTGATCAAATGAAAGCCTGGAAGAGACAGTCCATTTAACTTCATGATCCTTTCAGAGCATGTCAGTTATATATTTTACAATCTCCGCATAATTTAGGATGAATCTCCTTAAAAAATTAATCTTGCCTAGAAAAGCTTGAATTTCTTTCTTATTTCTAGGTAACATCAATGTTTCAATGGCAGACACATGCTTGGGATCAATCACCACTCCTTCCTTTGAAATTATATGGCCAAACAATTTTCCTTCTTTGATAACAAACAAAGTCTTTTTAGGGTTCAACGATATCCCAAATTTTCTACACCTGTCAAAAACCTTGATCAAGTGCTTTAGATGTTTCTAATCAGATTTAGAAGAAGCAGTAATGTCATCAAGATAAATAACCAAAAATTTGTTTACCTGACCCATAAAAGCTACAACCATATCTCTTTGAAATGTTGCTCCAGAATTTGATAAGCCAAATGGCATTCTGGCGTACGTAAATGTACCCTAGGGTAGTGAAGGTTGTCTTTTCCTTATCTGCTGGATCAACATTCACTTGATTATAGCCTAAAAAGCCATCAAGCGTAGAAAGTATTTGTGCTCCTGAAACCATTTGAAGTAATTGATCCATTTTCGACAAAGGGTAATTATCCTTTAATGATGCTTTGTTCAAATTTCTAAAGTCCACACAAAGTCTGATTTCTCCATTCTTCTTCCTAACAGGAACTAAATTTGCAACCCAATTAGAATATCTAAGAGGGAGAATGATCTAGGCATCTAACATTTTCTTAATTTCCTTTTCTACAGTTGGTAGAAGGGCTAGATTAATCCTCCTAAGTTTTTGTTGATAAGGTATTTCTTCTAGCTGCAAAGGGATCTTATGTTGTATTAATGAAGTATCATAGGTTTTTACATCATCATAGGTCCAAGTAAAAACATCCTTATAATTTTGAAGTAACTTAAGATATTGAGTTTTAATCTAAGGTTCTAGAGATGCACAAATTTTGATGCTTTTGTCATCATCATTTGTTCCAATGTTAATTTCTTCTATGTCCACTTTCGAGGAAATGTACTGAGGATTTCGAAGGACATCATTTTGATCAAACAATTTTTCTAAAGGTATCAAGCCTTGGGAATAAGATTGTTAGACAATTGAATAATATCATGATCAACAATTTTTGAACTGAAATCCGAAGTTTCATTCTCACATGTATTTTCATTTATTTTGGACCCATCTTCATCAATTTGTAGAACAGAAAATTGATCTACAACTTGCAGAAAAGATTTCAAATGTTCATCATCCTCAAATATATGCCAGTGTTTTATATTATCTGGGATAGATGGTCTATACTTGACTTGTATTTGGTAGAGTAAATTAGTCTGATCAAGAATTTTAAATGAACTAGCAGAAACAGCTAAGGCATTTGCATGAATATTCTGATCTCTTGGAATATAAGTCAAATTAAAAGAATCAAAGAAGTTTTCAATTGAATCCCATACTTCATTTTGGTAAGACCTAAGTCTGGGGTGTTTAGTTTGGCAAATATTTCTCACTTGCTTAACAATAAGTTTTGAATCAGTAAAAACACTTAAGTTTTGAACCTTTAAGCTTTTGGCTAATTGCAATCCCAAGAGGAAAACTTCATATTCAGCCACATTATTTGTAACTTTGAAGTCGCGCTTACATGATTGGGTATGTTTTCTTTTTCTGGTGATATCAAAACTACTCCAGCTCCTACTCCACCTTTGTACAAGATCCATCAAAGAATAGTTTCCATATATCAGTTTGATTTGGTGCTGGACTTTCAATTACATCTTCAATTTTAACTTGAGTTTCATGCACTTGATTTGAAGAGAGTTGAAAGCAGCCAAAATCTTGGTCAATTGCATAAATAGGATGGTTCCTTGGCTGGTTAGTTTTGCAAATAGTGTGCATAAATCTCACCTCTCTATATAATCTTAATTGTTCTCCGCCATAAACTGGAATAGTAGCATAAGACATATACATTAGAAGAGTTCCCCCTAATTTGGCACAGCAAGACCTAGAAAGGAGAATTCCAAATTTGGGAGCTATATCTGTGACAACTATATCAAGTACTACACTTTTTACTGGAATTTGGGCAAGGGTGACTAATAAATCCTTAATCAATCCTAATCAAGGCACCCTTTTAGAATCAAAGGTGTACAAGTCATGATAGGATCTAGTTATGTCAAGTTTCAAATGGTCCATGATAGTTTTTGGCATGAGGTTATGTGATGCTCCAGAATCAAGCATACAATTATACAACATAGAATCATTTGTCTTAAGAGTTACATAGAAAGGAGGCACTATTTCATCTATCATATCTGAGCTAGTGCCAAAAACAACTGCTCCTTTTTCATCTTGTAGATTGATGATATCACCTTCAGCATCAACCGAGGTATTTTGTATCCATCTAGAGACCTGATTTTTATACCCGGGGTTTTTAGAAAGTTCTGAAAGAGGAATTGAGATTTTAACCCTTTCTAACTCTTTTTCAACATTAAATGTAGTCAAAGCATTTTTGTCATTTTGAGGAGTATTAATTGACTATTCTAATGGTCAAATAAAATTCATTTGAGTTTGAGCAGATTTAGCATGAGGTTCAATTACTGGAGTTTCCTTAGGAGGTCTTCTAGGGCTAGGTCTAGGCCTAAGGCCATATCTTTTGTTCAACTCTGCAATTAAAAATTCAGAGAAGGCATGGCATTTAGAAACGTGTGAAGATTCTTGATCTTTTTTAACCTGATTTTATGGAGTAAGAGGAATCATAATTGTTTGATTAGGGGAAGTATACATATTATCTATATCTTTAGTGATGGTCATAGTATTATCATCAGGTTGTTGATCATCTATCAACAAAGGACTGGGAATCTACTGATCATTATTAGGTCTCGAAAGAATTTGTAATTGTGGATTTCTTTTATACTGACCTTGATTTTGATTTTGGGGTTTGGTAACTATTTGTTGAATTGTCCTAGGTTGATTCTTAACCTTGGAAATTCTATTAGATATATTTCTATGAAGAGAAGTTATTTCATCTATTTTAGAATCTTTAATTTTAGTCTTAGAGGAACTAGAAGCCTCTGGTGTTGATTTTAGTTTTCATTGGGTCTTCTCCTCTTTAGCTTTCAAAGAAGTTGAAGCAGCCCTGTTTGCTTCTACCTCAATAGCATTTTTTTTCATATCTTCAAGAGTTCTTGAATTTCTATCTCTCAGCATAACAACAAAATCATCATCAAAGGCTTTATAAAATCTAGACTTTGCTGCTGCTACAGGGGGTTTACAATCAAGGGGCGTTTTATGATAAATCTTATTGAATATTTTGATAAAGTCTGATACAGGTTCACCAAAATTCCTTTCAAGTTCATCAAACTCAGCGAAAAAGTAAAGAGGATCATTTTCACACCCCACTGGTTTTTAAATATGTTTGTAAGTTCTTCCCAATTTCTAATGGAATTTACAAGTAACTGCATAAAAAAAATTCTTACATTTCCTTCAAATGATTATACAAACAACCTCATGTAAACATTTTCTTGTTCAATATTCATGTTATCTGCAAAATCTAAAAAGGCTTGAAGATGGTCTTCAGCAGAGGGACCGATTTCTCCATTATACCTGGGAAGATATTTCAAGTATCTAGCTGGGAATGCATCGAGATTAGGAGGTAAGACTAAAGCTGCATGTCTAGCCTCTACAATAGGTCGAAAAGTCATAGTGGGAGGTGGTGTATGAGGCGTTTGTGTGGATTGAAGAAGTTGAAGAAGAAGAAGAAGAAGAAGAGGAAGGGGTTGAAAAAGGTGATTGAGGGGATCAAGAACTAGTTGGAGGTGAAGAAGGAGGAGATCTCCTGAATGATTTCAAAGGAGTCTTAAGAACTAGCTTCTAGACCTATGGATGAATATCCTCCTTTGTTTCAAAGAGTGGATTTGAATACATAGAGAAGGTCACTTCAGGTTGTTCAGAAGTAGAAGCTTCAGTTTGTCTAGAAGTGGGAGGAAAAGAATTAGTGGTAGGGGATATGAAATCTATTGGTTTGTATTCTGGTAAATTAACACCCAAATCAGACTTGGTTTTAGGTGATCCTATTGGTATTAAGGGTTCTAGATGAGATTCAAATCAATGAATGAGGAATGCTGATTTAAAATCAACTCCCCTGTCTAAGAGTTCAGCAACCCTAGGTGATAGGTGGGAGTAATCTAGATTGGATGGGATGTTACTATAAGGATCAAATGATGGTAAATCATTAGACTGCAAGATTGAAGAGGAAGAAGAAGAGGGTTGATGTCCCCTTTTAGAATTGGCTTTTATCATAATTGTTTTAGGGTTTGATAGTGGATCAACTAATTCAGCCTCTGAACGAGATGTGGTGTGCTTGAAAGGTGTCAGTTTGGGAGAGTGAAGTCACCAGGTGAAGGATTTTAACCTTTCTAGGCCTTTAATCACCTTAAAGGAATAGAATACATATCGTTGCCCTAGGAAAACTTGATGAAATTCGAGTCCCCAGCAACGATGCCAGTTTTATGTTGTATCTCTGAGATAATGATGGTCAGCTATTATGCCAGAGCATATAAGATAATTGTTTTGGGGGTTTTGTTTTAGTTTCGGAGACCAACAGATGAAATAGATATAGAACTGATGTGCATAACCTCTTGAATAATATCAATATCTCAGCAGAGGGCTGCTATAAATATTTACACAGTGAAATAGCTTTATGATGATGAGAAGAAACAGAAAATTAATATGATTGCCACAGTTTTCAAATTGAAAGCTAAATAATCATAAGTATGAAAACCTTTAAACTATGTTTAAAGGTTTGAGAAAATGCACATGAGCTTACGAAAGATGCTGATGATTTATTAATTTTGAGGGAATTAATTAGACAAATAGTCCATTAATTCATTCTCTTTATAGATTATCACTTCAGAAATCTTATATGAATATATTGAAATACAATTATTCCTACCTAGTTATCTCTGCAAGGCACAAGTATATGAAGAAAACAAACATAATGAATGACACTGGAAACACTTACAGGAAAAAAAATGTGTAAAACAAAATTCAGAATCCTTTGCTTCGTATTAATCATCCAGAAAAATTAATTACATCAGATGTCTAGAAATGCTTCTTCAAGGGTGCAACCCTTAATAACTCGTGAAGAGAGTTATTTATACAACAGTAGGATGAAAAATATCGTAAACTTCTTTTCCAAAAAAAAATTATTTACACAATCAAAAATAAAATTGTCTAATTATCTAGCACTATTTTGGTGATGCATTGTTTGATGACTATTGCTGAAAAAGTTGAAAAATAGTTGAAGCTGGATGACTATTCCCTCAAAACCTGAATGTTGTTCAATTATCCTTAATCAAGTAAATATGTTAATTCTTCCCAGTGTTCCTTATCTAGGATATAAATATTTGTTACTGTCCTGTAGATTTCATCCATCTCAGTGTATTTAGTAAAAGTGGGTTTTACCAAAAATATATGTGTGATTTCATCTAGGATGAAGAAAGAATCCCTGAGTGTTTTTACTATGAGAGCTGGTGTTGTTGATCCTTTAACATTGGCTACTGAAGCTGCATGGGTGCCCGCCTCTGTTAACTTTTGGACACAATCCTCAATTGGCATCAATTTATCATTAATAACCATCATAGAAGGTAAACCTTTGCTAACCAAAGGTTCAATCTTGTTGAAAAATATCTAAACTATGTTGTTAACATTTATGCACTTTTCTTGTAGCTGAAGGGTGAGATTTTTCTTAGTGATAATATTCTTTACCTCTAATATTGTTGCAGTTCTATCACTTATTCTTAACTCCTCAAGCTCATAGTCATCCTTGGAATTTAGAAATTTGATTATATCTGACGCAGTCTCTGGCATATCCTCCAACTGCTTAGTTATGGATTCCACTGCTTCCTGAGCTTTTTCCAAAAGATATTTATGATTGAATATTATCCTAATGGAGGGAAAAATATCCTTGATTACTTCTATTATTTCTTCCCGCAGAATTTCTTTTTCTAAACCTAAATTTTTTCCTATGGAGGAATCTATGAGTTCTTTCTTCAACATTTCCAATTGGCCCTTAAGTCTATTTGTTTCAGTTGTATGTGAACTGTCTAATATAGACTTCATAAGCCATAATTCTTTTAGTTCATCCTTTACTTTATTGATTTCTCTTGTCTTTATAGACATGTTCTGAACAGCTTCAGTAAGTTGTTCAGCTCCTTCTATTTTACCTATTGTTGATGTAGTGGCTGAAGTAGAAACTTTGGTGATGGGAATTGTTGCAAGTGAGATTACATCCATTGAAGTTTGAATGTTATTCATAGATTCCTACTTATCCTTAACCAATTTCTCCATCTGCTCCTCCATTTGTTTTATTTGCAAATTATGTTCTATCATGAGCTTCATCATCTCTGACTTTTGAGTCTATGTCTCCTCGATTTCTTTGGCCATTAGATCCTCAGATGCTAGTAGCTTCAGTTGTTTCTTTAATGCTGCAACCTTAGTGTTCGTTTTCTTAATGATCTCCTTTACAGCATTTATATTTTTGGGATCATATCCCATCCTTAACACTATATTTTCCAAGGATTGAACCTTGGTATCCTTTGCTAATTTGCAGACCTTCTCCAAATTTATTTGTGACTAAATGTTGGCCAATGTAACCTGCATTTTTGACAAACTCATAGTAGTGTTTGTCAAAGTTGAAGCAATCACCTGTCTAGATTGTTTGTGCATCTCACTTTGATCAATTGGATGCACATCCTTGACATTGAACTCAAAAGAAGTGTGTTTCTAGTATTGTATTGCAGTTCTGGGTGAAGGAACTTGGGCCTTCAAGAAATCCATTCACATCTTCCCCTTCTCAGAGTCGAAGACTGAAAGAAGCCTGTCTTGAGAGGTGGAAGAATGCTTCCAAAACTGGTTGTAGGTATTCAACTTCAATTCTTCATTCTTTCTTCTGATTTCACTAAATACATGGATAATGTCTTCCTCTTTATTCTCTGCAATGCCTCCAACAGTTTGAACTATTTGTTTTTCATGAGAAGTGGCAGACTGAGGTTGATATTGTATAGACTGTTCACTAGACTGTGAATAAATATTCATAGAGACAATTTGTTTCTTTTTCCTATGAAATACCTTGAAGCCTTGGCTTGTTGCCTCTGTTGCAGGTGAAGATTGTTCTTCCCTCCTTCTCTTGGTTGTCTTTTCCTATGCAATTGGAGTTTGCATATTTGATGTAGAGACTACCTACTCCTTGGCCTCTTAGAGGGTATTCTCTGATTCCAACTGATTCTTGAACTTTTCTATCTTAGGCCTAGCTGTATGATGATATGGTGTGAACTTATTTTCCACCCTGAGTTTGGAGATGACTCCCAATGGGTCATATGACCAAGAGAAATTGAGAGAAAATTTCATTTCTTTTAACAGCTTTTCAGCTTCCTCCCTTGCTGCCCTGGTATTACAAATGAAGGGACCAACTTGAGCTTCGAGCTTAAATTGTGATTTCTTTTTGGTAGCTACAAAATGTACTTCATTTGCATTCAATATTTTCCTCAAGTACTCCAGTGCAAAGATTCTAACAGGAGGTACTTTGGCAATTTGTAGGCTGGAAGCTCATAGCCAAAAATCTTGATTTCTATGTAGTTTTGGTAGCAATACCAATCTCCTATTGCAGTTTGATCTATGAACTAAAGTTCTTTGACAATCTCTTCACTAACCCTTGGTAATGGAGTGTTGTTCATAAGGCTGAGGGTTGGATGAATAAACAGTTCTATGAACTAGTTATATGTGAATTCTTCTTTCTCCTTCATCCCTATTGAAATCCAGAAAATCACTGACTGTGGTTGTCCTTCTTCATCAAGTTTTTGCAAAGAAAATGGGAATTTGTCCCCCTAAAGATATATAAAAAGATACACAAGTACTGAAGCATACTTGAATACTTCTTTAGTGTTAAATTTGACAAACTGCTCATGTATGGTTTCAACTATGAAAAGACTGAAATCATAAATAACAGTAGGCTTAGAATCAGAAGTAAACATGGATAAAAAACCAAGGACGGCTTCATTGACAGACTGATTAGAGTGATAACCAAGCAAATAGGACAGGATAGTAGTAATAAGCCTGGTTCTAATAGGAAACATAGATGAATCATATGGGGGATTTCTCTTTCGTAGAGGACTACCAATTGCTATAAACAGTTCCAGGGTCTGGGATCTCTTGGTAAAGTCCAGTTTGTTATAAGCTTCTATCATGTTTTCATGAGAAAAAGGATGAGTTGGTGTAGTGGGAGGGGCCTGCAACATTTTCTCAATTGAATCAATGTTAATGGGACAGAGGATTTCTCCAGTAGGTGAGATAATTGCTCTCAGGCTGGGATCATAGGATTCATGGCATTTTCTCACAAACTTTGCATCTCTCTGTATTTTTGGAAAAATATAGTGGGGAAATTGGGATTCCCAGAGCCCAATTTCATCACTCTGGTCAATTAGCTACTCTTCTCACCAGCAATAAATTTCAAATAGGTCAAATTGAAAAGAAGTCTCAATGATTTTGCAATCCTTATCAACTAACGGAGTGTGGTGGAAATCAACCTGTGGGTAAATTAGAGGATTTGAAACTTCTGCAATTATTTTTCCATTGGGACGCATTTTTTCAAAAGAAATTGCAGACTGTAAATGACAAAATGGTAAAAAGAGTTACCAGAGTGGAGATAGGCAACTGACAAGTGGACCTGGAAGATGTACTTACGAACAGGACAAGTGGCTGAGTTGTATGAGCAGGCGGGCTTGAAGAACAATCTTGGTCGTAGAAGTTAACTTTGTAACCTTTGAAATGCATGACACAATGTTTATAAAGAGAAAATGGAGTGGGAGGGCGGTGCCGAACATTTGAAAATTCATTAATTATCCAATGGGTTGATAAACGGGCATTTGGCTATAAATTTGCGGGAGTGGAAATGAATGGGCAACGGCTAGGCAGCAGATGATTGGATGGGAGATTTGAAGTGAAACGTGACGTGGAGGTGACGTGGGGCGGCGGTAATGGCTATGAAGGATATCGCGTTTGGGGGTAAGTTGAAGCGGTTTGTGGCTTTGTGATTTTTAGTCCCGAAAGACTAAAAGTTACTTTTTGTTGTTTATGTGGGCAGTATAAAACACTGCCCATTTCGCACCCCCCCCCCCCCCAACTGATAAACTTTTGATGGTGAATGAGGGCCGAAAGGGAGTGTGGCTTGTATGATTGTGGAGGAGTGTGTGGGATGAGAAGTGAGGTGGAGGGAGTTTAACGTGTGAGCGGGGAGTGAATGGTGGGGTTACGATATGACAGGAGGACACGACGGTTGTGGGTCTGGGTGTTTTAATGAATGGAGTGAAACATATGAATGAAATAACATAAAGTCAAAACTTTGGTTATTCGAACTCCCGTCATCAATATGTTTCCTAGTGTTTTGATCTTTAGGAAATAACCATTTCAACATCTCAAACTTTCACATTTCTACCTACCCTTCTATTCCTAACATTTTTACTTATCCTTTCTGAGTGCATTTAAACTAGCAACCCAATATTTTCTTTTTATGAAAAATCTATCTCTATACCTTATTCCCTCCATTGGCTCAAATTAAACTGTTGAGCCAAATTATTTTCTACCTATGAGAATTAATTTAAAACAAATACAATTATGATGCAACTGTTTAGTTGGATTAAATAACATAGTGTGGCATCTAAACAAACTGCACACAACTATTATTTTTCAAACTGAATTTAGAACAAGGTAGTGGCATTTAGATGTGCAACACTTTCAGAGTTGTTTTCTTTTTCTTTTCTGTCTAACCTAACTTTTTATTTTTGGCTTCATTTTTCAGGGCATCTACCCTAACATTTTCTTTGATATGGATATATTTATCAAAATATTTTCCTAACATTTTTTATTCAATATTCTTTTTGTCCACATCCTATCTTAGTATTTTGTAAATATATTTTCATTTTTTTGTCTAATTTATTCTAACTTATCAAAACCAAAAAATGCTACAACAAGTCCAAAGAAAGGTGGTGAATGGTGTATGTGTACAGATTCCAGATCCATAAACAAGATTACTATCAGGTATAGATTTCCTTTACCACGCATGGATGATTTGATGGATTGTTTGAGTGGGTCAAAGTATTTTACTAAGATAAATCTGAAGAGTGGATATCATCAAATAAGGATCAGAGAGGGAGATGAATGGAATACTTCATTTAAAACAAATAGTGGTTTTTATGAGTGGTTAGTGATTCCTTTTGGACTCACTAATGCACCTAGTACCTTCATGGGATTGATGAATGAAGTCTTGAAGGAATATGCAGGCAAGTTTGTCATTGTTTACCTTGATGATATTTAGTTTTCAGTAGAAGCAAAGAAGAACACCTAGAGCATGTTAAGTTGGTTTTAAGAACTCTACAGAAAGAGAAACTACTGATAAATCTAAAGAAATGTAGTTTCATGAAAGAATAATTAATATATTTGGGATTTGTAGTTTCTAAAGAAGGCTTGAAAATCAATCCAGAGAAAGTCCAATCAATTTGGAACTGGCCTACTCCAAGAAACATATTTGAGGTAAGAAGTTTTCATGGTCTTGCAAGTTTTTATAGAAAATTTGTTAGGAATTTTAGTCAGATTTGTGCACTAATTATTGAAACAATCAAAGAGACTAATCAGCCATTCAAGTGGACAGAAGCAATAGACAAAAATTTTAAGTTGCTGAAGAAGAAAATCACAGAGAAACCAGTTTTAGCTTTACCTAATTTTGGGAAAGTTTTTCAAGTTGAAACTGATGCAGTGGAGTTGCAATTGGTGTAGTTTTGAGTCACGAATAGATACCAATAGCATACTTTAGTGAGAAATTAAATGAAGCTAAGAAGAAGTATTCTTCCTATGATAAAGAATTTTATCCTATTGTGCAATCTTTTAAAAAATGGAGACATTATTTGCTACCAAAAGAGTTTATATTGTATTCTGACAATCATGGTTTATAATTCATAAATAGCCAGCCAAAATTGAACCAGAAACATGCCAAGTGGGTAGAGTTTTTACAAAGTTTTACTTTTGTGATAAAACACACAAGTGGTAAGTTGAACAAATTCATTGATGCTCTAAGCAGGGTAAATTTCATTGTGCAAGAATTAAGAGTTGGTGTTGTAGGATTTGAAGAAATGGTTGATATGTGTAAAGATGATTCAGAATTCAAAGATATTTATGTAGTCATACAAAATCCACTAGTTCATAATAGAATTCAGTGGTTAGATTATCTTATCGAAGGAGGTTTAATGTTTAAAGGTAACAAATTGTGTATTCCCAGATGTTCTATGAGGGAAAACATAATCAAGGAGAAACAAAGTGGAGTATTATCTGGTCACTTTGGACAAGAAAAAACCTTTGCTCAAGTAAATGCTTTTTACTATTGGCCAAAAATGCAAATTGATGTTAAGAAATTTGTTGAGAAGTGTAGGATATGTCAACATGCTAAAGGGAGAAGCCAACATATAATATTATACCAGCCATTTCCAATACCAGACCGACCATGGGATGCAGTTAGTATGGATTTTCTTTTGGGGTTACCTAGAACTCAAAGGGGGAACAATTCCATTTATGTTGTGGTAGATAGATTTTCCAAGATGGCACATTTCATTGCATGTAAAAAGACTAGTGATGCAACACATATTGCTAATCTATTTTTTTCAGAAGTTGTAAGGTTACATGGATTGCCTATAAGTATTGTGTCTAATATAGATACAAAGTTTGCTGGGCATTTCTGGAGAACTCTTTGGAAGAAACTAGGTGCTAACCTTAGTTTTAGTTCAACATATCACCCTCAAATAGATGGACAGACTAAAGTGGTAAACAGAAGCTTGGGAAACATATTGAGAAGCTTAGTGTACCAAAAATCTAAGCATTGGGATTTAGCACTTGATCAAGCTGAGCTTGCATATAATGACACTCCAAACCGAAGTATTGGGATGAGTCCATTTCAAATTGTTTTTGGAATGAATCCAAGAGGTGTGTATGAACTCAAAAATTTGGTAAATAGGAGACAAGAAGTGTAAAATCTGAAGAGTGTGTAGAGTTGATGCGGAGACTACAAGAAGATGTCAAATACAGATTATAGGAAAGTAGTGGAAAATACAAATAAAAAGTTGATATGAAGAGCAAAGAAAATGAATTCCAAGTGGGAGATCTAGTGATGCTATACTTGAGAAAAAAAAATTCATGTTGGGACTTACAATAAACTAAAGATGAAAAAGATAGGGCCATGCAGAATTATGAGGAAGTTTTCAACTAATGCTTATGAAATTGAATTGCCAGAAATAATTCGAATATCACTTATCTTCAATGTTGCATATTTGTATCCATACAAAGAGACAGAGACAAAGCTATAGAAGGGACCTAGAGAAGATGAAGTTCAAACTTTAAACTGGGAAGAACAAAAGCCAAAAACAATCAAGAAAGAGGTGGAAGCTGTTTTGGAGAAAAGAGTATCCAAAAGAACCAGAGGACAGGTCTATTTTCAGTATTTAGTCAAATGGAAGGGACAACTAGTGGAGGATGCTAGTTGGATAACAATAACAGAGTTGCAGAAGTATGGAGTAAAGCTTGAAAGTCTGAGGGATGATTCTTTTCTTCCCCGTGAGTTTGATGTAGGAGCATCCGAACTTAGCCAACATTGTGATCATATGTTCACATGTTGTGCCTAATAAGAGATGAATTTCATTGACCTAAGTGGTCAAAATCAGTTTTAGTAGAGAGGGTTGGACCTCTCGAAAATGATCTTTACTTCATTATTGTAATAATTAGAATATTGTGTTATTTTTAGACTAAGAGATAAGTTGTTAGTACAGGTGTGTAATAGAGCTTGAGAATAGAGATTTAATTGTTAGATTGATTAAAATAGGATCGATTTGTTAATGCAGTTAGGATAGGATTTGATTCATAAAAGAGAAAAAAAATGTAATGATGAGGGGGATTAAGAGAACAGAGTGAGTGAGCGAGAGTTTGTGTGACAAAGATAGGGTTTGAGATTGAACAAAGGTCAGACAAATTGTTGTAATCGAGCTGAGAGGGCTAAGACTCTATAATTTATATTTTTTTGAATAAATGATTAAGTGTGGTCTTGTGTGTTAATCTTGGTGCAGAAGTTCACTCATATCTGTGTACTAGTGTTCTGGACTTAATCGGGAATTTTCCTCTGTTTAAACATTTTATTCATAAATCACAGTTGATTAAGTGTTAAATGTTAATATTGAGCTTAAGCATTAATATTGTGGTTAATCTTAAACTTTCCTTAAGCACCTTTATTAAAAGGTTTGATTTAAACACGTGGTTAGTATTTGATAAGTGGGAAGCAGTATATCGCACGCTTAGGAAGTGGTAAGTGGTACTATTACAAGTCCGTGCGATTAGCCTTAGAGGTTAACATGTAGCATGCCAAAACTTCTTTTATCGCATGCTTTTGAAATGATAACAACCGTGCTAGAGTCCGCGCGATATTGCATGACGACCGTTAGATCAAGCAGGGTCAATCGATGGTGGTGATCATTTGGCTAGTCAGCCCGTGATAGGACGCTATAGCCATTAGATCTGAAGGAGAAAAATTAATGGTGTAGATTGAAGCACTCGATCATAGGAAGAGTTAAAGTGGGACCAGCGGTGATAGTCCAAAAAAGCAGGACCCTTAGGGGAAAATCCATGTAAAGAAGATTTGTTTAAGTGTAGCTGATTGATTATAAAGTTAACCATTAGTCTAATTTCAGACTGCCACTTCATTTCATCAACCTCCTGTGTCATATCATTAGAAAGCAAAAGAGAGATCCTTTCCCCATAAGTACATGACGAAAAAACACATACATACAACTAATCCACAATGACTTATGTGGTGTTATGGAATCCTATGATGGTGGATACAGATACTTTATTCATTTCATAAACGATTTTTCAATGATACCTTGGGCGTAAAAGGCATTTGATAAATTCTTACAATTTCAATTATTAGTTGAAAATTTTCACCAAGAAGAATACTTCCACTTCTAGAACATGTAAGGGGGTAAATTCACCTCAAATGAATTTAATGATCATTGCCAGAGGAATGGAATAAGAAAACAGGTAAATAAATCTTCTAATTCATTGCATAATGGAGTCACCAAAATAATGAATTGCACAGTAATCAGAATGGCCAGATGTATGATGCACTTAAAAGCATTAAGCACAAAGTATTAGGTAGAAGAAATTCATAAAATAGTTTATCTAAGGAATCTATCCCCCATATTAGCCTTAGATGAAATCACCGCCTATGAAACTTGGTATGGTTCTAAGCTTTCAATGAGTAATCTTCAACTTTTTTGCTCCATTTGATATACTTTAGTTCATAAGGAAAAAGGAATAAGTTCTAAAATCAAACCATAAATTGCATTATTCTTATCTATTCAAATGAATAAAAAGGATACATGTTATAATCTAATGGGAAGTATATTATTAGTAATGACGTTGTCTTTGATGAAACATAAATTCAAATAGGGCAGGAGATTGATAATCACCTTAGTCAATTGGAACAGAGAGAAAACAAATCAATTCCTCAATAAAAATCAAATGGGATTGAGAAGTACTTAGCCCCGAGAATGTGTATTCATGGGATATATCAATCTTCTTCACATGAAGATTCTTTTAAATAGGAAAGAAATACTACATTAACTTCTCCATGGAAACAACATAGTAGACCAAAACGGCTCACACAATTATTAAAAAATGTTTAGGAAGGTGAAAAAAACAAGACAAAGATAAGAAGTTCCGCTCAATAAAAAAAATCTTAGTCACTCATGACTCTATTGAACCAACAAATTTTCCAAATGTAGTGAAGCATAACGAACGAAAATACGCATTGGTGGTTGAATATGACTCGGTAATTATAGATGAGGCATGTAACCTTGTATATTTTTCAACAAATGTTAAACCAATTTGCTACAAATTACTTTATTGCATTAAGTATAAAGAAAATGGTGAAGTAGAAAAATATAAAGCATGACCTATGGTTAATGGCTTTCCTCAAAAGTAAGGGATCAACTATGAAGAGACATTCGACCCAACAACATAGTAAAACATAATAAGAATGGTGATAAATTTGGTTTCAAAGTATGATTGGAAACTTCATTAAATGGATGTGAAAATTTCTTTTCTAAATGGTGATTAGAAAGAATTCTACATGACTCAGCCACTTGTATATGAATTTGAAAGAAGTTAGAATAAGATTTGTAATATGGCTTAAGCACCGAGGTCATAGTATGCTAAAATGGATTAATACCTTAGGAATCCGTATTTAGTGTAATAATTGTTCCTTATGTTGATGACTTAATTATTACAAGAAATCATGAAAATCACATTAAACAAGTGAAATACAAAGATCATAGGGGGTTGAAAATGCGAGATTTGGGACAACTTTGGTACTATATTGGAGTGAAAGTTTCACAAAAATATTATCAAATATTCCTTACTCAAACCAAGTATGTTACAAAATTATTGAAGAATTTTAGCATGACAAACTACAAACCCTCTCTTACTCCTATGGAGGAAAACCTCAAACTTTCAAGATTTGAAGGGGAGGAATTGGTAAACATTACTACATATCAAAAATTGATTGGGAGTCTCATTTACCGGACTACCACTCACCCATGTTTGTCATATGTGCTAAGTATCCTTTCTATATTTATGGAGACACCTAGAGAAAGTCACTGAAATGCAACAGAAAGGGTCCTCGGAAACATACATGGAACAAAATATTTTGGGCTTCTCTATAAGAAGAACAACAATTTTACATTGTCGCATATAGATGTAGATTTTGCAAGATATATTGATGATAAAACATCAATATTAGGTTATTTAACGAATATGGATGTTCGATAACAAGTTCTTGGATTTGTAAAAAGAAAGCCATAGTGACAAATTCTTCATCATAGATAGAATAAATCTTATCTTGGGAAGTAGCATGTGAAATTATTGGCTAAGTTGAATTTTGAAAGACCTTGGTGTTATACAAAAATCCTCAACTACATTACTCATTGATAATCAATTTGAAATCAAAATGTCCAAGAATCCAAGTCTTCATAATAAAACAAAGCATGTGAAAACCAAACATCACTTCATTAGAACCCTCATCAACAATGTCATCATCAAGCTAGAATATTGTATATCTAAAGATCAAACTTCACATATTTTCACTAAAACATTAGGAAAAGTTAAATTCACCATGTTTAGAGAAGAACTTGGAATTTGTAAAAATAAACTTCACGATTAAAGGGGGTATGCTAACCTCCTAATAATAAATTTCTTTAGGTAATAATTAATTAGTTTATTTAGAGAAATAAAGTTATTATAGAATAATAAAGTCAATTATAGAAGTGTTGCATTTTCTAGGTGATAGATTGGCCTTGTCACAGACTTTCCATGGTGATTCTTCTTGAATTTCTAATCAAGGACACATGGCATGGTGAGATAATGCTAGAAATATTATATATATGCCATAACTCTCACGCCTTATGTAAAATTTATTTTTCTAATTAATAAAACTATATGTATAAAAACATCTCTCTCCATATATATATATATATATCTATCCTCTGCAACTTCCATCCCACCCATTAAAGTCGAGATCCACGAGCGTGTGTGTGGCATCTCATTTACGGAATTACTAACTCACTGCATCCATCCAGTTTTATTAACAAGGTGAATCGACATCTACCAGTCCCTTACTATGACTGAAATCTCGTGTGTTCAGAGAAGAGGAGCTGCCACAATAGAAGGGAGAGATGGAGCATGTTCAACAAACCATGTTGGGGTTTGACACAAGCACGTCGAACAACCAACCCATTTATTCCGTCTTTAATGAGAATTAGACCATGCAATACCCTTAAAAACAGATTTTATTTTGGCATTTTCATGGTAGAGATTTGAGGACTAGACTTCTGTCATCATGAACCATCATTCTTGGTTCCTGGTCTGTTCAAGAGACACAAAAATGTAGGCTATTTCTGGATTTTTGTGTCATCTTTGTGCAAGTGACATACTAATACTCTTATACTCTTTGTATCATTCCAATTTTATCAAATGTATCTGAAAATATGTTATATAATTAAATAATTAGTTTTAACTATATAAAATAATATGGCACGAATATTATATTAGCTAAATATTATGATAATATATGCTAGTATTGATGGTGGCTATTGAATTGGTGGCAATAAAATAAAGTTATATATATATATATATATAATAAAATGAAAATACAAAACAAAATTGATTTTTTTATAACTAATGGAAAAAAACTTTTCAAATTGTTATTTCTTTAAAGCTAAGGATCTTCTAAAGTTTATATATATATAATTGCACAATATTAATAGCTAATGCACATGGCATAGTATGAATAGATACAAGTATAATAATGGTGTCAATGTTTAATGTACAATGGGAAAAAGAATTATTTTTTTTAAGCTAATTATATTGTAAATTTTTTCTTGATAGCAATATATACATTAATATGTATATATATAAATATTACTTCTTTCTAGTTGTACCATATTAATAGTTAATATATATGGAATATTATGAATAGATATAATTATTATAATGGTGTCAATATCTAATTTAGAATTGATAAATGTTTATAAAATTTTACTTTTCATAAGATTTAAATATATATTTTTTTAATTATATGTAAATACATGTCACTGCTTCTTTGTCTATGTGGATTTGGATTTTGTGCATGCAGTATAATAAATTTGGTGAATGTTTATTTAATGTGATTGTTCAAATTGAAGAGAAAATAGGATTAAAGTGTGACATCTTGTAGGACATAAATCATAGTGAACAAGTCTAGGTTTCTTCTATTTAATTCTTTGAACTTCAATTGCTAATACCAACCTAGATCCATCTTAACCCAGATCTATCAAGTGCTAGAGGGATCCAATCTCTCGAGGCGCAGACCTCTTCTATGAGGGCAAAAAATTGAGAAAAGGTTTGCACGTCGAGAGATTTGATCCCTCTTCACGCTTGATGGATCCGTCTTAAGATGGATCTAGGATGGTTATATAATACTATATAATTTCTATATTTGTATCTATGTATCTCTTTCTTATTCCCTCTCTCTATCTCAACCCCCATACATACTCTCTCTCTCTCTCTCTCTCTCTCTCTCCACCGATCCCTTATCACTCCTTCTCTCTCCCCCTCCAACTCCATCTCTCTCTCCTCTCTCTTGACACTTCTCTCTCCCTTTCTCTCCCACCTCACTCTATCTCTCCCCCCCCCGCCTCCCCAATCACTCTCTCTCTCTCTCTCTCTCTTCCCTCCAATTCTATCACTCTCTCCCTCCCTCTCCCTTTCATCTCTATGCCTCCCTCTCTCTCCCTTGCCCTTCTCTCCCTATCTCTCCCCCATCCTCTTCTCTCTCTTCCCTCTTCTCCTCTCTCCCTCACTCTCTCTCCATCTCTACCTTGTCACTCCCCCTCTCTCTCCATCTCTATCTCTCTATGTATTTGTTCTTTCCTCCCTCTCTCTCCCCCTCCAACTCCATCTCTCTCTCTCTCTCCCTCTCTCCTTCTCTCTCTCGCCTCATCTCTCTCTCCCACCTCCCCCTCTCTATCTCACCCCATCTCTCTCTCTCTCTCTCTCTCTCTCTCTCCAACTTTGTCACTATCCCCATCCCTCTCTCCACCCTCCAACTTTGTCACTATCCCCCTCCCTTTCTCCCCCCCCTCTCTATCTCTCTCTCTCTCTCTCCAACTTTGTTGCTATCCCTCTCCCTCTCTCCACCTTCCAACTTTGTTACTATCCTCCTCGCTCTCTCCCCCTACCCCTCTTCCTTTCACTTTGTTTGTTTTCATCGCTTGGATCGTTAGTTAAAATGCATCTATGTTGGTTCTTACCAATGTTATTTTTATTATATAAATTTCACATCGTTAAATATAAAAGTATTCTCATTTTTTATTTTATTAAAACCTTAATTTAATTTCTATGGGAATATTTTTAGTAGTTGTCTAGATAGAGGGTTTAGATATATATCGAAACTAATTATAACCTTTTTCCTTTTAGCTTCGATTAAAAAATATTATAAAATTAAATTAGAATAAAATATTTTTATTGTGAAGTAAGTTATTGGTTTTTGGGCATGTGGTATTAATAAATCACAGTATTGGCCCATGGTATTGTAACAAAGCCTATTTACAAGTTAATGATATACATGGTAAAGTGGGGGTGAATATCCATGGTTAAGAATGATATTGTTGTAGAATATTTTGATAGTGAAATAAGTTGTGATTTTTTGGCATGTGGTATTGATAAGCCATGGTACTATCCCATGATATTGTCACAAATTCCATACAAGTTTATAATATCAATGGAAAAGAGGGCCTGAATATCATGATTAAGAATCTTGTTATATTGTTATAAAATATTTTGATTGTGAAATAAGTTATGTGTTTTGGGCATGTGGTATTGATAAGCCATCGTATTGCAACAAAGCCTAATTGCAAGTTAATAATATCCATGGTAAGGTGAGGATGAATATCCATGGTTAATAATTTTTTTGTATTGTTATAGAATATTTTTTATTGTGAAATAAATTATGTTTTTCGGGCATGTTGTTTTGATAAACCATGGTGTTGGCCCATGTATTGTAACAAAGGCTACTTTTTACAAGGTAATAATATCCACATAAAGTGGGGATGAATATCCATGGTTAAGAATCTTGTCATATTGTTATAAAAAAATTTGAATATGAAATAAGTTATGGTTTTTGCGCATGCAGTACCATAAGACATGGTATTGGCCCATGGTATTGTGAAAATCCTATTCATAAACTTTTATTACTAATTGACCCAACATTTAAATGTTTTCACTCATCCCCATCACTTTTAACATTGTTTTTCTTTCTTATCTAAGCTGGCATTTACAATTGTTTCCATACTTACATTACACGTGAAGCATCTACTGTATACTCGGTTAAGCTATTTCATATATTTAATAGTATGATATATATAAACATAATTTAAATTTAAAATAAATAAATAAATAAGATATTTAGATGTATTAAATAAATTATACCAAATAAAATGTAAATTTTTCCATTTATATTTATAATTTAATGTTAAAAATATGAATATCATTTGTTGGGCATGGGATCCCCCAAAGAAAGTTTTGGGGCTTAGAGTCCATTTTTTGACTAATTCTAATGTAAAGACTCTGCGATGTGTGGGCATGGAGTGCGAAGATTGTAAATGATTCAAAGGTTTGTCTGCCCTCACTTTCTAATGTAATGTCGGCTTGAGAGATCTACCCATGGTCCGTGGACCATGGGATTGTATAAATAGAGTGAGGCTCTAAATTGTAAAGGGATAATAATCAATGAAATAGAAGGGAATGAATGATAATGAATTGAGTCTGATCTAAGTATAGGGTGAGTCGTTGGGTCGTAGAGTAGGAGAAGGCTCTGCAGTTGAGTGCACAGAGGCCTAGTAGTCCACAGCTGAGTGCGCAAAGGCCTAGTAGTTCGCAGCTGAGTGCGCAGACCCCTACAGCTGAGTGCGCAGGGGAGGTTGAGTCTGTAATCGATTAAAATAATAATAAAGAGAAGTTTTACCTTATTTCTATGTATCGTTTCCTGTTTTATGCTTTGAAGTATATCGAGCATGAATTGTAAGGTTACTATTTATTTGCTGCGCAAACTTATATGAATATGTTGAATAAGGGAATATAAGATAAAGTATTTGTTTATGCGAAGATAAATAGTCTTGGGGAAATAGCGCAAATCATTGCTCTAGCAGTGCAAAAGCTGTACAGTGCCTAGTTAGGGCTACGCAAAGGAGAATACAATAGGGCGCGAAGGCCTCACAGGTCAGGAAAGTGGACGATGTAACCTACGTGAAGATATTCACAGTTGGACTAAATCAACCCCATAGACATCTCAAGGGTGTGAAAGCTTGGTTCTAGCATCCCCCCATACTACTTCATGTACGACCTCAGTCCACGCTCCACGAGCTGTTGCCGAAAGGGCAAGTGGTACATGGATTTGTTTGGCTAAAAAACTCTGAACATGGGTCAAGCCCCATTCAAGAAAACAAATGGTTCTGTTGTCAGGACCAGAATCTGCATAGAGATGTCTGATTTCATATCATTCGAATCCAATAAAGAAGGAAATTGAAGGTTGGTTGGATAGTAGAATCCACAAGTTCGCGGCGCAGGAGAACAGGAATCCATGACTAACAAATGAAGAGTGGTTACGCTGCTACCTGTACACAGAGAACCATAAAATTTTCTTGGCATCCTTCCCTACTAAGCTGTACGAGTAGATCGCGAAGCTAGTAGATAGCCAAGGAAGGTGCAAGCTCGACAATCCTATTGTGTGGACCCCAGAGTTGGTGCGTAGATTGGAAGAATTGGAGGATAAGATCATGCGTGTTGTTGATCACTAGCTCGATCGGATTATAAGAGGATTCATTACTAAGTTTGTGATAGACACTATGGTAAGCTACAGTGAGGCTGAGCGATGCTTTCTCAAAGGGCCGCGAGGTAAGTATGTTAAGTCTTTGAACACTTGAATTAAAATTCTACTGTGTGAAAAGGAGATTATGTGAATACATTGATGTTCAAGGCTACACGAAGTGGGAGAATTTATAGAAACAAAGGTAGTGTATAATTAGAGACTAGCCCCTTAAATTCACCTCTACGATGGGAAAAGGAAGAGCTCGCCAAGGGCTCACCAAGAAATGTGATCAATTTGATAAGGCAAAGGATTTTGTGCATACCACCCCCACCCATACCACCACCAGCTTCACTACCTTCACCCACATCCTCACCCGTACCACCTCCGCCACCCCCCGTTTTAATATGGCAAGCTCGATAAAGTTGCTTGTGTTCAAGCGAATGTGAAATGAAGATCCGAACTAGTTTTGGTTCGTGGTAAAATCTGTATGGGAAGCGTAGGGAGTGATGGATGATAATATCAAGAAAGCAACGTTGGTTAGCACTTTGCAGGATCACATGCTAAACTGGTACATTAAGCACTATAGTGATCACCCAAATGTGGGAATCACGGCTATCCAAGCTGTGGTAACTAGGGAGTTTATCAGACCGAAGTCAGAAGTGTAGTCAATCATTAGGTTTAAAGAAATTGCAATGCTACTAGGTGAGACTCCTTGGGAGTTGGATAAAAGGCTAAAGTGCACGATTCGTGAAGCTAATATGACCTTGACAGATGGACAGCACCACGAATGGTTTGTAGCATCACTATTGTCGCATTTGAGGAATGCGTTGTCGCAGAAAAGGTTGACAACTTAGGCTGAAGCCTTTGACACCGCAATGAGGCTGCATGAAACCCCCATACAGGATCCTAACCTGGGAGTTTAGCAAATCCACGCGTAGTTGAAGAACCTATGCCTTGAGATGCAGAGTTTGAAATAGGACAGGACAGTTCAACCAAAAGTGTGCGAAGAAGTGTAGTGCATAAAATGTAAGGCTCAGGGACATGACAAGGACCACTACCTTGTATTCGTGAATTATCTCATAGGAGGAAGACAAATGCCAGTAAGGCTAGAAGAGAAAACAGGACCGAGCACGGCACCTGCTTTGTGGTGCACGATTTGTCAAATAGGAGGAAAACATGTTACAGACAACTGTCATCTGTTGCAGAAGTACACGCAAAATTCGCAACAGTTGTTCTATAATTTCTGTAGATTAGTGGGACATGATGAGCACACCTGTAGAAGTTATGAGCTAATGATGGATAGAACTCCTACCTATAGGGTTCAGGCCAAAACGCAGCCCCTAGACCAGGGCGCAGGGTTGGCATGTGCTGGATTCTAGGGGCGCGAATGAGGCCGAGGTGGAGGAGGACCTGGGAGAGGTCGCAGACAGCTGATATGCTACAATTACAGAGCGCCAAGACATTATGCTCGTGATTGTATGAATCCAACGCATCCATCATGTCTGTATTGTACCCTATTTGATCATGAGATGGAGGATTGTCCCCGTTGATAGCTAGGCTGTGGGATAAGGGAGCGCTCTAACCTCCCCTGACTCAGAACCTACAAATGATGAGGTCTGAGCCACGCGAGGAAGATCCAAATGTAAACATTATGCTCTGAAGTGGGATTACAACAGGAGAGGATAAAGGCAAATAGCCTGAACATAATAGTTGGGTTCGCAAGGCTCCAATGAAAGAACCAGAGTTTGATTTGGATCGCACTAAGGAAACCTTCATGGAAGCTAGGAAGAGATTTGCTCATGCCTCCACTTCAGGAAGAGAAGATAGATTGGAGTCGGAAATCAACCCATATATGCTTATGACATTCCTAGAAACATGTATGAAGGTACTGCATGACAGTAAGGTGGTAAAGGAACTACAGGAACTCATTAACAGATGTGGTGAGACCACGCCAGGAGAACTGCATGTGGTCCAGAAGATTGGAAGAGACAAGGCAAGAACAGGAAGAGAAATGAGGCTAACTGTGCAAATTGGCGAATATGAGATGGACCAAGTAATTGTGGATCTAAGACTCGACGTGAACGTTCTACTAAAGAAGACATGGGAGCACATGGGGAGACCTATGCTGCAGTGGTCTACTATTTAGTTGTGCATGGCGAACCAACAAAAGATAATACCCCTGGGGCGATGGCTAGGAATCACAGTGGATATTAAAGGAGCGAGCGCGCTAGCTTACTTTGAGGTGATAGAGATTGTCGATGATAGCAATCCCTACCCCACGCTCTTCGGAATCAATTGGGCCACTGACATGAATGGGGTGATTAACTTGAAAAAGCGCAAGATAATGTTCGAGAAGAAGTCTCTGCGCATAGTGATACCTTTTGACCCTGTTGAGGGATCGCGCTACAGTGAGCCAGTGTATGACTACGAAAGAGACGACGACTTAGACTACATCTACAAGATAACCACACAATAGCAAGACTTGGTAAATTCCATTGCGGATGGATGAATCTCATGGGAGTGTGAAAGATTTTTTACGTCGGATTTGGAGGAAGAAATAGAGCGATGGCAGAACCAATTACACGAGGTAACCATGCTGAGCTGTAACATGATGCCAAGATTGTTGTGTTGCATTTCAATGGAAATGAGAGGTTTACCTACTTATGATGGATTAGGTGAGGTAGATTCTTTCTTGGACAGATTTGAGAGATAGGTGTTGTAGAAACAACGTTTCGAATCCTTGAATTGGGTACTACATGCTACAGCCACGAGATGGTGGCATACGCACAAAGGAAACTTTGATGACTAGCGCGCATATAGCAGGATGATGCACACACAGTTTGGAAAGCCTTGACTATAATTCACAGATAAATATAATGGGCAGGATGATTCGTGCATGCATCTAGCTAAGTGGATGCAGGTCTATGGGGAACAGCCACAACTAGATTGGGTGCACCTCTTCTATCACACTCTGGACGTTATACCAATGAACTGGCATATAGAAACATATCTTCGCCACAAGACGAATGAATGTGATGTTCTATGTCAAGTATTTGTGATGAACTTTAACTTTGATGATGGATGGGAGAGTATTGATGAAGCACTACAAGAAGTAAAGGCAACCATCTTTAGAATGCCACAGGAACGGGTAGCATTGACTCAGCCTAACTGGGCTACCCAGTTAACTTGTGCACTAGAGTGTTATAATGTAACTGTTGAGGAAGAGGATGAACATCCAAGGAACATTGATATTCCAAAGACAGAAGGCCATCACAAGGTTCAAGGACTAGAAATCAAGAACCTTGACATAACCACACCAATAAAGACTAAGCAGGTAAACATAGGTATAGAGGTGCAGCCTAAATTTGTGAAGATTGGGGACTATTGGGACATTGTGACGGTATATAAGGTCACTAAATTACTCTGCGAGTATCAAGACTTATTCTCGACCAAGTTCACGAACTTAAATGGAATAATCAGACATTTAGGAGTAACGAAGATCACATTAAAACTCGACGCGAAGCCAGTGAAACAGAGACCATATCACTTAAACCCAAAGTACAAGGAGAAGGTCCACATAGAGTTAGATAAGATGCTCATGACAAGCATTATTGAGCATGTCGAAGAGTCCGATTAGGTAAGTCTAATGGTGGTACAGGAAAGGAAATAGAAGGAAAAAGTAAGAATATGCGTAGATCTCAGACAATCGAATGATGCGTGCGTCCATGACCCATTCCCAACCCTATTCACAGATGAAGTATTGGATAATGTAGGCGATCAGGAGGCAAACCCTTTCACCGATGGGTTCTCAAGATACCACCAGATCAGGATCACGCTGGAAGATACAAGCAAGACAAAATTCACGACGGAGTGGGGTTGCTTTCAATACACTGTCATGCCTTTTGGATTGAAGAACGCGCCAGCTATCTTCTCATTCGTAGTCATTGCAGCGTTCAAGGAGTATATTCATAAGTTGTTGGAGGTCTATTTTGATGATTGGACTGTCTTTCAATTGGTTAGGAACCATGTAGCGAATCTACGCTTAATGTTGGATACATGCTGAAGATACCAAATCGCACTCAACCTCAAGAAATGTATGTTTATTGTTCCTTTTGGGAACTAGCTATGGTTTGTAAACAGGGGTTGATGGTAGACCCCATGAAAATTGCGGTAATTCTGAATTTGGAAGTGCCGCAGAGTGTGAAATAGTTGCACACTACTTTGGGACACATTGGGTCGTATATAAAGTTTATCAAGAGTTATGCTCAGATCACCGTGTCGATGGAAAAACTACTGAAGAATGATGTCACGTTTTTCTGGGACGATGAATGTAAGAAAAGATTGGATATATTGAAGTAGAAGATGGTTACTGCACCAATTCTTGTCTTCCCAAACTGGAAGAAATAATTTCATGTTCATGTTGATGCGTCATGTATAGCGCTGGGGGTCATACTTACATAAGAGGGCGAAGAAGGATTGGATCACCCTATTGTATTCGTGAGCCGAAGATTAACTAAAGTGGACAAGAACTACTCCACCACTGAACACGAGGGACTGGCTATGGTGTACATGCTCCAAAAATATTGGCACTATTTGCTAGGGGGACACTTCAAGATGTATATAGATCATTCCGCGCTAAAATACTTGTTCAATAAGCTTGTGTTTGGTGGATGCATATGCAGGTGGCTCTCATTGTTCCAAGAATATGATTTCGAAGTTGTTGTGAAGCCTGGACGGTTGAACGCGGGACAAGATCACTTGTCGCAGATTGAGAAAGGGGAGGAACCTACCAGTTTGGAGGAAGGACTACCTGACGTGCAGCTTTTTTCTATGCATGCAGCGGATGGACACTTTGACGATATAATCCACTTTATAACAATTGGAATTGCACTGGAAGGTTACTCTGTCCAATAGAAAAAGGAGATAGTGGTGCACACGGTAGACTTTTCTGTCATCGCAGGGCATCTGTATAAGATGGGGAATGATGAGATACTACGAAGGTATGTACCAAAGTTTGAAGGAAGCAGTATCCTTGTGGACACTCATGGGGGTCCCGCGGGAGGTCATTATGCAGGAAGAGAAACCACACAGAAGATTCTCCATGGAGGGTTATGGTGGTCAACCCTTCATCAGGATTCAAAATCACATTGCAAGGCATGTGATGTATGTCAAAGAACGGGCAAGCCATCGCGAAGGGACGAGATTCCTTTGAATCCACAAATGGCATTCCAGCTATTTGAAAAGTGGGTGATAAAATTTGTAGGACCCATCAAAACCACAAGGAAACATAGGCGTGAGATATATTATTACTGCGACAGAATACCGACGCGTTGGGTAGAAGCACAGCCAGTAAAATATTTCACAACTGCAACGGCCACGAAGTTTCTGTTTGACCATGTACTGACACGATTCGGTTGTCCAAAGATCTTGATGAGCGATTGCGGTACACATTTCTTGAATGAGACGATCAATGTGTTCACAGAAGAGTTTCAGGTGTATCATCAGAAAGGCACGCCATATCACCCATAGTCGTTATAGACATATTTGGGTACTACAACCCCAAACTCATATTTCCATAAACTAAGGGCTCTTAATTCCCTAAAAGTGTTGTTTCATACCATAAAGGATCATGGTAAACTGATTACATCATTTTCCAGAAGTTCCACATGAAAAAATACTCAAAACTAGCCAAAACTGGACCATGCTAACTGCTCCATGGTCAAGTTGTGATGCATACTGGCTGCCAAACTAGCCAAGTGTGATGCATACTGAAATGGCCTTCTGTGGGTTGCAATGGACGAGAATAGACAAATGGCAGAGACAGTTTGCTAAGTGGATGATCATGGAATCTTCTAGAAACTTCTCCTGTGACACTTGCCTCTCTGAATTCACCTAGGGATGAGTAAGAGATCAATGAAATATCCAAGTGGAACCAAGAACTATCAGTGAAATGACACGAATCAAAAACCCAGAGGTGACTCACACCCTTGCAAGACATCTATAATTGGATCCCTCATCTAAGAGATCTAGAGGCTAACATTTTGTATTTTTGTAAGGAAGTGATGTTGGTTTATTTGTGAGAAGAGACATTGCATTGTTGGGTTATTTGCTTGTTCATGAGGTGAAGAGGGCTTCTATACTGGGAGGATGATGCCCAATTAGACAGCTGGGTTGTAATCCTCTCTTTCACTATTAATAAAGTTACTTGATTTTTCCTCCATATAATCGTGTGTTTATGAATCTTATTTTTTATGAATGCAATTGTATGGTCAATGTGTTTCTGATTCCGCATTTTTTATGATGTTTTAGATGGATATGATTTGATGGTTTTTTGTTACTTTGACTCTACAAGTACTCTTTGAAGCGGGACAAGTACGAGAGGAGTGGCAAATTATATCAAGGAAAGGAGAAATCAAGCTAGTATCAAAGAGAAAGATCTAGGTTGGTCCTCTTTTCTTCCCTCTAGTCTATCACACTTAAAGGAACTCTCAAAAGGATTTCATTGTTTGTTTCTAAGATAGCTACCCATCTTAGTGGGACTAGCAGTTCGAATCGACACTAGTTTTCCTTGAAACAAAATGACGACTCCTCTGGGGATCGAATAGTTTGTTTTGTTTGTTTATTGTTTGCTTTATAAACTACAGACAGAGCCTGAAGTTAGCTAGCTAGCCTTCGAAATGCCTTTGCTATGCAATTGCGAAGTAGATGAATGCTGCTTCAGTCAATCTCCAGGTTGGTTTAAGAACTGAACATCTAACTTTCAAAACATTCTAAGTGCTTTTGTGGTAGCTCAGAACCTCATAAGATCTTACCCCTATACTTTGTTTTTGTTGTCCATCATAACTCAGCCTAAATCACTGAACTTAGCTACAAATTTTGAGAAAAAACCAATCTCAGTTTTGCTCCCTGCTCCATCGCACTATTTGAAACTGTGCAACCTGGATGCATTGCACCTCCCATGTGTTGTAGGTGAGATGAATTGCTATTTCCTTATGTTGTAGATGCAATGATTGAGTGATACTATTTTTCTCTCCGAGAGTTAGTTTTTTCTCCTTGTTTTCATCTTTATTCAGTGGTTTTACTATTCATGATCAGTATCTTCTTACTGGAACCTTCTTCCTTCACATATTTTAGCTCCATCAATTAGGAATTGTAAATGTTTTTGTGTATTTGTGAATCATTTACAATCTTCCTTTGTCAAAAGTAGCTTAATCGAACTGTTGTTTTTGATGCAAGTGTCATAATTGTCATTTTGAATCAAAAGAAGAGTGTTGTAAAGTGTTCCGCTTCTAGATAGTTGATTTTACTTTTGTCATTGTACTTTATTTGAATCATTAGTGTTTGAAGTGTTGAAAACGGTTTTCAAATTTGAAATCGAAAAGTGTCGTCTTAGTCTTCCTTTCGTTTTGAAAAGAAATTGTTAGAAATGTCACTTTAAAAGAAAATAGTTCATATCTGTACTTAGCTTTCCTTTTTGGCATTCACACATTAAGGAAGCAGAAAACAAGTACATGCATGTGCATTTGCATTTTGACTACACGCAAAATTTGATTTAGGAAAGTGCATTTAGTGTGTGCACTATGCTCTCTGCTAAAAGAAAAATCATAATCTTCTTTCCTTTGTAGCTAAGATTTTCATTGCTAAAAGAACATAAACAACTGTTTATCATTTTAGATTGCACATTTAGGAATTTTACATCTACATCATGCAGTGAACCTTAAAAGACAAACTTCTAAGCAAGATAAACTCTAAAATAAATCTCAATGAACATAAAAACGCTTTGGAACCTAACACAACACATCTAGAAGTCTAGGCTAGAGACGTGTTCCGGCATCATAAAACATGGTAACTATCATTTTCATTGAAGGTTGGGTGATTCCTCCTTTTTGATACGACAAGGGCCAGTACGGACTTGTGCTCCCTGTAACGTTGAGTATATATTGGGAGACCACAATAGGCTGATATCGTTTATCCTTAGGAAGCCGTGTCTACCACCCTATCGATCGCAATGCACTGAACACAACATTGGGGAAGATTGCACTGAACACAACATTGGGGAAGATTGGTTGCCATACATAAGTCCTTGGTAATTTCTCTATCATTTATCACCAAGGTGTATTTTGCAATTTTGCGATCGGTCACTTTCATTCTTTTTCGACTCCTTAAAAGAAAAGCTCCATCTGAGCACTTGTCACTTTAGGCTCATTAAAAATCAAAGGCGAATAGAGTCACCTTTATATTTTTCTCAACTCTTTAAAATTGAAAAAGCAAGCTGCACCAAAGTGTCTTAAAATTTATTTAAATCAGAATAACATCCCTATTCCTTCATTGATCTGAGGTTGAGATAGTGGAAACCACCAATCAAGGAATCCCTCTTGCAGGGAATCCTAGTCCTTTCTCCTCTTGGGGAGATATTGGTTCTCCATATATGGCTACATTGTCCCTTCCACAAATCACAATCGGCCTGCCAGTATGGCTTTTCTCAACCTCTATCATTCAAAACACCGTAATTCCTCAACAATCTAATCAGCAACCAGATGATACTGAAGTTACCCCTTCACCTTCTACTTCGTTTGTTTCGCCTTCCCTTCTTCCTCTTCGCATGGTCAAACTAGTGACAGTGAAAACCAAGTAGCTACGTAGAAAAAGAAAGGGAAGGAGAAAAAGAAGAAGCCAACTAAACAAGGGAACAACCATGCATCATCTGGCAAAAATCCACACACTAAACTTTCCAAACCAAAAACTCCATGCGCAATTTGCAAGGGGAGCCATTACCATTGAGATTGCCCTTGCATCCCGCGGATCTTGAGAGAATGGTCTCCCAATTTGCACCATTCAGTGTCATCAACCTCTAACAGTTAGGATGACAGCACACCATCAACTAGTGAAAATGAAGTCAATATATAGAAAGGAAAAGTCATATTTCCATGTAGGTTATGTGAAGGTGATCATACTCTTCACCATTTTCCTTTCCTGGATGAAGCCAAAAGCATTTTGGATAACCATCCTGCTTCACCACAGCGACTTCCACCTGGATACAGGAAACTCTTACCAAGTCCTTCGCTTGTTGAAAACCCGATTCACATAATTGAATTGTCGATCGAATCACCTATCATTGAAAGTGAACCTTTTGAGTCCACACTGGACCAAAGTCAGCTGATCGAGATGGTAGTCGATCTAGTCTTACCTTCAAAAGGACCACCTTCGGATGAAACTATCACCAGAGATAATGAGAATGAAACCATTCAAATTCTTTTTGTCGAAACAAAGTCTAATGAGCTTGGGGGCAATCCACCCATTCATTTACAATAGGAAGAGACCCCCCTAATTCATGAGATTTATCTAGCCATTTATCCAGTACCTCCTCCAAGGAGTCTAGTCATTTTCTTTGATTGGAATCAACTAGCAAAAGCCCGCCTTCCATCTAATATACCATTCTGAATCATAGTACAAGTTTACAAAATGATCGTGTCTGGAACTATCATAGATGAAGGGGCTTCAGTGAGTATCCTTTCCTCAACTGCTTGGAAAGTGCTTGGTTCGCCATTGCTTTTACCTGAAAACCAAAATTTGTCAGGCTTCAACAAAGGAACCAGTCAACCGTCAGGGATCCTTCCTAAGTTACTGATAACTTTAAGAAAGAAAACCGTTCATTTGAATGTGATGGTAGTCCAAGGTCCACTAGATTACAATCTACTCCTTGGATGCGACTATATATATAGCATGGAAGCTATTGTTTCCACATTCTTTCGAGTGAAGTGTTTTCCACATGAAGGCATACTAGTGCAACTTGTTGACCAGATTTCATTTCCTGGTCCAAACACAGCTATGAATCAACCATCATCCCTAAATGGTCTCTTCGCGTCAACAATGTCTCTTCAACCATCATTCCATCCACCTAATTACAGCGAGTAGTTCGATGAGTGTGATGAAGTTTAGGGGGCATGCACCCTAGTCTACTTCGGTAGGTGAACCCATAGGAAACGAGAGATTTTCTTGAAAGGTCATAATGCTTGGACTGAAGAAACATTCCCGTCTAGGTTATGTAATCAGTCTGAAACACTTATTTCCTTTTACATTATGTTATTGGAAGCTCACACCATTCACCTCTTGTACATTATGTGATTGGAAGTTCACACCATTCACCTTTGCCTATTTCGATGGACAAAGCCAAGGAAGAGTTTTTGTCTGTCGACAGAAACAATCCTGCCTAACTGCAGGGACTTCCATTTGGTAACCTGGAAACTCTCCTTTTACTGAAACACCTGGGAGCATGTAAACCTTTCTATGCAAGTGAAAAACAACCTTTGATTTTCTTAGTTTGTAGGTTCTCAACCCTTTAACCTCGTAGCTCGGTCGTTTCTATCCTGCATAAAAAGGAAATGAGCACATGTTATAGTAGTGTTCAAGCTCATTAAAAGATAAATCTATAATAGAGTTCAGGCTTCTGTGATCCATATCAATTTAGAGAGAGATTTTTCGGCGAAAATCACATGGAAAATCATTTGTCGACGCGTTTCGAACCAACAAGTGTGGTTCATCATCAGGACAAGTTGAAGAAACAGATCCAGCTAAGCAAGTTAAATAGGCAGAACAGAGTCTCCTGACCAATGGCTAGTTTGACTCAAGGACCGGGGTCAAAAATATTTTATTAGCTTAGTTAGTAAGAATTAGGACCAAATATAAATTGAAGGGTATTTAGTTTACAAATTTTAATAAAAATTAGAAATTAGTTAAATAATGGACCCTAAAAGCAATATATATAAAATAATATTATTTAAAATATTAAAATTATAAAATAATAAAAGATCTAACAAATGTCAAAAGGGGAAGGTTAGTTAAAAATATTCAAAATAAAACAAGTAAATAGATAAATTAAAAATTAAAAATTATAAAATACTAAGAAACGTCAAAACGAGGATAGGTTAGTTAGGAAAAAAATAATAAAATAAAACAAATAAATGGATAAATGAAAATTAAATTAGAAATGAAAAAGTAAATAAATAAATAAATTAGTTAAAAAACATAAAAATAATAATAATAATAATAGTAAATAAAATAATAAAGATAAAATAAAAATAAAATAATCAAATCAAAATTAAAAGCCTATAAATATTATTAAAATTATCGAAAAATTAATGGAAGAAAACCACACAGGTTAGAAAAATAAGTCAAAAATGGTAATAATGTAATGAATAAATGAAAATAATAAGAATAAAATAAATAGGTTAGTTAGAAAAATTAGTTAAAAAGTCTGAATAAATAAATAAAATAAAGACAAAACAAATAAAATATAAGAGGGTAGGTTAGTTAAAAAAGTAATAACGGAACAAATAAATAAATAAATTCAGAATAAAAATAATAAAATTAGTTAAAAGGACTCAAAAATTAAAGGTAAAAATAGAATGAATTAATAAAAGTAAATCCATAAAACATAAATCAGTTAAAATAATAATAATAATAATAGTAATAATAGTAAATAAAATAATAAAGATAAAAATAAAAATAAAATAATCAAATCAAAATTAAAAGCCTATAAATACTATTAAAAATTATCGAAAAATTAATGGAAGAAAACCACAGAGGTTAGAAAAAATAAGTCAAAAATGGTAACAATGTAATGAATAAATGAAAATAAAAAGAATAAAATAAATAGGTTAGTTAGAAAAATTAGTAAAAAAGTCGGAATAAATAAATAAAATAAAGACAAAACAAATAAACAAAATATAAGAGGGTAGGTTAGTTAAAAAAGTAATAACCGAACAAATAAATTAAGAATAAAAATAATAAAAATTAGTTAAAAGGACTCAAAAAATAAAGGTAATAATAGAATGAATCAATAAAAGTAAATCCATAAAACATAAATCAGTTAAAATAAAAAGGTTAATACTAGATAAATAATAAAAATAATAATAAGAGGTAAATAGATAAAAAGAAATAAACCCTAAAGAAGAGGGCGGAAACCAACTAGGAAGAGAGAGCAGGGACCCAACATCTACTGACTTTACAGCCATCGTCTCTATTAAGATTGCAAGGCCTTTTTTCAATTTCAAGCGCTTCCCTAAATTTACGATGATGGAAATGCGAAACCCTAGCAATAACACTAGCCTCCTCAATGCAAACATGATGATTGGTTTTCTCAGCATGTTCAGCTAAAGCGGAGGACTTGGCTCTCCTATGCTTAAGGTCTGCAGCGTGCTCACTAAGCCTTTGATTAATAGAGCGACTAGTCTCTCCAATATAGGGGGTCCCACAGGAACAAGGGATCAAATAAACCCCTTTCATATCCTTAGGGTCGATAGGATCCTTTACAGATCTTAGGGACCCACGAATGGTGTTCAGGGGCCTGAAGGTCACAGGGATACTATGCTTCCGGAGAATCCTATCAATCCTATCAATAGTCCCCTGAACATACGGAAGAAGGACACCTGGGATTCGTTCCTTCGGTTCCCTTTTATTCAAAGAATTCTTGGAAGCCTTAAGGAAAGCCCTCTGACCCAAGTATCTACTATAGCCATTCTCAACAAAGACACCAAGCAGATGGGATTTTTCATTCTCAAAGCTCTTTTTTTCGGAGATTCTTAGGGCCCGAGTAGCAAGGGTATTGAGGACACCCATCTTTTGAGCCGGGAAATGGTGGGAATTGGCATGAAGATACTGCTCCGTACGAGTTTTCTTACGAAAAACTCGAGTTTAAACAAAAAGATCGAGCGCTTGTCTTTGTCGTCCCGTTAAAACGATCGGAAAGTCATCCTTTCATATTATTTTATACTTTTTCGGCCTTAAGGGATTATACCCAAAAAAAGGACTGTTGGAGTTTCCTTTTCATCCATTTTCAAACTCTCTAAACATGAAAAGGACTGAGTTATCTTTGTCATTAAACTCGTTAAAACAATAGCGACAAACTTGTCCACCCAGACAAGAACAAATCTCACTGACACTAGGCTCGCTAAACACAAAGTGACAGGTTTGCCCAAAGGTCAAATTATAGACCAAGCATATTTTATCCTCCTCAAGCTCGACAAAAATAAAGAGGTACTGGTTAGCGATGACTGGGGAAAAAGGGAAGAAAAATTGAAGAACTTTATTGGTAGCAAGTCACTCTTGAACATGACACTTTCATTCCATCACCATGATTGAGTTGCGTTTGGATTTTTTGTTCACCATCAACATTTGTCCTCTGTACCATCCATGGGGTTAATGCTACCAGTCCATATAAGTGTCATCAACATGTTCAAGAGAATTCATCCAGAGAATTCACCATCCAGCAAATGTCTCATCCACTACAATACCTCCGCCCTTCATTTTTCATGACCGCCATTTCTGAACCTTATAGCATCAGATCGTTTGACCTCCACAAAAATCATTTGCTCTGTTTCGTGTCGTAGATGTGGGATACATCAAGGCCCTCCTATGACAGATCCCTTCTTGTCGACATTAGCTCATTATCCAAGAAGTTAACTTAGAAACAACCCTTTCAGTACTTTGAAGCTTGCTTGCCTCAATGGCAATTTTCTCACTTCCGGTGAGAGGTTTACATCAATGACCTTTGACCGAAAGATTTTGCATGGTGTTCAACATAGGCTCATATATTCACACCACATGAATTGTACTGTAGTACCTTGAGGGTCATCATCATTATCGGTGACTCCTCTCGCGTCTATTAACAGCTTACATTATTGGCTGGTAATCAGGTGATGTCTTTCCATGTTCGACTTCAGAACATCTTTTCACATGGATCGACTTGTACATCAGGCGAAGATTGAACTAGTTTTGAAGACCCCGGATCTAGTTTCATCCATCCGGGCTAGGATATATTCATGAAAATAAAGACATCAAATGTACACGGAAGCTGCACAGATAGTCACCTAAGCCAGGGAAGATGACTCTTCATGCGAAGAATCACCAGTCTGCAACAGCGGACGATTGTCTGTCCTATGTACATGAAAATTAATTTATAAAGCTAAGCATGGGAATGCTCGCCTCAGCTAGATCATGAAAATAGTATGATGATGATGTATTGTATCTTATACATGTCACCTTCGAGTACGAATACCTTGGATCCTCATGATAAAGCATTTCACTCAACATCAGAAGATTTACGACCTCATCCTTTAAGGGGCAGCTGTTATAAACATATTTGGGAACTGCAACCCCAAAGTCATATTCCATAAACTAAGGGCTCTTAAGTCCCTAAAAGTGTTGTTTCATACCCTAAAGGATCATGGTCCACTGATTACATCATTTCCTAGAAGTTCCACCTTAAAAACTACTCAGAACTGGCTAAAATTGGACCATACTGACTGCTTCATGGTCAAGGTGCAATGCATACTGGTTGCCAAACTAGCCAGGTGTGGTGCATACTGAAATGGCCTTCTGTGGGGTGCGATGAGCGAGAATAGACAATTGGCAGAGACAGTTTGCTAAGTGGATGATCATGGAATCTTCCAGAAACTTCTCCTGTGACACTTGCCTCTCTGAATTCGCCCAAGGATGAGTAAGAGATCAATGAAATCTCCAAGTGGAACCAAGAACTATCAGTGGAATGACACTAATCAAAAACCTAGAGCTGACTCACACACTTGAAAGACATCTGTAAATGGATCCCTCATCTGAGAGATCTAGAGGCTAGAATTTTGTATTTTTGTAAGGAAGTGTTGTTGGTTTATCTGTGAGAAGAGACATTGCATTATTGGGTGATTTTCTTGTTCATGAGGTGAAGAGGGCTTCTACACTGGGAGGATGATGCTGGATCAGACAGCTGGATTGTAATCCTCTCTTTCACTATTAATAAAGTTCTTTGAGTTTTCCTCCATATAATCATGTGTTTATGAATCTTATTGTTTATGAATGCAATTATATGGTTAATTTGTTTCTGATTCCGCATTGTTTATGATGTTTTAGATGGATTTGCTTTGATGGTTTTATGTTACTTTGACTCTACAGGTACTCTTTGAAGCGGGACAAGTAGGAGAGGAGTGGAAAATTCTATCAAGGAAAGGAGAAATCAAGCTAGGATCAAAGCGGAAGTTCTAGGTTGGTCCTCTTTTCTTCCCTCTAATCTATCACACTTAAAGGAATTCTCAAAAGGCTTTCATTGTTTGTTTCTAAGATAGCTACCCATATTAGTGGGACTAGCAGTTCGAATCGACACTAGTTTTCCCTGAAACAACAGGCTAATGGGACCATAGAGGCATTTAACAAAATATTGGAGACCACATTGACAAAAGTATGTAATACGTAGTAGAGTGATTGGGACCTGCACTTCCCCGTAGTACTATGGGCTTACAGGAGAACATGCAAGAAACTCATGGGACAAATGCCCTTCAGGCTAGTCTACGGAGTGGAAGTCGTAATGCTGATGGAATATATCATGCCTGTTTTGTCCATATTAGCGCTCACAGGCATGACGGACCGTGGATCTCTGGAGGAGAGGCTCGTGCAGTTGGAAGAACTCAAAGAAGAATGGTTTTTGACAATATTTCATCAGCAAGTACAAAAGCAACGCGAAAAGGCATGGCATGATCGACATATTAAGTTGCGCACATTTATGGTGAATGATTTGGTGCTGTTATAGGACAACAAGTTCGATAAATTCTTGAGGAAACTCCAAATGCATTGGATGGGATCATATGTTATTAAGGAAGTCATAGAGAGTGGTGCAGTGCAGCTGGTGAAACTAAATGGTGAACTCTTCCCCAGAAAAGTAAGTGGTAGTCGATTAAAGCCTTACACAGGTGGCCTCGCCATTTGACTAATCGAAGGAGATACAACAGGCAACGGCTCAGTGCATTGCCGACCTTGTAGCAGTCCGAGTAGAGTTGGGAGGTCTCCACGCGAAGATCTCCGCACTGACGGAGTGACTTGAGGGTGAGTCACGATGTTTGTGTTGGGGGCCTATTGGGCATGGGATCCCCAAAGGCAAGTTTTGGGGCTTAGAGTCCAAGTTTTGACTAAGTCTAATTTAAAGACTCTGTGATGTGTGGGCATAGAGCACAAAGATTGTAAATGAGTCAAAGCGTTGTTCGCCCTCATTTTTGTAATGTAATATCGGCTTGAGACATCTACCCATGGTCCGCGTACCATGGGATTATATAAATAGAGCGAGGCTCTAAGTTGTAAAGGAATAAGAATAAATGAAATAGAAGGGAATGAATGACAATGAATTGAGTCTGATCTAAGTATAGGGTGAGTCATTGGGTCGTAGAGTAGGAGAAGGCTCTACAGCTGAGTGCGTAGAGGCCTAGTAGTCCATAGCTGAGTGCGTAGAGACCTAGTAGTCCACAGCTGAGTGCGCGGACCCCTACAGTTGAGTGCGCGGACCCCTACAGTTGAGTGCGTAGAGGCCTAGTAGTCCACAACTGAGTGCGCGGACCCCTGCAGCTGAGTGCCAGGGTAGGTTGAGTCTGTAACCGATTAAAGCAATAATAAAGAGAAGTTTTACCTTATTTCTGTGTATCGTTTCTTGATTTACGTTTCGAAGTATGTTGACCATGAATTGTAAGGTTACTGTTTATTTGCTGCACGAACTTATATGAATATGTTGAAGAAGGGAATATAAGATAAAGTATCTGTTTATGCGAAGATAATTAACTATTACAAGAAGACATGTAAGATCTACATTGTAACTTGGGGAAATAGTGCAGATCACTACTCTAGCAGCGTGAAAGTTGCACAGTCCCTGGTTAGGGCTGCGCGAAGGCAAATACAACAAGGCGCAAAGTCCTCGTAGGTTAGGAAAGTGTGTGAAGTAACCTGTGGGAAGGTATTCATAGTTGGACTAAATCGACCCCTCAGATATCTCAAGGGTGCGGAAACTTGGTTCTAGCATCCCCCCCTTACTGCTTCAGGTGAGACCTTAAAATGCACTCCACGGGCTGTTACCAAAATGCCCATTAGTATAGGGATTTGTTTGGCTAAATAACTATGAACTTGGGTCATGCCCTATTAAGCCAACATCATTAAACACTTAAAAGTTGAAAGAATAAGATTAATTTAAATTATGTATGCCATGAGCGAATAAAATATAATTAAGTTGAAAAAAAAAATTAAAATTTGTAATTAGTTTTACTTTTTGATCTTTTGGTCATTTTGTTTTGGGGCCAACAATTATTATTATTAATATTATTATTATTATTTAAATCAATTTTGACAAAAATTAGTAGGGATTGGTGAAATTTAAAAATTCTCAATTAATTTTACTTTTTGATATTTTAGGAATTTTTTTTACAACTACTATTTTTTTATGGATTTTGACAAAATTTAATTTGTGAAATTTATATATTTCGGTTGAGAAATGTATATAATTTTAAAAAATTCCTAGATGTTGAAATTATTTATACATTAAACAAAAAAAATTAACAAAAAAATATATTCTAACAATTATTTCCTTATATTAAAATATTATTTATTAATAATATTATTTATTTAGTTAAATCAAATGGTAAATTTTTTTATCTTAATCTATTTAACTTGATACAGACTCCAAACCACACTAGAACTTTGTTGATATGATTTTTACCGGAAGTTTTCTTACTTTTCAAAATTCAAATTGTAAATTTAATATATTTAATTAAATTTGATTTCTCTAACAAAATCTTCTTCCTTTTTTAACTAGATCTTTTTGGAACATTAATTTTAATTCTATGCACCTTTCTTGATTCTACATAAATACTCATTATTTTTATTTCCTTATTATATTGATATAAACTTTATTCATAAAAATTTTCATCTTCATATTAAACCATACAAAAATAAATAAATTTTATTTATTATGCTAAATATATTAATTTATATTTCCATATTTTTACATTAAAATAAACATTCTTCGACAGCCTTCTTATTTTCATGTTTTGATTTACAATCGAAAGGAAAAAAAAAAAACTTAATAATTTTTTTCCTTATTTGTATGTGTTTATATAATGTTTTTGTTATTTATTTTTAAGTAATAAAATTTATTATAATTTTAAATTTAATTATAATTACTAATAAATATAATTTTATTAATTAATATTCACAAGATTTTGAATGGATGTTGATCTGGTGTTTTGTTACAGTACTCCTTGATGTGAAGTTATTGGTTCACTCTTTGATGTGAAGTTAGGGTTCAATCCCCACTCGTTCTAATTGAGGTGATATATTGGACATGATGAAAATATAGTCTTGCCATACTTACAAAAAAAACATTATTAACTATTTTTATTTAATTTATATTAAATAATTACTATTATTTATAAAAATAAATAAATTATTTAAGATAATTTTGTAGTAAGTTTTTTAGATTATTACTATTTTTTTAATTATTACAGTGTTAAAAAGAAATAACTTTTAAGCAATTAAAATAGGATAGTCTAACTAACATATGGATGAAATAACTTTTTCCTCCATGTTTTTTCTATGAATTTTAATAAAATATTTCGCAGATACTTTTAAAAGCTTAGCGTTTAAGACATTTAATCTAGAAAATTACTTGAAACTATACAACTGGTGAAAATAACCATTTTATTTATTAGTAATTACTTGAAACTATACAACTAGTGAAAATAACCATTTTATGTAGAAGTAATTTGAAATTTAAAATTATAATTTTACTCTTACCTCTCCTACTAGAAATGAAAATGTTTATATATATATATATATTGGAAATGAAAAATATATATATATATATATATATATATATATATATATAGATATATAATTAAATTGGAAATATATATATAAATTGTGATAGTGAAAATAATTTTTTTTTTTATCTTTATTTTTGAATTATAGAAAAAAAAATTATTGATTTAGACCATATTTGAGATCAAAATAATTGGATTTCAATAACTTAATAGTGCATCCAATAACTAACTAATAAGTGACATGTATCAAACACTTGTAACTTTGAAAAATAAGGTGCTAAAAACGTATTTAATAGAACTCTATCACGACTATGAGATCAACTCAACTATGAGATTGGCCCAACTCTAGTTGAGTTTCACTTGAAAACCCATTGGGTTGATGTCCACCCTCAAAACTTGTAACCAGTATGTGGTGGGAGGCTCACGTCAACTGAAAATTTCAAGGAAAAAGATAATATTAACTATACAAAAATAAAAAATAAAATTACACTATGAACAAATTAATAAAAGTCAATTAATAATAAATATCATTATGCAAGTAGTGCCATAATAATTAGCTTTTTAACAAAATGTACTTAATTATACTAAATTTAATTATTCATTATATTTTTTTAATTTCTAAATAAATATTAAAATACAATATATAATTTCTAAATAAATATTAAAATACAATATTATATTTTTTTATATAAATAAAAATAATTAAGCTAAAATATCATTAGGCTACAATATCACACTTACTTTTAATTGTATGAGTAGATGTTCATATTTATTATCATTACTTGTACTATGTTTTATTTTATACGTATAAGATATAACTGTAAATTAATTTTAATTATTTATTATAAATTTCCATAATATTAATGGTTTTTCATTATCCATATCGAATGAAGATTTTAGACCTATTTGATTTTGGAGTTGTAATATATATAAATATATATATATATAAAGGTTTTGGCGATTATTAAATGTTTAATTTTATTTTTTATTTGTTAAATAATTATTATTATATTTAACAAAAATATTAATTAAAATATCTAATAAAAAAATTAATTTAGAAGATTAAATATTTTTAGATTTTATGTTTCTGTGTTTTATGATATAATGTTCATATTTTCTAGAAAAATCACATGAACAAAAAAATAGACGCGATCATTTTTTTTTAATATAAATTTAAATATTTAATTATTTAAATTAATTTATTAAATTAAATCTTTTAAATTATTTTTATATTTATAGTTAATAATTAAATATTTTAATTAATTTATTTATTGTTTATAACTTAAAAAAAATAAGTAGTAGTTATTGGTATACTTTTAGGGCCTATGACCTGTTATCCGTTCTTAGACTGAATTGAATTACTTCCGCGATTAAACCTTAAATTTTTTAATTTTTACAATTTCATATCACTTTCCTAACCAATTAAGATACCTTCAAACCTATTTAATATTTCAATATTAAATGTATTACTATTATTTAATATAAACACAGATATTGATAAAAAGAAAAAGGGAAAAAATAAATTTAAATAATAGTTAACTTTAAAATGTATGATCATCTCTATATATTAAAATAGTAAAAAATTCGCTCATGAACCATCACCATTGCTAGTGTTCTTGGAAGTGGAGAAGGTTAAGTCCACTGTCACTAACGATATTACGAGGCACAAAAAGTGGAAGTTGAGAGATAGGTATAATGATTCGATCACTTTGTGTGCAAGTCATATATTCGTATCTTAAAAAGGCAAATGAAAAGGGGAACAATTATATTTATGTATATGTTAATTTTGGAAATACGAGGTGAAAAGATATTTACGTCGATAGGCTTTTCTTTGGAACAGACTTTCGTCGTTCCTTTGTCTCCCATGCTGATACATGGACAGTTCTGCAATCGCGTTATGTGTTGACACGTGGAGAGTTCTGCACCGCCTCTAACAACCTCCACTGCGTCTAACTACCCGACTGTATCGGCTAAGTTTGATCGGTTTTGTAGGTTCTTTGTTTCTCTGGTAACGGTTTGTTTCTTTGGTCACAAGAGCTCCGCTGGGGCAGTAAGCTGGTCATGATTCTCGTCTCAGTGATGGATCGGCCAACGGGGTATGAGGTTTTCCGGGCTTGGTTCAGATATGTTTTTGCTATATTTGTTCACTCGGGCACTAATTCCAGTATTGAATAGATCAGTAACCTGATCGAAATCCTTGCATTTTGTTTTTCTGCAGGTGGATCTGGTAGGAGGATACTATGGTCCTGGCCTCCAAGGTGGGTACTGATGAAATCTTATGGATATTACAACAGATCCATGTACACTGATTCAAATTGAAGGAGTTGTGCAACTTCATGTTAAGCAATATAGAGTTGCCCATTTCCAGATTGTAGGCACATACAGAGCTTAAACCCCAGTTCTATTGTGGCTTTGTTGTTTTGGAATGTCTTGAATTTGTTCTGTTTGGGTTTTTTACATATGGAGGTTATCTGGAATGGTACTTGTTTGTGGTTATTCATCTTTCTCTTCTTGCTTATGATGGTGTAGCTGTTTTTTGCAGGAATGAGGAGGATGAATGTGTTCTATTTGTGGTATAATGGCTACCCTTTTATTAGGTATTACAACTGCCTTCTTGTCAGCACCAAATGACTGTAACAGCATCTGAATTTCTGCTGGAGTCAATTTGACCAATGGTACTGGAAGCATGATTTACCGCTGAAACACGCGGAACGTTATATTTGGCAATTCCCCTATTAATCCGACGAGGGAACGAGGACTTTGTGTGCGATCTGCTATTTATATGAATGTTACCACACCGGCCATCTACATTGAAACAGTAAAAAACATAACGTTGTGAGTTGTTATAGGGATGCTCTGCAATGTGGGAAAATTAGCATGGTACGATTGGGAAGACTTGGTCGATTTGTTCTACTCAGTTTTCCCAACCCCTGCCATGCCTTTATTCCTCACTGCACATTCCTGTTTTTCTACCCACTCATGCCATTGCCTCCAGATTTTGTTTGTGGATTTGCGGGATTTTGTTTTTTTTATGGCCATTCGCTTGTTTGGGTGTTGTTCTCTGCAGAAACAAGGTCGATCTGAGGAATAGGTTAAGTGAAACCCAAGTAAGCTACCTTTCATAGGGTACGGTGGCATATCTGCAAAAAGTAACTACAACTTTGACAAGCCATTCCTCTGCTTGGCACACAAATTCTCAGGCTAAGACTTCAGTCCAGTTTGTTATAATCTGAAATACAAATGTTTGTAGTAAAAATGGGTTGATTGTATTTCAGGGATTCAAATGTCATTTTGCGGAGTCGCCTGCTCCTGTTCCTCCATGTTCAGATAGACCTTGCAACTCAGCAACAATAAGTGGAATGATTGGAAGCCTTTTTCTATTATCTTTTAAGAATAATGTGAGATTAGTAGCCTCAAGCAGTGTTGTTGTTTTTTAAGCCTGTTTTTGTATGTTGGCCAAATTAATCTATATGCTCCTAAATTCTTATTTTGAAGTTTTTTCCAGGTTCGTTCTATTTTGGTCAGAAAAGATAGAGTCCAGGTGTTACAAAAATCTTAGTTTATATTTATTGCAAATTTGGGTATTCAATGAATATGTAGTTAAAACAGAGTAGTCAAAACAAGCCATGTTTTACAGGTGAAAACAATAGAAGTTCCCATTTATTTTGAGAAAATCTGGGGAACTTGTGCAATTATCAATTTTCAATTTTTTTTTATAAAGTGTCAGAATTTTGTGTTCGATAAATTTTTTTAGATGATGTTGAATCTATTTTCATCATAAAAATAATAATTTAAAAGCCTTTCCTCTCTTCAATTTAGAGAATTGGTATTACAGAGTGTTGGTGGTTCTCCTGACAGGGAAACTACCATATCCCCAAGTTGTAGTGGATTCCCTTTCTATCTGGTAAAGCCTGCTTCTCTGTTTCTCATTAGAATGATGCATGGTAATTAAATTCACAATCCAATATTTTGAGACTTGAACATCGTTCCTTTCAGCATGAACATTAATGGTTAGGAGATGATGATACCCCGTGGATTCTTTGTTGTAGCTGGGTATGCTCCGTGTTCTAGTATTTTGGATAGCACCTAATGTTTGTTTTTCTAAGAATGTGCATGGGTTTCATTTGGTCTGTTATACTGGCTATTTTGCAGTGTTCAGCCTTATATGGGAACATGGTTTAAGGACTGCACGGGTGAAGCCATTGCCAATTTGAGTCAGTTGGCCTTCTTAAGCCTGGGTAGAAGTAGCCTCAATAGCAAGATATATGAAGCCATCATGATTTGACCTTAAATCTATGTGCAAATAATCTTGTGGTAGAATAGCTAAAGCAACTACCCATTTGAGAGTTTAACCAAGATTTTCAGCCAATGGCAGTTTTCTGTTCTCATTCTAATCCCTTCTTTGTCTATATTTTGCAATTTTTGGTTATTTACATCAAAACTTCAGTTAATACTCAATGGAAACTGGGTTACTGGATAGAGGCTTTCTAGCATCTATGTTAGTTTTCTCTGTTCATTGTTCCTCGACCAACTGTATCTAGTGTGCTCCTCAATGGGAATATGTACACAGCATTTGCAGCTTCTACAACAATCTTCGTCAGTGTAATCACCTCTTGGTCACTAGGGCCAGAATCTTGGGCTAACTCTATCAAGCTGTTGGATTTAATGGAAAATACAGTGACTGTGATTTTGCAGGTACCTAGCACTTTTTCAATAACCTTAGAATTTTAAGTTGAGCAGTGGGTTTTGTTTCCCTTAATTGTTCATATGGTTTTTGTATTTATGAATTGATCAATCAGTTGTTTGCTATAGAGTAGTCTTTTCATAACGGTAGAGCTCCAAGAGTTCCAGTGTCGAAAATGGTTGGCGATATTTCTCTTTCGAAAGGATATACGCAGATTACATAATTGATCTTAGTTAATTCGAATCTATATTATCTGGATTGGTAAGCCCAAATACAATACCTAATTGCTTTTACGGTAATTTGAATCTACAATTTCTGGAGTAGTATTTGGCGGTTGTGAGGTTATCTCTGTTTGCAATTTCATGATTAAGCGTTACTGTTGTCTAGAGATACTTGTATGGTGTGACGTTAATAATGATTATAGATATAAACTAAATCCGTTTTGGTAAAAGCATCAGTGGTCGAAAAACTAGGGAGGATAAATCATGATGACGGTAGAGCTCCAAGAGTTCCAGTGTCGAAAATGCTTGGCGATATTTCTCTTTTGAAAGGATATGCGCAGATTACCTCTCGCGAGATTCAGACCGTTGTAAGCCTGGCGCTTCCAGGGGAGCTCGCCAAGCACGTCGTCTCGGAGGGTACCAAGGCTGTTACCAAGTTTACCAGCGCTTGAATTTGATATTTTTATTTTATTTAAATTCAATGGTGTCTTTTGACACCACATATGCTATGGAAAGCTTAACATATTCTTTGAGTTTAATCTTCTGTACCATTTAAAAAGAAATATTTTTAAATTATATATTTTTGTGTTTTTCCTTGTCTGATAGTTGGTTGGAGACAATGGTGGGAAAGTGGCTTTGTTGTTTTCAGGTTTTTCTTTCCCTGGTTACTTTAGGGTTAATTTCGATCTGAATGTTTGACATATTGATCTTTTCTAAAGAACTTGATTTCATTTTGCCTTCTGTGTTCGAGGTTTCAAAAAGTTTAACCGTTTAGATACCAAGTGGCTTAGATTACATCAACGCTGTTATGGTGGTTTTATGTTGGATTGGGCCAAGCGTGTTGGTTGAATAAATCAGGTTTTGTGATTGGATTTATTCTGTCGGTGTTGTTTGAATGTACCTTTCTGCAATCAATACAATCAGTGGATCGATGGTAAATCACTGTATTTTAAAAGGGGCTAAATAGCTATTGTAAAAATATACCTCTCGTGAAATTTACTCTAAAATTCCTCAATGGTGGGGTTTGCAGCCTTATGCAGCAAAGAGTCTCGCATCTGCAGAGCTGATGCATTTTCAGTTTCTCTTGTTTTTTAGTGGTGTAGTGTTTCAATCATCTATTATTACTATTGTGCTCAGTGTTTTGTGTTAAATTAGACTTGGTGTGAGATTGTGAGGTTATATCTGCATGTAGTTTGACCCCTGTAGGTTCAATTTTTTCTTGGTGCTTGTAATGTTGAGAATGATTGTGTGTTAAGTTATTCTTATATTTGGAGGGCAGGGGTCGTGAAAAAATTCGAAGTGAGCATCTTCTACTTCATTTGATGCAAGAGGTGGGCCCACAAGTTAATTAAATAACATTAACAATAACATGGGTTAATTGGTGTTGAGAATGATTATGTGCTAAGTTATTCTTATATTTGGAGGGTAGGGGTGGTGAAAGATTTCGAAGTGAGCATCTTCTGCTTCATTTGATGATGTGATGCAAGAGGTGGGCCCATAAGTTAATTAAATACCAATAACAATAACATGTGTTGTTTCTTAATTTATCTGTTTTTGGATTGTAATGTATCCTGAAACCTAGCAATAGGTAACAAGCAGGCTACTAAGTGGAAAATGGACAGAGAGAAGCCCAAGCGGCAAAATAAAAACCACATGTTGTTTTCAGTGAAAGGGAAAAAGCTAGCCTGGTATGTCACAGTGATGTTCTGCGAATCTTTAAATTTGTGAGGACAATAAATTAATAAATTGTGAATTTGATGTAATTTTTTTTAACAATGGGAAATTCTTTTTCAGAAGAAACAATGGAAAAACTTATCATTGTCAAACCAGCAGTGGATAGTTATTGCAGTGGACATAGTTATTGTAAGCTGACTTACTCATTTAGAAAACCATGTCAGAAGAAACAATGGGAAAACTTATCATTGTCAAACCAGCAGTGGATAGTTATCATTGTCAAACCAGCAGTCGATAGTTAGTGGATAGTTATCATTATCAAACCAACAGTCAATAGTTATTGCAGTGGACATAGTTATTGTAAGCTGACTTGCTCATTGAGCAAGTCATTTAGAAAACCATGTCAGCTGGAATTACCTGAGAGTGATCAGTAACGGGACAGGCTAGGCTTTCACTCCCATTGGCCAAATCATTTCTAACAAAGACACTACCAAAAAGACACGAGTCTATTTTTTCTCGGTTGAACTGGAATAGTGTGCTAATGGTGCTGCTGAGCCATCATTAATGATGGCAATAATTGAAGACACTTTAGTAGAGTATGGAAATCTAGAAGGCAGAGAACATAAATTCTCGGTTAATGATAAGTTTGTTAAATAACACGGATTATTCCTTGTATGGTGTGACGTTAATAATGATTACAGATATAAACTAAATCCGTTTTGGTAAAAGCATCAGTGGTCGAAAAATTAGGGAGGATAAATCATGATGACGGTAGAGCTCCTGGAAAACTGGAAAAAGATAAAAACATAGTGTTTAGCCTTCTTCCTTTGATATTCCCCTCAAAACCACTTTTGTGCAGAACAACAATAGAGAATGACAAATGTTACCTTTGTTTTGTTTAAGTTAGTCGATTGTGAAGTGCATTTCCATGTGTGGGTTTTCGTTCTACAACTAATGCTTTTGCATGGTAACTTTGGAAGATTCTCAGTTTAGGTGAAAACATAAAAGTCAGAGCCAATATTGGTATATGGAATAGTTACCTTTGTACAGGATGATATTTTTTCTTAATTTAAGAGACTAATTGTTATGAATATCTGTCATATCTATTTTCCCTGATGAGAGTTCACAGGAAATGTTGGAAAAGTTTCAAAATTCTACAGATTATACTAAAAAAGATATATGATATCTGTTAGTACTGTTTCAAGAAACGTTTGCCTTGAAAGCAATAGTGGTAATATGATTCCCAAAAGATGTCAGTCATGCAACTACCTTGATGTTCTATTGAATGTGGAAGAAGGAGCATTTTCAAAAGGGAAATGATCATCATGATCAAACCTGGACCACTATGTTTGACAAATTTTGAGCTTCACTGTTTAGTCTTTCAGTGAACACAATTGATTAAGAAGCTTGCTTGACTAAAAAGCGTGACATATATTGGACCCGGCCCTGAATAAGGGGTTTTGTATCTCAAAATCGAGTTCCAAACTCTTTTTCCTTCTGTCTTCAATAACAGTAGTGGCATCTACCTATTTTCCATGACAACAAAGGTTACTGATCAGAAAATTGTAAGTACCAATACGTGGCACCAACTTATTCTTTAAGATAGCATCCAAAATCTCAATCTCTCTGCTGAAGTCAACTATTTATCAAGAAGGTTTCAATATATATTTTGTTGCACCTATAATAAAATTCACAGTATTGACAAAGCCTAAACTACATGCAATGGCTTCTGTAATTGAAGTTGCTACCTGTAATCAACAGTCCCACAATTGAAGTTGCTACCTGTAATCAACAGTCCCACATGCATTTCTTCCTTTCCTCTAAATGTTACTGAAATGGAATCCTTGGCCTTGTTCATGTCCCAACAGATGTAGTTTATAGAGGTCTTATCTTCATCCATCATTCACAATATTTGACCAATGGCTTTAAAACGTTATTATACCTTCACTAGCCTCCCTGCATTGAAAATCATTTAAATGATACAAAAAAGTGGAAGGGATGTTGCTGTCATATCATCTAACAGTTGTATGGAGAATGGTCATATGATATTTCTTCTTATCAACTGCAATGTCCATGTTCACAAAAGCACATACAACAAATCATAGTTGTAGGTTATGATTTGCAGTGTCTGAATGATATACTACCCCATAATCAAAGAGAAGATCCACAAGGAGAGGTGGTTAAGGAATCATGGCTTCAACTAGACACAATGTTGTGAAAAGTCAAAGACGATATGGACCCATATATTGAGAATTATTTTTGTAGTTGACATAAGAAAATTTCGACATCAAAATATGGATCAGTTTACTGGAGTCTTTGTAAGGCCACTGGAAGTTTGCAGCTGAAGATAACAAGGAACATTCTCTAATCAAACTAAGCTTCCACACTCCAAACTCGAATACCATGTTTGTTGAGGACATTGCTATGTGTGGTTATGTGGAGAATCAACTAAATAAAGATGTACAAGAAGGATTGCTGACGAAAAATTCCATAATACTTCTGTAAGGAATGCGAGTGCAAGTTTTGGGGGCATCAAACTGTTTTGGGTGTCTGTGAGTGTGCAGATTTGGGTAAATGTGGAAGACTAAAGCGTTGTTGCAGTATAGCTTTTTGGGCTTCCTGCATTGATAATCTAGCGAGCCAGTTTTTATTTTGTCTGGAATCTATAGTTCAATTTCATTTCTTGGTCACCTGGATCATTGATATGGAAGAAGCCAATGGTAAGCAAGCATTCTGGTTCTTGCCTTTTTATTTAGCTGAAAGTTAATTTATTCCGACATAATTTATCGTTTCTGGTTCTCGAGCTTGTTTATGTGATGGCCATGTGTGCACACACCCATCAGTGCCTTATTAGATGAGATATACGTACAAACCCAAACACATCTGATATGCAAATACCCATTCTTTAAACTGAAACTAGTGTGTTTCAATACAAGAAATGAGGAAATAGGAGGACCTTGTTATGACAATTTATCACATGTTCTCTGATGCAGTTATAGAATCCAAGGATGGGACCATTTCTGCAGCATCGGCATATACAGGTCATCATGAAGCTCAGATTTTCCTAGGTTATGCTTGATAACAATATTTTATGCTACTTTTCAAAGGACTTGTTCTATTTGGGATCATGAAGATCGGTGCAGAAATCTACATATAATTTGCAGAGTGATGTTATTTTACGGATTTTTAGACAAACTTTTGTTTTTCAAAGATGAATTCTGCGATTTGAAATCTAATCCACAATAGAAGGATTGCTGACGAAAAATTCCCTTCAGAAAAAAGGAACGTCTGCCTTGCAATTTCGAGATGCAGGATTGCAAATTCACATTTTTGGAGTTGATTGGGTTTATCTCTTATGTTTTTGTTATGCTTTTTTTGGGGATTTTGGAATCACCTGAGTGGGTTTTTTGTCCATTATTTCGCTCTCTTTAAATAGACTTCTATGAACCCTTTCTCATCCAATTGCACAAGACTATTTTTTGGTTCATCTATAGAAATGAGTTTCAAAATTTTAATAATTCTAATTTCTATAATTAAATAAATTATTTTTATTAAATGAATTTTATGAAAAGCATCTTACAATTAGTTAATGTTTTAGTTATAGTGTGAACCACCAATGTAAGTGATTTGTTTTAATATTTGTAAATGTAATTCGCCGCTTTTCAATTACCATGTAAAACACTGTAATTTACTTTTTATTTGTTCTTTTAATATCATATCTGCTGGTACACGCTGGTCATCGTGGATAGTACCTTCGTCACTACTGAGCTTTGTATATGCTTGCCTATCTGAGCTTTATATATGCTTGCCTATCTATAGAGGTTTCCTCCTTTTAATAATCCTATCGGCCTCTCTTTGTACCTTTTGGGACAATTGCTAGTATTAAGATTTTGGGAAAACTTCGTCCATCATCACATGCCCAAGATGAGATAAGTCGTGTTTTGTTTTATTATGTGTAAGGACTCTAAATATTAAATATGAATATATGTTTTTTTGAGATTTTCTTCGAACACTTTGTCAACCTTGAAATGTTCATCCAAACATTAGATATGAATGTGACATAATAGATTTTTTCACAGATTTTGTAGATCATGCCATCCATTTTAAGATGTTAAAGATGAGATGAGTCTTCTCTCCTCGAAGGATGTCCAAATTTTGAATGTGAATGCTTCATTGTATGTGCATGAAGATTATCTTTGTAATAATATATAATGGTATATTTTTGAGAAATTATTAAACTATTTTGTTATAACATATGGTATATTTTTTAAGAAAATATTAAATTAAAGTGTTATATAGATTAAGTTGTAATATTATATAATGATATTTTTGAAGAAAATATTAAATTAAGTTATTACAATATTTTGAAGAAATTGCTAAATTAAGGTATATACATCAAGCCATAGTTATTTAAATAATGTTTTATTATTTATTTATTTATTTATGTAATTATTTTTTTAATAATTTTTTTTTTTTATTAATTATAGTGAATTATAGGTACAAAGCATAGATAAATTTATAAATTTATTTTCCTACCCAAAAGTATCGTTGATTTCATAAAGTACGATTTTTTGGAACTAAATGAGATCAAATCTAGACACTCAAAAATTTAAATACTACCATATAGCAAATAAAGATATCCAAATCCTTAAAAAGTTTCTACTAGAAATATACAAATTGTTCAAGTTAAAGATTATGTTCTTTTATAGTTGGAAACCAAGACCCCCTAATTCTCTATATCCTACAAGAATAATAATAACCAAAAAAGTGAGTAGAGACCATCAATGGAACATTAAACCTAAGGAGGATTCAAGCTTGCACATGTATTCATTGAAATTTCTATGGGATTGAACTTGGACTTTACACCAACTTCAAATACCAATTACCCACCTTGTTTATTTTCCAACCATTTGTAGATTATTTGGAGAAGTTTCCCTTTGTCCATTTGGTTTAGGCGAGTTCCTAATTCCATATGCTCAAGTTTATGATCCACGAAGGCATGCGCTATCAACATCTTAGTATGCCAATACAACCCTTGGATATGTATATGTTTCATGTCATGGGTATGATTGGTGCCCTTATTAGGATTAAACTCTATTGTTTTAGTTGTAATCTCCTCATAATTAACTTGAAAGCATTCACACTTGACCTCTACCTCCACAATTTGCAAAGAATTGCATGTTGTGGGAGATATTGCACCATGGAAATCATATGCTAATTTTCTAATCACATCCTCCACTTGAGTGCATTGGACAGGAGGATGCCCTCGATGGGTAATATAGGGTGCCATGAAAGCCAAAAGAGCCCAATAATGACTGAAAGGGGAACAAAGGAGGGGAAGAGTGTCAAAAATACAGAAGGAAAGGGATGTTAGGAACTAATAAACAAAAAGGTTGAAGGTGTAACTTTCATCCTTCCTTATAGTTAATACTTTTAGATAGGCTGCAGGCTCACTCATGTATTTGCATAATTTCCAAAAGTATCATTTTAATAACTAGATAATCAAGAGAAATGTGCAATGGGGGAATTGATGTACCCAGGATGAATGTCATCATATATAAAAACTATGCCTGCATGTGGTGACATTGATAGTGTGTGGCACATGGACCATCGTGCATAATACCCTCATTGGCCACTACCTTATGTACTTTCAAATTTTCATTCACTTGATCAAAGAAGGATATGCCTTCTTAAGTGATTTGAAAATAGTAGGTTCAAAGATCTTCAGAGATATCAAAGTTCCAATAGATATTGAGACCCTTAGCTAATAGGTCAAATCATGCATTGGTTAAATGGTTTGTGGACTTGTTCTTTCCTTGGCATACATGAGAATGTATAATAGTTTGATGTTTTCCTATAATTGTGGGGAATAGTTTTATACTAGTTTCTAATCTATAATGAGTTGAGGTCTTGCTCAATGACTGATCATGTTGAAGCTTTGTTACTATTGAAACTATAATTTGCAAGTCTCCTTCCAAAATGAATTTTGAGAATCCTTGATAGGAAACCACTTTGAGACCATAAATGAGTGACCATAGTTCAATTTCATTATTGAAGGTGATTCCAATACTTTCGGCACAAATTCATAGAATTTAACTTGAGCGGTTTCTAAAGAAACCATCAAATCCTATCCCACCTAAATTTAGTTTTGCGACCCCATTATTTGTGTGAAATTTCTTGGATAGTGTACCAAAAACACTTTACTTAAGTCAATGGGTGGCACATGACCCTAGAACAATAAATTTTCGTTGCTTATGCTTTAGATCTAAAATAAAACTTGGAAAACCTACAACGAAATAACATATATGATCAAAAACAACAAATAGAAATATATATATCCAATGTAATAAGCCAAATGAAAATACTTTTAAAATGAATAAATCTTTTATTGATAACACCTGGTGAAAGAGATCTACAAAAAGGGTTTGAAAATCCCCCACCATGAAATGGATCCTTTCTGCATATTTTTACTATGTAGATTCAACAGCTCATGTGATATACTAAAACATAAGACAAGAATATACTCTACTCTTCTCAGCGGAAACAAAAAATGATGAATGAAAACAATAAGAAGAAAAGGAAGAATATTAATCGCATGTAACATAATATTTCTCTAGGGAAAGAAACTCCTAAAAACCCTGACTATCTATATTGCATTAACTAGAAGATCTAAGAAGAAAATACAAAGCTTGTTCACACTATAAACATTCCCACACAAGTATAATCTATCTCTCTTCTTCACAAGCCAGCTCGGGCAAACACTTAAACAATTCTGCTCCCTACCAAGCCCCTGCTTCCTTGCGTAATTCCTGAGAGAATTAGCCCATATTTAATTAGGAAATCCTTCCTCCATAACTGTGCAATCCAAACATAGGTCCTTAACTGATTCCATGCACCATCTATAAAACTTGTAAAATTATGAAATTTATAGTACAATGTCCCTCAACTCTAATCTCAACTCGGTCTTCCTCTGAACTAACATGCATCAGTTATTCATGAGTGAAACTTAAGTTAGCTGGTGTCGTACTGGGTACACACTAGTGCACTACTCGACTACTAGACCTCTACTAGTTCCTCCAATAGTTAGAATTAGTTTAACTGACTATAACTTAGTTAAAATGAGTTATCTAATTACAACTCCAAAGAACTCACACTGAGCCCCTAAAATTTAGGGATCACTCTACATGACTCTAGATAGACTTCCAACTCAAATTTCCTAAGTCAATTAAGTCAATTTAACTTAATTAACTATTACAAGTTGCTTTGAGAATAGAATTACAATTTTAATTCACAATTCACTACAATGACAAATTAAATTGGAATTTCTTGTTGCTATTTTTAACACTCCCTCTCAACAAGAAAGGGTTTATCAACTATCGTGATCCTATCTCTATGAAACTTGAATTTGCATCTTGACAATTCCTTTATTAAGATATCTACATCCTGCTCCTCTTTGGGAATGTATTCCAACAACATAATCCTCCTCTACACACAATCTCAAAGATGATGATACCAGATATCAATATGTTTGGATTGATCATGAAAAATTGGATTGTTAGGGATTTTGATACAACTCTCATTATCACAGTAAATCACAGTTGGATCCATCTAGTGACCAAACAAACCAACCAAAATATTCCTCATCCAGATGACCTCACAAGCTGCTTGACTAGCAACCATGTACTCTCCCTCTGTTGAACTGAGTGCAATTAATCTTTGTTTCCAAATGTACCAATAAATAATTATTGACACAATATTGAAGATCACTCCTAATGTGTTCTTCCTGCCGGATGGACTCTCTGTCGAATCTGCATTAGTGAATTCTTTAAGCTTCACTCCCCTTGTCTATTTGTACCATAAACTATATTGAGCACTGCTTCTAAGGTATCTCAACACATGCTTGGTCGTCAAGCAATACATCTTGGTCGGCCTAACCATCACTTGACGAAGTTGGTTCACTGTATTGCACATGTTCAGTCATATTTTCACCAAATACATGAGTGAGCCCACAAGTTTCTTGTAAATGGTAGCTTCCACTACTTCACCAAAAGTAGCATCCTCCTTCCTCCAGTTACCTTGTGGAGGAATCTCCATGGGTTTACTGCTCTCCATGTGGAACCTTTTCAGTACTTTGTTGGCATACTTTCCCTGGGAGAAAAAATGTTCCTCATTACCTTACGATACCTCCATGCCCAGAAAGTATTGCATCAGCCCCAAGTGCTTCATTTCGAACTCTTTTGCAAGATCCTATTTTCAAGACTTGATCAGCTTATCATCACTTGTCATAATAAAATTGTCGACATATAAAGTAATAATCAACAATTTACCTTCAACCACAATATGGTAAAGGTTGACATTTGCTTCACATTTGGTGAATCCCAACCTAGTGAAGTAGTTATCGATCCTAGTGTACCAAGCACGGGATGCTTGCTTCAGCCCATACAATGCTCGCTTGATTCGGCACACATGTGCATCTTGGTCAAAGGTCCCAAAACCTTAAGGTTGCTTAATATACACCTCTTCCTCAATCACACCATTAAGAAATGTTGTCCTTAATCCATCTCATGTATCTTGCAACCCATTTGCACTGACAGTCCTACAATGGATCTGATTGTTGAGTACCGTGTAATAGGAGGAAAGGCCTCATCGTAATCCTATGTTTTAGAAAAACCTCAAGCCATGAACCTGGCCTTATGTTTCTCCACACTACCATATGATGCTTAATTTACCTTGTAAAGCCATCAGGAACTCACCACTGACTTGTACACTGGTCTTGGGACCACATCCCAAACATTGTTCCTAACAATGGAGTCATACTCCTCAACCATGTAATCAACCCAAATTGGTTGTTACATTGCCTCCTCAAAAGAAGATGGCTTTGTCTCAACACATCTGCTCATAAAAGCCATGTATCCAATGTATCTATTAGGTGACCTCCTCTGCCTGCGCTATGATGTGGGTGCTCCCACATTCTCTCTCGCATCATGCAATAACATGTTAGCCTTTCTGGTGCATTGAAACACCCTCCTCCCACTTCTACCCAAGCAACTGGCTAGCTTGGGTAAGCATTCAATGAGAGGTGACTATGATATGATTCGACCTCCTAGATAACCCTAAGGAAACAAAATTGATGGAACACCACACGCAGTCATCTATCATCATCAACAGAACCCTTAGAAGACAAGACAGCCACTCAGATACCCTATCCCTAGGTCCTATTGTTGTTATGGACCTCATTGGCTATAGTCGTTCTCACGCTATGGGAAAGGGAGTGACCAGAAACCTAAAGCTGCTCTCATAGGCCTACCTTCTAGTGACTATGGACCAAAATTACCAGTTCTGTGCCAATGACCGAGGGATTTAAACTACTTTTTCAGGCCCAAAGCCTAAGCCACTGCCTAGAATGGAATGAATTCTTAGAATCAAGAAAATTACAGGTAAACAATGATGCAAAATCAATTATATGAACAAGACCTTAGCGAGACACTTACTCGCCATGACAGGAATTTCATCAAACATATTGTGAACATGTAACCTACAGGTGTAAACAACATAATTAAGTGTAGGGGTCTCATACTTGTCTGAGAATCATTACGAACAATTGATTCCTCATGTCATTCACTACATATTCATCTATTATTTCATAGACACATTATCCATTCACATACAAGTAAAAACATATTGAGAGCCATACATAGTTGTTGTCATAAAATATACATATAGCCAGCATAACAGGGACAGAAATATCAATAAAATCATAGCCATATACACCACATATAATCCATCATAATACTCATAGAAATAACAAGAGATATCACCTTACATTAATGATGCAAAATCCAAACCTAGGATGGGACTTCCACATTCCACCCGACCGTAGAATGGTTGAGCCAAATCTCTCTTTAGCCATTCACCATCGTGCCATATTCCAAGCATGAATAAGGGATCTCATAGAACACATCAATCAAAACTCATCTAGGACTTCCAAAGGTCATCCACCTCAACCCGTCAAACATTGATTCCACCTCACAGTCAGACATCACAAAACCAACATCAGGTCTGTCTCTATCCCAACTTTCTAGGGCTCTAGAGTGTTTGTTCCAACCTTGGTCCCAGGACTAGTAACTCAACCTACAACTTTTACTCGGCCCCAGAGCATTTTTCCAACCAAGGCTACGAGACTAATAACTCAACCCACATCTTTTACTGGGCTCCGAAGCATTTATCCAACCAAGGTTACGGGACTAGTAACTCAACCCACAAAGGGCTCCTAAGCGTTTGTCCAAGCAAGGCTACAGGACTAGTAACTCAACCCAAGCTGTTACAGGGATCCAGAGCAATTTTCCAACCAAGGCTATGGGACTAGTAACTCAACCCAAGCCATTACAAGGCTCTAGAGAATTTATCCAACCAAGGCTTCCAGGAACTAATATCCCAACCCGAGCTAAGGAAACTTGAGAACCAACCAGAAAACAAAGAAAATAACCCACAACACCATGGCTATCTAGAAAATGGCAAGGCTAGGCAACTCCATTGTAAATCTAGTCAATCCTCCATGACAATGACAGATCATGACCAAGAAACTACATGCATGTGTTATGCATGTCAAAACTAGTGAAGAAATCATACATGCAACTTGGTACCTACAAGAAAATATGATGTAGTTGTTGATCTCGATGCCCTCTTACAGTTTCCTACTCTTCCTTTTCCTTCTTGCTCCAAAAATCCAAGTATGCCACACCCTCCAAGAGTTCTCCAAGAAAACTCTAAGTATCCAAGAGTATGAGAGAGAGAAGAGAGAATAATGAGAGATCTCCAAAAATGAACTCATCAAATCCTACGCACTAATCCTCAGAAGCCTTTTTATTAATGAGGGCTCTATTTTCTTCATTTTCCATTATTTTCCTCCATTTTCCTCCTCGCATGCAACCTATGACCTTTCACCTCCCATTTTCTCCTAATTTCCATTATTTTCATAAATAAAATTCCAATTAATGCCTCATGCCTTTCCAAAGCCTTAGCCATTGCCTTTTCCAATTCCCTTAGCCATAATAAATCAAATCAACACCCACTAGGATGTTTCCCCCACCATTGAGCTTAGAATACATGTCCCATCATCATGGCCTAATATATTTTTACATGGAATTTTCATCAGGGCTATTACAGAACCCTCCCCCTTGGGGGAAGACCATCCTCAGTGTTAAATAACACCTATAAACAATAAGACTGCTCAAAACAAAACATACTACCCGTCGAGCTTTCGAACATAACTCGTTGAATTATTTAGAATGAACACCTACTAAAACATGACAAACATACCATTTACTGGAGCTTTATAACACAACTCATTATAGTATTTACAATAACCACATATACACATGCGCATTTTCTTAAACTAGAAGATAACCATAATTTCTATGGAGCTTTATAAATCCATCTCGGTACAGTATTTAAAATAATATACACATAGACACATTTTATCAACCAAAAAATAAAAATATACGATCTCTTCATCCACAAGAAGGGAATCTAGAGGCTCACACCTCCACCCTAAAGTAATACCAGGATTCACCTCCTTCCCAGGAAGTCCAAAATCCACTACCACAGTCAAAATGTATCCAATGTCCAGTGCTATAATCCCACACCACTTTTCCTCTCAGCAAACATTTACTACCTCACTGTTCTAGGGAACACTCCCAATGTGCATTTGATTCCATCTGGAAATGCTAATGACCAAAAAAAAATTCATCCCCAACCTTCCCTTCTCTGCTACACAGTCCCTCGGGCAATCTGGTCACCCCTTCCATGTAGTCACTCACCTTCCAAGTTCCGTGAGAATCCCCATCTCGGGTAGTCCATCCCTTGGAAAGGCCTCCTCGCATCAAAATATACAAAAACCAAGGCATATCCCTACCTCAAAACCATCGTACCAGTCATATCATGCTCATGGAAATCAATGGAAACTATTGGGTACTAGTGTCCCGCAATGGCCCTACTCATGAAGTTCTTTACCAGCATACTACTGCATTTTCCAATTCCTTTTGTTGACACTACTAATTCTTCCAGTTGATTTCATCTACTCAACTAGGCATGTTCAAGTATTCCTACACCAAGCACATAATTTCCATTAGATTCAACATAAATTGAAATAACTTCAAATCATACCTCATTTGTAGCTCATCAACAAGGTACTCTTGCAATGTTTTTAGGTTCCTGTCACAACAAGTCAAACTAGAATCTTGACCAAATCATCATGTATAAACATATCACATCATGTTAGTGCAAAAAACAATCATCATGGATCAACATCATACAATATTTGTAACCATCATAAACCATAATCATAGATAAAAATGATAAATCACATGTAACCATCCTAAACCAGAATCATAGATCACATGTAATCATCATATACCAGAATCATAAATCACATGCATAATAAAACTGAAATAATAGATTGAAACTTATCCTTTAATCGGTCCTTACCTCTTCCTTTGTTCTTTCTTCGTACACACGTTGGATTGGTTGCCACACCCGACAACACCTAGTGCCTTCTCCTCAACCAGGTGCAGATATACATAGTGTGAGTTACACACAGATGACCACACGCGATATACAACTCCATGCAATACATGAACCTACACCTAGCATACAACACACACACTTACAACCCGTGTACAAGACAATATGATACAACACAACCCATATATGTACACAATGTACATCACAAGATATACATTCTGCACACAACATGCGACACCAAAAAATGCATACACATACACCCGATATACAACAAAACTCATACATCTATACTCGTTTAACAACACCACACAACACCTGTACCCACACCGAGTACAACACAATGAATACACATGTCATGATACGACAACTACACAATGCACGTACATAGTACTGCATGTACACAACACAAAATGAACTACATGCACATAATACCACACGCACACCAATGCCATATGTACCACATGTACACAGTATCACATGTACACCACAACCACCTTCACAATGTGTACATAACATCACGTGTACATGGCACCACCTCCACAACGTGAACACAATGCCACATGTGCATCGTACCACTTGTACAACATGTACACAAAACCATGTGTACATAGTACCACACACATGACTTGTACACGACAACACCAATACACAACGCCACATGCATGACATGTACATAGCACCACCTACACATAGCGCCACTTGTACCACAGGTACATGACACTACATGCTCATAGCACCACTTGTACAATCATGAACACAACACCATATGTACATAGCACCATATGTACAGCATGCATACAATGCTATATGTACATAACATTGCAAATACAACATGTACATATCATTATACATAGCATTGCATACCCAACAAGCACACAACACCATATGCCCACAACACTACATATCCATCTTGTACACACACTACATATGCACAATACAACATGTGCACAATCATCATAGATGCAACATGTAGAACATATACAACGTATGCACAAAAATAATAACACACATCCGAAACCACACTATCCTTACCAAGAAACCTTGCTTCCAGTGTCTTATTCATGCTTATCCTAGCATGCCGCACACCACGCTGCTTTCTTTTCGTTGATCTATCCCTCGGTATAACCTGTCCATAACATAGACATAATATAATCACATAATATCAAATCATAACCACATGACACTGACCTCATACATTTTTCATGACTACTCTTCCCAATTGATTCCTCCTACGACCGAGAACCTCTTCATGTCATTTTCCTGTGTAAGAAATCATTCGTCCACAAGAATGATTCCTAGTGACCTTGTCGTATACTGACATAGATACATAGACACATGCATACATATACATAAACATTAGCATAAAACAATCATGATCCATGATAACCTTTTGAGATAACAATGTACATACATACATATATGCATATAATAATTAGCATAAAGCAATCATGATCACAACATAATTACTAAATATCAAGGTCAAGGTTAAGAGAACTTCCTTTATTCATGCACAATATTGAGAACTACCATTCCCAAATTAGTCAAGCCATTCGACATCTCAGGTCTATTTACATTACCTTTTCTCATGCTTATCCTACCATTGTCCGTTTACACCAACGATCCAACCAGTCCAAGTGGTTGTCATAGTCTTACCCTCCGCTACGCTTACTCATGCACAAAAATTTATCTAAATCTTACATTACCTTTCAGGTACCACATAGCTCTCCCCGAGCTCCATCAACTTACCTCTTCCCCAACCAATTCCCAAGACAGTTAAAACATAGAAGGCAAGACAAGGAACAACCAAGGAGGAAACCATGAAACCAATAACGACACCACAACCCAAGTGGCATGGTGATGCGCAAGACACAAACAAAATCGCAATCAAGCACAACAAAGCACCAAAATACCAAAAGCACAAGACTAGCAAAAAACACCTTGACCCAATGCCTATGGTTCCCAAGGAAAGCTCAACCCGAGCCTCTTTGTGATTTGTAAAATTTCGTGGATATTCCACTGGAAAGCTCATCACAATAAATCTCATAATATTATATTTAAAATATGAGATTCTACACTATTACAGTTTTATTTAATTTCTAGATCTGTAAAAGTAACTGTAATTAGTGCATGCATGTAAAAGTAAATAAATAAGAATGGAAGAAAACAACAAAATAATCTCATACACACATAATACACAAGATATGCTCTCTGGGAAACCCTTTTGAGAGAAAACCCAACTGGAAGGTGAGGCCCCTTCGCTCTCTTTCTCTGTCTAGAAATATGGCTACAAATACAAAGAAGTAATGTTTGCGGCAGGTGGGATGCTACAATGCACACATCCCCTTGGTTTTGTCTACCTCCTATCTCTCATGGATATCTATGATCATCTATGGAACAAAATGCTTCCAAAAGAATGGAATGCCTCCTCCTAGTGGCTCAGTTATAACAGAACCTGATAACCTACTAGTGGTTAAGTTTGACTACATCAACTCTTAGTTAGAGTTACAAAATAAACTCTTCCAGATTATTTTCCATCACAAACATGTGGTTAGCCACTTTCCCACAAATAATGGGGGCTAACGCAACATCCTCCCAAACTATAGGTGTGAAAATAAGAAGGTCAACTTCTGAGTGGCATAAATTTTGCATAAGGACTCTGATTGACGCGATTCTTGTGCTGTTGGGAATCTCTCTGTGTATAGAATAAAATGAAAAGGTGCTATATAGGAGTGGAAAATTTTTACCCCCAAAAAATGTCATTTGATGCCTCAAAACTCTCTCGAAAGGTTTCAGAACCTACTTTCCAAAACTAGATCCCGCCAGTAAAAACGGTACCGTGAGCTGATTCCTCCACTTTGTCCACTTGAAATGCATCAAGATGGATGGAAAATAATATAATGATCCAATTTGGATCACTTTGTAGAATTGAGTCACTTCAAGGGTGAGATTTGTCTATAGGAGGATGTTTCCTAAAGAAAAACATTGCCTTTCTATCGACAGCCTGACTCTAAAGAGACAAAGATTAATGATGTACTCACTTTCCATGTCAGATCAATAAAGCGGCCTAGCCTTTCAGCATGCCCCGGAGACGTAGCCTAGGAGGGGTGAACTCAGTCATCAAATGGTTGTGTCTACTCTTTTATCGTCTTTTATATCCTTTGAATATTTTCCATCTTTAAGTTCATTCAAATTCGATTATTCATAAGTGGACAAATTATGAACTAAAGACATAATTCTAAAAGCTTGCAAAGTGTCGAAGGACAATCACGCATTTTTGGATCATTTGTACATTATCATCTCATAAATAATCTTTCCAAAAATAATGAGCTTAGGATGTGCAAGAGAGTCTTTAATAATGCAGAAAAAGTATAAACATTGTTGGTCGCCACTCAAAACATAATTTGGAAAAGTACAGAATGGTGGAAAGACGAGATGACTCATTTAATGTGACATGACATTCGACATAATTGTATTGTACTTAGACTGAACTGTCCATTGTTGTGATGATGTCCACCTTCAAAACTTGTAACCGTAGATGCGGCGATGTCAACTGAAAATTCAAGGAAAAAGATAATGTTAACTATACAAAAATGGAATTTTTTGCAATATGAACAAACTAATAAAACTCAACCAATCATAGATATCATTGCACAAACACTAACATAATAATTAACTTTTGACAAAATACACTTTATTGTATTAAATTTAACTATTCATTATATTTTTTAACCTCTAAATAAATATTGAACTACAATATCAAACTTGTTTTTATATAAGTAAACTATAATTCAGTTAAAATATAATTCTATGAGTAGACGTTGGATATTTATTATCATTAATTATATTGTGTTTTATTTTATAGGAATAAGATATAAATGCAAATTGATTTTAATTATTTATTATAAATTTCCATAATATTAATGGTTTTTCATTATCTAACTTATGAAGATTTTGGATATATTTGATTTTGCAGTTATATATATATATATAATTTATAATAAAAAGATAATTTAAAAGATCAAATAATTATTTTTTACATATAATTTAAGATATTTATTATTTAAATTAAATTTTTTATTTGATTTTTATATTTGTATTTAACAATTAAATATTTTTATTTTTTATAATTAAAATAATTTATAATTGGGTTAGTAGTTTGTATTGGTATACTTTTAGGGTCTATAATCTGTTGGACTGAATTATTTCCGGAAAGTAAATCTCAAATTTTATAATTTTTATAATTTCATATCATTTAGATTACCAATTAAAATACCCCGCAAACATTAAATAGGTTACTATTATTTAATATGAACAGAGATATTGATAAAAATTAAAGAAAAAAATTAAATTTAAATAATAATTAACTTTAAAATGTATGATATCTCTGTATATTAAAATAATAAAAAATTCGCTCAGGAACCATCACCATTGCTAGTGTTCTTAGGGAGTGCAGAAGGTCCGTTCACTTCACTATCACTAACGATGTTACGAGGGACAAAAAGTGAAGTTGAGAGATAGGTATAATGATTCGATCACTTTGTGTGCAAGTCATATATTCATATCTTAAAAAGGCAAAATGAAAAGGGGAATATTTATGTGGATGTTAATTGTGGAATTACAAGGTGAAAAGATACTATTTAGATTTTGGAAACACTTCGTCCATCATCGGATGCCCAAGATGAGATATGTCGTGTTTTGTTTTATTATTTGTAAGGACTTTAAATATTAAATATGAATATGACATAATAGATGTTTTTTGAGATTTTCTTTGAAACACTTTGTCAATCTTGAGATGTCATCCAAATATTAGATCTGAATGTGATATAATCGATTTTTTCACAGAATTTGTAGATCATGTCATCCAATTTAAGATGCTAAAGATGAGATGACTCTTCTCTCCCCTAAGGAGGTCGAAACTTTGAATGTGAATGCTTGACTTTATGTGTATGAAGATTATCTCTGTAATAATATATAATTATATATTTTTGAGAAATTATTAAATTAAGTTATTATAATATTTAGTATAGTTTGGAAAAATGGTTAAATTAAGGTGTTATATACATTAAGCTATAGTTATGTAGATAATCTTGTATTATTTATTTATTTATTTAAATAATTAACTATATTTATATTAATAAATATAATTAACAATATTTAATATATTAATTTAGTATATTAGATTTATAATATAGCATATATTAAGTTGACACCTATGGTGTATATCAATCACATTTATTAATGTGTTTTGGGTAGTATTATAGGAAAAGGCTAATTAAGTTTAAATACATTAATATTATTGAATTTAAGCTTCTGTGATCTATATAGAGTTTTTGAGACATGTTTTCGGCGATAATCACATCAAAATTCATTTGTCAATAATGCGTTTCTAACTATCGAGTGTAGTCTACATTTATATTATTGAATTTAGGTTTCTAAGATCTATATCAAGTTTTTGAGACATGTTTTCAGTCATTTGTCGACGATACGTTTCAAACTATCCAATGTAGTCCTAGCGATGAACCACACATGTTTCAAACTATCTAGTAAACCACAGGAGTTTTGAGCTATCTAGTGAACCACACGGATTTCGAACTATTTAATATAGTCTTAATGATGAACCATGGTAGATAGTTCCAAAAGCATCGACAAATGAATTTTCATGTGATTATCATATTTATATTATGAAAACTGAATTTTTAAAATTTATTCACTAAACAAATGAAAAAAGTGAAATTTCTTATCCCGTTATCCATATTTTTCATATTTCCAATTTTGATTTTCTATTTTCCATTATTTAATTTTATTATATATTTATATTTTAAAATAATATTATATTTATATTTTAAAATAATGACAACTATATTTGTTAAAACTGATGAAAAAAAAACTTTTATAGAAAAAAAACAAAAATAAATCCTCAATTGATAATGTTTACCAACATCAATGACAAAAAAATATTGCAAAATATCAGTCACATCTACCTACATGAATCATCAAAATAGAGCAAACATCGATACATCCATACCTCTACCATAAATTTTATTGTTGCAATCTTGGTCGTTCCTTTGTTTAAAAATGTCCATTACTAATTCAGATATACCTCGCTTTTATACCTTCAGAAATTATTTTTATAATATAAATATTTTTTATATAAAACTTATTAACTCACATTATTTAAAATAAATAATTCACAATATATACAAATTTTAATAAATATTGATCATGATATCAATGTACATAATAACAAAAGCGTGTTGTTTTTTATCACTATAATAATAATTTGGTTTAGTAACCAATATAATTTCAAAAAAATTCAATTTTAGTTAACAAACTTAGGTATAAATTCAATTAAAGTGAATATTTTATAGTTTAGATAATATGTTTTATTAATCTCACTATAGAATCAATTTATTATTAAACTTGCATTGGCTAAGTGTTCTAACTTTTCTGACTTGGTGTCTCGATAAAAGTGGATTAACTAATTTTTAAAACCAGAAGTCTCCAATTTTAGTCAATCACAATGACATATAATTATAAAACTTTTCAAACTTGAGAATAAATTAAATTAAGGTAGTTCTTTTATAGTTCAGATAATATGTTTTATTAGTCTCACTGTAGAATCAATTTATTATTAAACTTTCATTTGCTAATTGTTCTAACTTTGACTTTATGTCTCGATAAAAGTAGATTAACTCATTTTTAAAACTAAAAAGTCTCCAATTTTAGTCAATCATAATGACATTTAATATAGTTAAACTTAATTAATATATAGTTAAATTTAATTAATCTAGAGTAATAGTATCTATTTACGATAAATCATAATAGATTAATAATTATATATTAATCATTAATATATATATATATATATATATATATAATTTTAATTAACCAATATTAAAAAATAAAACATTGCTATATATTATAATATTAATTATAATATTTCATATATATATATATAAGGGGAAGAGCATGAAGAACACAATAATTTCGAGAAGTAATTCTGCAAAAAATCCAATATGTATTTCCACTCAATCTAGTCATTTCAGGCACTATTGATATTTCCATGTCTTCTAGATGATTTCAATTAACTTATGGTTGTTCTACTTCGTTTCGAATTTATGAGTATTGTGGCATAATACATTTGATAACAAAGTATTGGTAAGTAATTTTTTTGCATGTATCTTTTTATGAGAGATTCTTCAGCGTAAATCACATAGAATATCATTTGTCAATGCGTTTCGAACCAACTAGTGTGGTTCATCAGGACAAGTTGAAGAAACAGATCCAGCTTAGCATGTTAAATAGTTTGAGCAGAGTCTCCAACAGCTAATTCGACCAACAACTAATTTTGACCTTGGGACCAGGGTCAAATTATTAATATTATTATTACTATTATTTATTTATTTATTTATTATTATTATTCAATTTTTAATAAATAAAATAATTTTAATTGGTGTTAATGGTTAGATAGAAAACTAATTCATTTATTTATTTAATAATTAATAATTATAAAGATTATAATAATAGGTTGTTAATAAATGTTAGTTAGAATTAATAAAAATATAGGAACGAGGTAACTTAAAAAATAAAAATAATTGGAACGAGGTCAAAATAAATAAATAAATAAATAAATAAATAGATAAATAAATAAATAATAAATTAATAAACTAATAAATAAATAAATTAAATAAATAAATAAAAATACATAAATAAATATTATTGTATGTAAATTAAAGAAGCTGGTTATAAAAGGTAGTAAAATAAATAAATAAATAAAAATAAAAATAAATTAGTTAATTAATTAGAACGTAACAAATAACCATAAAAAATAAATAAATAAATAAATTAATTAAAATAATAATAATAATAATAATAACAATAATAATAATAATAATAATAATAATAATAATAATAATAATAAAATAATAATAATAATAATAATAATAATAATAATAATAAATAAATAAAAATAAATAAATAAATAAATAAATAATAATAATGATAATAATAATAATAATACGTAACAAGAAAAGATTATCAAGTTAAATAAGTTAACGAATAAATATCATAATCCTTCAGTTACGAAGAGAGGGCTGGGATCCAACAGCTGCTTATCTTCCATCCGTCCTCTCTATTGAGATTGTTCGGTCTTTTCTCAATTTCAAGGGCTTCCCTAAATTTTTGGTGATGGAATTGCGAAACCCTAGCGATAACACTCGCCTCCTCTATGCGGACATGATGATTGGTACTCTCTGCATGCTCAGCTAAAGCGAAAGACTTGGTTCTCCTATGCCTGAGGTCAGTTGCATGCTCACTAATCCTTTGACTAATGGAGCGACCAGTCTCACCAATATAGGGTGCCCCAGAGGAACAAGGAATAATATAAACCCCTTTCATGTCCTTAGGGTTGATAGGATCCTTCACAGATCTGAGGGATTTACAGATGGTGTTGAGGGGTCTAAAGGTCGAGGGGACATTATGCCTCGTAAGAACCCTAACAATCTTATCCGTGGTCCCCTGAACATAAGGAAGATGGACACCTGGGACCCGCTCTTTCGATTCTCTTTTAGGCAATGAATTTTTGGCAGCTTTGAGGAAAGCTTTCTGACCCAGGTACTTGCTATAACCATTCTCAACGAAAACATTAAGGAGGTGGGATTTCTCTTTCTCCAAACTTTTTTCATCAAAGATCCTAAGGGCTCGAGTAGCTAGGGTGTTAAGAACACCCAACTTCTGGGCTGGGAAATGGTGGGAATTGGCATGAATATACTGCTCCGTATGTGTTTTCTTTCGAAACACTTGGTGGGAGAGGGAACCATCACTATTCTTAGAAATAAGAATATCAAGGAATGGGAGGCAACCATTGACTTCCTGTTCTTTGGTGAACTTAATGGCCGACGATTGACAGTTGAGATGATTAAAGAAGAGATCCAATTCCTCTTGGCCATGAGACCAGTTGACATTAGTGTCATCTACAAATCTCTTTCAAAGCTTTGGCAGGAAGCATGCCGAGCTAAGGGCCTTGGATTCAAAATCTTCCATAAAAAGATTATCAACCACAGGGGAAAGGGGGGAGCCCATGGCAACACCACAGGTTTGCTCAAAGAACTCTCCTTCAAAACTAAAGAAGGTGGAGGTTAGGCAGATCTCCACTAACCGAGCAGTATCAGGATCAGTTAGGCGGTTGACCACCTCCATAGCCTCATTTATAGGGATGCAGGTGTACAGGGAAACAACATCAAAACTAACAAGGATGTCCTCGGGGTCAAGCTTAACGTCCTTGAGCTCCTTAATAAAGGAAGCAGAGTCTTTGACGAAGGACTCTGTACGGCCAACTAGGGGCTTAAGCTTGACGGCAAGGAACTTAGCAAGAAGATAGGTAGGCCCACCAATGGTGTTGACAATGGGCCTAAGGGGAGCTCCTTCTTTGTGGATCTTAGGAAGTCCATAAATCCTAGGAGTTATGGGACTGCTCTCAATGAGCTTATGGTGCAAGTCACACAAAGATTTACAGGATCTAATGGCAAGCGCCACATTCTTAGAAATATTCTTATTCGACAATCGAATCCCTGCATGTATCTTGTTAGTATATAGACATGAGGAATAAATGACATTAACTTTTTCAATTGGTATGGTTTCCAAAGTGGTAGAACTAAAAAAAAAAGGATTTTTGGTATTAAGTATTTTATATCAGTTTAATGAATGAAATCATATATACATACATATATATATATATATATATATATATATATATATATATATAACAAAAGTGTCTTGAGATATGTAATTTTATTAACTAGAAAAATAAAGCTTCAAAACAATAATGAAGGGATAAGAAAATGAAAAAATTTTAAGGTTAAGAGAAACATAAAGAATAATTGGTATCATCAACGGATTCATCATCTAATTCTCTAATATTATGGTATTATAGATTTGGCCACTTGAATTTTGATAGCCTTAGAAAACTTAATGTAGATGAAATGGTTAAAGGATTTCCCCATTTTTAAAGGAATTTTGCTATGTGTGAAGCTTGTATCATGATGCAGGAGCATCCTCACTTAGCCAGCAATGTGATTATATGTTCACATGTTGTGGCTAACAAGAGATGAATTTCATTGACCTGAGTGGTCAAAGTCAGTTTTAGTAGAGAGGGTTGGACCTCTCGAAAATGATCTTTACTTCAGTATTGTAATAATTAGAATATTGTTTTATTTTTAGACTAAGAGATAAGTTGTTAGTATAGGTGTGTAACAGAGCTTGAGAATAGAGATTTAATTGTTAGATTGATTAAAATAGGATCGAGTTGTTAATGTAGTTAGGAGAGGATTCAATTCAGACAAGTATTTTGACTAAGTGAACTAAGTGAGTGAGTGAGATTTTTTGTGACAGAGATTGGGTTTGAGATTGAACAGAGGTCAGAAAAATTGTTGTAATTGAGCCGAGAGGCACAAGACTTTGTAATTTATATTTTGTTGAATAAATGATTAAGTGTGGTGTTGTGTGTTAATCCTGGTACAGAAGTTCATTCATATCTGTGTATCGACGTTCTGGACTTAATTGGATATTTTCCTCTATTTAAACATTTTATTCATAAATCACAGTTGATTAGGTGTTAAAGATCAATATTGAGCTTAAGCATTAATATTGTGGTTAAGAGTTAAACTTTCCTTAAGCACCTTTATTAAACAGTTTCATTTAAACACGTGGTTAGTATTTGATAAGTGGGAAGTAGTATATCACGCACTTAAGAAGTGGTAAGTGGTATTGTTACAAGTCTGCACGATCAGCCTTAGAGGTCGACACGTAGCACACCAAAATTGATTTTCTCGCATGCTTCTGAAATGATCACGACCGTCCTAGAGTCTGCGAGAGATTGCGCGATGACCGTTATATCAATTGGGGTCAATCGATGGTGGTGATCGTTCAGCTAGTTAGCGCGTGATACAATGCAATAGTCATTGGATCTAAAGGAGCGAAACCGACGGTGCAGATTGAAGCACTTGGTCAGAGGAAGAGTCAAAGTGGGATCGACGATGATAGTATAGAAAAGTGGGAACCTCAAGGGAAAATCCACTTAAAGAACATTTGTTTAAGGGCAGCTAATTGGTTATAAAGTTAACCATTAGTCTATTTTCAGACTACCACATCATTTTGTCAACCTCCTACATCATTTTGGGATTAGAGCACAGAGATTAAGTTTTGCTACAGAAAACATGCCACCGAGAAGAGGATATGGCATAGATCGAGGGAGACCTGTAGAAAATGTAGTTCTACTGGATGAGATCCAGAGTTTGCATAAAAGGATGGAGACAACGGAGACTGCTCAGATGAGAGAAACTAATAAAGGAGATGCCAGTGCGATAGAAGAATCTTTTGAGGAATAAGAAGAGGTTGAAAGTGAAGCTGCCAAAGTTTTCAAAGTGTTGGCCAAAGCAAGTGGAAGACCAAATATGGAAATACCTTTGTATGATGGGAATCTCAATGTAGAAGAGTTGATGGACTGGATTAGTTCATTAGACAAGTATTTTGACTATGAGGAGGAGGTTGATGACAAAAAGAAGGTGAAATTTGTAGTTACCAGATTGAAGGGTCATGTAGCTATCTGGTGGGATGAACTACAAACATCCAGAGCAAGAAAAGGGAAGTCCAAGATCAAACAATGGGATAAAATGGTAAGAAAATTGAAAGCCAAATTTATGCCAAAATATTATCAGTTAAATATTTTTAGATAATTACAAAACTTGAGACAAAAAGGGATGACTGTCAAAGAATATACAGAAGAGTTTTATAAGTTGAACATTAGAGCAGGACATGCAAAGGATGATGAAGAGAAGGTGGCTAGGTATATCAATGGCTGAAGGTATGACATACAGGATGAGATTAGGTTGGTGAGTCTGAAGACAATTGAAGATGCCTATCAATCAACTTTGAAGGCAGAAGAGAAGATGTTGAGGAAGAAAAATCAAAGGAACAGAGGGAAGAGTTCAACGAGAGGTAGAGGAACTACTAGGCCAAGATTTCAGCATCATCAGATTGAAGCAGGAAGTTCAAGTAGTAGACCACCATAGATAGGAGACTTTAATAGAGGAAGATTTGCACCCATAGGAAGAGGTCGAGGATGAGATATTCGGTGTTATACATGTAGAGAATCAAGACATGGATCATGGGATTGTCCTCATAATAAAGAAACAAGTCAAAGGAGTGTGAATGTGGCTGAGGCAAAGGAAGAAAAACCTGAAATTACAAACAAGGAAGAATCACCTGAAGAAGTTGAATCTTTGTTGTTGAAAAGGGTATTGCTTAAGGTAGCGAAAGAGATAGGAGAACCAACTCAGAGAAAAATTTAATTCAGAACTAAATGCAAGTCCAAGGGAAAATGCTGCAAAGTGATAATTGATAGTGGAAGAACTGATAACCTTGTTTCTACAGAAATGGTGGACAAGTTAGGACTAGTGAAAACAACACACCCTACTAGTTACAAAGTGTCATGGCTACAAAAAGGACATCAGATTATTGTGACAGAAAAATGCAAGGTAGAGATACAGATTGGTACCTATAAGGATGTGATATTGTGTGATTTAATGCCAATGGATGTATGCCATGTGTTTTTGGCAAGACCTTGGCAGTTTGATTGAAACGTTATTCATGATGGGAGAAGAAATACTTACACTTTTGAGAAGTATGGAAATAAACACACACTACTTCCATTGAAGGATGAAGCAGGCAAAGAAGCACCTGGAAACAATGTTATGCTGATGAGTGGGAAAGAATTGCTGCAAGAAGTTGGTAAAGGTGAAGAAATGCATTTTGCTATCATAGGGAGACCTAAGGTAATTTTAACTTCCACAAACATAGATGATTTACCTGAAGAAATAGAAACTATGTTGAATGACTTTGTTGATATTATTGTGGATGAGTTATCAAATGCATTACCACCAATCAATAGTATTAGTCATCACGTTGATCTAATACCTGGAGCAAGTTTGCCAAACAAAGCAGCATACATATTAACTCCTCAAGAGAATGCAGAAGTTGGAAGACAAGTACAAGAATTGATGAATAAGGGACTAATCAGAGAGAGTCTTAGTCCATGTGATGTACCAATAGTACTTAGTCCTGTTGTATCTTTGAGATAGTGATGGTCAGCTATTATGCTAGAGAATCGAAGATAACTATTTTGGGGGTTTTGTATTAATTTGGGAGACCAATGGATGAAACAGATATAGAACTGATGTGCTTAACCTCTTGAATAATATCAATATCTCAGCAGAGGGCTGCTATAAATATTTACACAGTGAAATTGCTTTCATGATGATGAGCAGAAACTGAAAAGTAATATGATTGCCACAGTTTTCAAATTGAAAGCTAAATAATCATAAGTATGAAAACCTTTAAACTATGTTTAAAGGTTTGAGAAAATACACATGAGCTTACAAAATATGTTGATGATTTATTAAATTTGAGGAAATTAATTATACAAATAGTCCATTAATGCATTCTCTTTATAGATTATCACTTCAGAAAGCTTATAGGAATAAATTGAAATACAATTATTCCTACCTAATTATCTCTGCAAGGCACAAGTATATGAAGAAAAAAACATAATGAATGACACTTGAAACACTTATAGGAAACACAAATTGTGTAAACAAAATTCAGAATCCTTTGCTTCGTATTAATGATCCAAAAAGATTAATTACATCAGATGTCTAGAAATGCTTCTTCAAGGGTGCAACCTTTAATAACTCGTGAGGAGAGTTATTTATAAAATAGTAAGACGAAAAATATCGTGAACTTCTTTTACAGAAATAGATTATTTACACAATCAAAAATAAAATTGTCTAATGATCTGGCACTATTTTGGTGCTACACTATTTGATGACTATTGCTGAAAAAGTTGAAAAATAGTTGAAGTTGGTTGACTGTTCCCTCAAAAACTGAATGTTGTTCAATTATCCTTAATCAAGTAAATATGTTAATTCTTCCCATCGTTTCTTATCTGGGATAGAAATATGTTTTACCCTCCTTTAGATTTCATCCATCTTGGTGTATTTTGTAAAAATGGGTTTTACCAAAAATATATGCTTGATTTCATCTAGGATGAAGAAAGAATCCTTGAGTGTTTTTACTATGAGAACTGGTGTTGTTGATCCTTTGATATTGGATATTGAAGCTGCATGTGTGCCCACCTCTGTTAACTTTTTGACATAATCCTCAATTGGCATCAATTTATCATTAATAACCATCATAGAAGGTAAACATTTGTTGACCAAAGGTTCAATCTTGTTTAAAAATCTCTTAACTATGTTGTTAACATTGTTGCACTTTTCTTGTAGCTGAAGGGTGAGATTTTTCTTAGTGATAATCTTCTTTACCTCTAATATTATTGCAGTTCTGTCACTTATTCTGAACTCCTCAAGCTCATAGTCATCCTTGGAATTCAGAAATTTGATTACATCTGAGGCATCTCCTCCAGCTGCTTAGTTATGGATTCCACTGATTCCTGAGCTTTTTCCAAGAGACCTTTATGATTGAATATTATCTTAATGGAGGGCCAAATCTCCTTGATTGCTTCTGTGATTTCTTCCCACGGAATTTCTTTTTCTAAACCCAACTTGTTTCGTATGAAGGAATCTGTGAGCTCTTTCTTCAGCATTTCCACTTGGCCCTTGAGTCTGTTTGTTTTAGTTGTATGTGAACTATCTGATATAGACTTCATAAGCCATAATTCTTTGATTTCATACTTTAGTTTATTGATTTCTCTTGTCTTGATAGATAGGTTTTGAACAACTTCAGTAAGTTGTTTAGCTCCTTCTATTGTACCTATTGCTGATGTAGTGGCTAAAGTAGAAACTCTGGTGATGGGAACTGCTACAAGTGAGATTACATCCATTGAATTTTGAATGTTCTTGATATCTTCCTCCTTCTTAACCAATTTCTCCATCTTCTCCTCCATTTTTTTTATTTGAAAATTCTATTCTATGATGAGTTTTATCATCTTTGACTTTTGAGTCTTTGTCTTCTCGATTTCTTTGGCCATTCGATCCTCAGATGCTAGTAGCTTCAACTTTTTCTTTAATGTTGCAACCTCAGTGTTCTTTTTCTTAATGCTTTCCTCTACAACATTTATATTTGTGGGATCATATCTCATCCTTAGCACTAGATTTTCCAAGGATTGAATCGTGGTATCCTTTTCTAATGAGGAGAGCTTCTCCAACTTTAGTTGTGGCTGAATGTTGGCTAATGTAACTTGCATTTTTGACAAACTCATAGTAGTGTTTGTCAAAGTTGAAGCAATCCTCTATCCAGTTTGTTTGTGCATCTCAATTTGATCAACTAGATGCACATTCTTGACATTGAACTCAACAGAAGTGTGTTTCTGGTATTGTGTTGTAGTTCTGGACTGAGGAACTTGGGCCTACAAGAAAGCCATTTGCATCTTCCCCTTCTTAGAGTTGAAGACTAAAATAAGCCTGGCTTGAGAGCTGGAAGAATGCTTCCAGAACTGGGTGTAAGTATTCCACTTCAATTCTTCATTCTTTCTTTTGATTTCACTAAATACATGGCAAATGTCTTACTCTTTATTCTATGGAATGCCTCCAATAGTTTGAACTATTTGTTGTTCATGAGAAGTGGTAGACTAAGTTGGAGATTGTATAGACTGTTGACCAGATTGTGAATCAATATTCATAGAGACCCTTTGTTTCCTTTTCCTGTGGAAGACCTTGAAGCCTCGGCTTATTGCCTCTGTTGTAGGTGAATATTTTTCTTCCCTACCTCTCTTGGCTGTCTTTTCTTGTCTAATTGGAGTTTGCATATTTTATGTAGAGACTACTTGCTCCTCAGCCTCCTGGAGGGTATTCTCTGTCCATTCCAACTGATTCTTGAATTGTTCTATCTCAGGCCTAGTTGTATGATGATATGGTGTGAACTTATTTTCCATCCTAAGTTTGGAGATGACTTCTAATGGGTCATATGACCAAGAGAAACTGAGAGCAAATTTCATTTCTTTTAACATCTTATCAGCTTCCTCCCTTGCTACCATGGTATTACAAAAGAAGGGACCAACTTGAGCTTTGAGCTTAAATTGTGATTTCTATTTGGTAGCTACAAAATGTACTTCATATGCATTTAATATTTTCCTCAACTACTCCAGTGCAAAGATTCTAACAGGGAGGTGCTTTAGCAGTTTGTAGGGTGGAAGCTCACAGCCAAAAACCCTGATTTTTGTGTAGTTTTGGCAGCAATACCAATCCCCTGTTGCAGCTTCATCTATGAACTGAAGTTCTTTGAAAATCTCTTCACTGACCCTTGGTAATGGAGTGTTGCTCATAAGGCTGGGGCTGGATGAATAAACAGTTCTATGAACTGCTCATATGTGAATTCCTCTTTCTCGTTCATCCATATTGAAGTCCAGAAAATCACTGACTATGGTTGTCCTTCTTCATCAAATTTCTGCAAAGAAAATGGGAATTTGTCCCCCTGAATGCATGAAGCTTTTAGTCAGTCGAATGGGGTTGTACACTGGAGTGACTGTGTACGCATTCCACTTGGCTCCCACAAGTGTATTCACTATCCCACGGTCCCCTCACTCTCCTTCCATTGCAATGTATTAAACCATCTCTGCGCATTCCTCTCCACTGCGCAACAGAGCCATATGGTATCACCCGCCATACCACACTCTCAAAACAACAAGACTTGGTTTCCAACCCATCCGAGAATACACGGTCATGTGGTATGTGGTATAGCACCTCCCATGTTGCGATATTATGGTGTGGCATCACACCGCTCGACCAAACTCTAATACCACTCAACTAATATGCTTCATATCCCGAACAATGTTTACCTAAACATGTTCTTCCATATTTATAAGGTTATTATATATATAACGTTGTCTCCCAATTCTGTATAACATTTTTTCATATATAATGCTTGTTTCATTGCTGTGTTTGGCTCCTATGCTATCCCCCATATACCACCTCCTACGTTGTCCCCCATATATCACCTCCCCCAAAATTCTCCCTTCCCCATATACCACCTTCCCTAAGTATTATCTTCCCCATATATTACCTCCCAAAAATAATACTTTTATTTTAGTATATCATAGTGAAATTTTTAACCACCAGAAGTGCATTTTTTGTATATTGGCAGTAGGGTACATTTTCTTTTTAAAATACATTCATTGATATCTATTATGGGAGTGGTTCTCATCGGGAAGGAGAACTATCTAGAATGGTCACGGAAAATCAAACACACTCTCATTTTCAATGAGCTGTGGAAATGAGTGTGTGTTGGAGATGGAGACAAAGAGCCAGAACAACCTACCTCAGACAAGTAATTCACCATTTGGAAAAATAAGAATAGCAAGGCTTATGCATTGATTGCAGAATCAGTAAATGAAGAGGTGAGTCGCCATATTTCACCATTTTCAAATGCTTTAGAAGCCTTACAAAAATTGAAGGAACTCTATCACTCACACTCTGCACTTGAAGTTGTTCAAATCATCATTAAACTCTTCACCCTTGAATTACAAAATAATGATCCTCTTGCTCTTGCATCAGAAGTAAAATCTATTATGCATGATATCAAAGTCACTAATTTTGAACTCGATATTCCTCTAGTAGCGTTTGTCAAGGCACTTTATCCCACTTACTCAAATTATCTTGAGTCATTGCAAGCAAATGGAAACCTCAAAGATATTACCTTTGACTCCCTTGTGAAAAAATTTGCTGAAAGAGAGAAAGCTTTTTGGAAGAAGACAGCTCCTCAGTCTTCTGAAGAGGTTGTGTGCCTTGCTCATAGAGAAAATAATCTTGCTCAAGATTCTTCCAGAGGAAGAGGTGGTCGAAGAGGAAGAGGAAGAAATTTCAGAGGCAGGGGGGCAAACACTCTCAAGGAGAAAAGTCAGATTTACACTGCATATGTTGCAAAAGAGATGGATCACATGATGTATCCACATGCAAGTTACCTTGGGACAGAATTGAGTACAAAAGAAACCAACCCAAAGGTAAAACTAATGACAAAGAGAAAGGTAAAGCACCTGAATCCACTCACTATGTTGTGTCACACTGTAATGTTGGAGTAAATGAAGGATTATTTAATGCTTCACTTGCTTCTTGGAAAAATGATTAGTTACTTGATTTAGGAGCAACTTGCCACGTGACTTTTAGAAGAGATTTTTTTGAAGAATTTACTGACAATGTTGATGGAGCAGTATACTTTGTATACAAATAAAAACTCAAGCCATCAGGGCTTGGCACAATCAGGCTTAAATTGCCTGGTCTTCCAAACTTTCTTCTTCATCATGTTCTATATGTCCCACAGCTGAGGAGAAACGTTTTGTCCTTGGTCCATATGTGCTATTAAGGACACTCCATTCATATGTTTGATTGTAAGCTTGAGGTGAGAAAAGCATCAGACCACTCACTTGTCATGATGGGGATAGAAGAAGAAAGGCTTCTCAAGCTGTAGGGTACCTCTGCTCATGCACAAAATTTCTCATACAATTCTCATTGTGAAGAAGGTACATTTCCATCAAGTTTATTATGGCATGCTATATTTGGACACTTGAACTATGACAGCCTCTGCTTGTTGAAGAAAAATGGTGTTATTAGTTTGCCTACAATTCCTAGGAAACTTAAGCAATGTGATGCTTGCATTCTAGGAAAGCATAGCACACAGTCTTTTCATGATTCACTTTCCAGAGCACAAAGAAAACTTGAACTCATTCATTCAGATTTATGTTGTCCAATGCATGTTCTTTCTGAAAATGGAAATAAATATATGATGACATTTATTGATGACTACACCAAAATGTGTTGGGTTTATTTATTGAAGAACAAATATGATGCTTTTCAAACAGTCAAGAACTTTCATACATGGATTGAAAATGATGCACAATCTCATATTGGCTCAATTCACACTGATAATGGAAAAGAATACACTTCAAATGAATTTGAAAACTATCTTGGCCAACATGGGATCAAACATCAAACAACTATGCCTTATAATCCCCAATAGAACGGAGTAGCTGAAAGAATGAAAAGGACAATCTTAAATATGGTGTGCTCCATGATGTTTTTCAAAAATGTAAAATTGATTTTTTGGGCTTATACAGTTCTATGTGTTGTATATGTAAAGAATAGATGTCCATATAATACTATTAGAAACAAGACTCCTTATGAAATGTGGTATGGGCACATTCCTTTGGTAAATCATCTCAGGGTCTTTAGTTCCACATGTTATGCCTTGATACCAAAGGTACATAGAAACAAACTTGGTGCAAGAAGTTGTAAGTGTATCTTCCTGGGGTATTCAAACACCTCCAAAGCATACTGTCTCTATGATGAAGTCAATACAAATTTTGTTGTATCTAGAGATGTAATCTTTCTTGAATCATTCAAAACTAAAAATGTTGTTGAGCAGCAACTTGATTGCTTGGATAGATTCACAAATGCAAAATCATTTCAAGAATTTGATAATCAGATTCCACATCTTGAAGGGGGGATTCATATACTAGATCAACCTGTGGAATCTTCTTCTGAAGCACTCTCTCCCCCGCATGAAACTCCAACAACAGATTATACTTTGAGTGATGTGATTGACTGAAATGGGAGACTCAATCTTGATTCAGCCCCAAATCAATCAACGGAGTAGCCTGGACCATCTGAGAAAGGTCCCCCAAAGTGACTGACAAAGACACTTGAAATTGTTCATCCTGATGAGGCTAGAAATACAGGAAATAGAAATTCAAACCGGTAAGATGGAGGTGATGTAGATGACTCTGATTCACCTGTTGATATGGATGTTTCTTATGATTGTGAATTGAATTTGTTTACAGATTTTGAACCAACTTCCTTCAAAGAAGTTTCTTCTCATGATGAATGGAAATAAGCAATGCAAAAGGAGTATGATGCCTTAATAAAGAATGGCACTTGGAAGCTGGTTGATCCTCCATTGGGAACCAAACCAATTGGCTACAAGTGGGTCTACAAGAACAATTATAAAGCTGATGGCTCACTTGACAAGCACAAATCCAAGCTTTTGGCAAAAGGTTTTTCACAAAAGGAATGGGTCGATTTTGAGGAGACGTTTTCCCCCACAACAAAATGGGCTACTATCCCGACACTCTTTGCCCTAGCAGATTAGAATGGTTGGAAAGTCCATCAAATGGGTGTAGAAACTGATTTCTTGAATGGAGATCTAAAAGAGAATGTTTTTATGTCCCAACCTAAAGGATTTTCTATAAAAGGACATGAACATAAAGTATCCAAACTTGTGAAATCCTTGTATGGCCTCAAATAAGCACCGCGAGCCTGGTATGAAAAACTAACTAAGCATTGTCTGAAACTCAATTTCAAACATTATGATCTTGATGATGCAACTTTGTTTGTCAAGAAGGTTAGCAAAATAGTTGTATTTCTTGTGGTATATGTATATGATCTTTTGATGACAAGGAATAATGAGAGCTACATTGCATCCATAAAGAAGGAACTGAGAAAAGGTTTTGAAATGACTGATTTGGGCTATGTTCATTACTATCTTGGTATTGAAGTAAATAAACATCCAAAGTCCATATCCCTCTCTCAAAAGAAGTACATTGGAGATCTGTTGAATAGATTTGGCATGACTGAATGCAATCCTCTGACTACTCCAATGGAACAAAACTTAAAGCTCACATCCATTGAGGGAAAAGAATTTGAGGATGCAACAAAGTATATACAACTTGTAGGAAGTATCAATTACCTAACTACTACCATACTAGACATTTCATTTGTCGTTGGAATCATCTCTGGGTTTATGCAAAAGCCTTGTGAGGGACATTGGTCTGCTGCAAAAAGAGTTCGAAAGTACTTGAAGGGAACTCAAGACTTTGGAATCAAGTATATATAGGTGGGAGACTTCAGCTTGATTGGATACTCTGATTCAGACTTTGATGGAGACAAAGAAACTAGGTTATCTACTTCAGGTTATGCTATGAGTCTTGGATCAAGAGATGTCTCCTGGAGATCACGCAAACAATCAGTTCCAGTAGATTCCACAATAGAGGAAAAATATTTGGCAGCAGTTGAGGCAACAAAATAAATTGTGTGTCTTAGGAATATTCTTGAAGATTTGCAGGTAAAACAAGTACAATCGACTCCACTCATGATTGACAATACCTCGGCAATAAATTTGGCCAAGAACCCAAATTTCCATGATCGAACGAAGCACATTAATACAAAATATCATCTGATTCGACATCATGTTGAGGCCAAAACAATCCATCTCCGCCATTGCTCCACTAATGAACAGATTGCAGGCATCTTCACCAAAGCGGTTAGAAGAGAAAAGCTTGAAAGATTCAGAATGATGCTTGGACTCACCAACATCCCTTCAGATTAAGGGGGGGGGGGGGGGGGGGGGAATGTTGACACCTAATCATAGGGATTGGTTGAACAATTGTAATTAGTGTAAACAAATAATAAAGGAAATGGAGAGTCATTGGGAGATGAACTGAACAGTCTCTCCCACTTGTATATAATAATTAACAACCTGAATGAATAAACCAATCACATTTGAGGAGTTACCTCCTGGCCTAACAAAATATATAAAAAGATACACAAGTACTGAAGCATACTTGAATACTTCTTCAATGTTAAATTTGAAAAACTAATCATGTATGGTTTTAGCTATGAAATGACTGAAATCATAAATAACAGTAGACTTATAATTAGAAGAAAACATTGATAAGAAACTAAGGATGGCTTCATTGACAGACTGATCAGAATGATAACCAACCAAATAGGACAGGATAGTAGTAATATGACTAGTTCTAGCAGGAAACATAGATGAATCATAAGGGGCATTTCTCTTTGGTAGAGGACTACCAATTTCTAAAATCAGTTCCAGAGTCTGGGATCTCTTGGTAAAGTCCAGTTTGTTATAATCTTCTATCAGGATTTCATGAGACAAAGGATGCATTGGTTTAATGGTAGGGTCCTGGAACATTTTCTCAATTGAATCAACATTAATGGGACAGAGGATTTCTCCAGTAGGTGAGATAATTGCTCTCTGGCTAAGATCATAGGATTCATGGCATTTTCTCACAAACTCTAGGGCTTTGTGTATTTGTGGAAGAATATAGTGGGGAAATTGGGATTCCCAGAGCCCAATTTCATCGTTTTGTCAATTAGCTACTCTTCCCACTAGAAATAAATTTCAAATAACTCAAATTGAGAAGAAGTCTCAATGATTTTGAAATCCTTATCAACTAATGGAGTATGGTGGAAATCAACCTGTGGGTGAATTAGAGGATTTGAAACTTCTTCAAATGTTTTTCCCTTGGGATGCATTTTTTCAAATGAAACTACAGACTGTAAATGAGAAAATGGTAAAAAGAGTTACCATAGTGGAGACAAGCAACTAACAAGTGGACCTGGAAGATGTGCATGCGAACAGGACAAGTGGCTGAGTTGTATGAGCAGGTGGGCTTGAAGAATAATCTTGGTCGCAGAAGTTAACTGTGTAACCTTTGAAATGCATGACACAGTGTTTATAAAGAGAAAATGGAGTGGGAGGGTGCCGAATGTTTGAAAATTCATTAATTATCCAACAGGTTGATTAACAGACATTTGGTTGTAAATAAGCCAAAGCGGAAATGAATGGGCAATAGATAGGTGACAAATAATTAGACGGGAGATATGAAGTGAAACATGATGTGGAGGTGACGTGGGGTGGTGGTAACGGCTATGAAGGATACCACATTCAGGGATAAGACAAAGCAGTTTGTGGTTTTGGGATTTTTAGTCTCAAAAGACTAAAGGCTACTTTCTGTGGTTTATGTGGGCGGTATTAAAGACTGCCCACTTCACCCACCCCCCACCCAGCTATAAACTTTGGACAACGAATGAGGGCCGAAAGGGAGTGTGGACTGTATGATTGCGGAGGAGTGTGTGAGATGAGAGGTGAGGTGGGGGGAGTTTAGCGTGTGAGTGGGGAATGAATGATGGGTCGCGATATGATAGGAGGACACGACGACTGTGGGTTTGTGTGTTTTAATGAATGGAGTGAAACATATGAATGAAATAACATAAAGTCAAAACTTTGGTTATTTGAACTCTTGTCATCAATATGTTTCCTAATGTGTTGATCTTTAGGAAATAACCATTTCAACATCTCAAACTTTCACATTTCTACCTACCCTTCTATTCCTAACTTTTTTACTTATCCTTTTAGAGTGCATTTAAACTAGCAACCCAATATTTTCTTTTTATGAACAATCTATCTCTATACCTTATTCCCTCCATTGGCTTAGATTAAATTGTTGAGCCAATTTATTTTCTACCTATGAGAAATAATTTAAAACAAATCCAATTATGATGCAACTATATAGTTGGATTAAATAACCTAGTGTGGCATATAAACAAACTACACACAACTATTATTTCTCAAACTGAATTTAGGACAAAGTAGGGGCATTTAGATATGCAACACTTTCAAAGTTGTTTTCTTTTTCTTTTCTGTCTAACCTAACATTTTATTTTTGCCTTCATTTTTTAGGGCATCTACCCTAACATTTTCTTTCATATGGACATATTCATCAAAATATTTTCCTAACATTTTTTTATTCAATATTTTTTTTTCCACATCCTATCTTAAAATTTTGTAAATATTTTTCATTTTTTTGTCTAATTTATTCTAACTTATCAAAACCAGAAAATGCTACAACATTGGCTCCAACTGGGGACTGCTTTATCCCGTAGAATGCAGAGAACCTGCAAATCCAAATGCCTTCTCCTCGGGCTATGGAGTCTTTTGTTGTAAAAAGTCTCACTGACAACTTGAAAATTAAAAGAAACGAGATATTTTACAATGAAATGGATTCCAACTTCTTAGCATTGAATGAAATGTTTGAGAAACCTTCCATTTACAGGATAAGTGGAATATAGTCCCTCGAGAGTTTGTAGAACGAAGGTTTTTTTGCCCTTCACTTTAGCAATTTCTAAAGGACCAAACCATAGGTTATCAAACTTACCATGCTTTCCCTTTTCCTCCCTCCTGGAGTCCCATGTTAGAACTAGGTCACCTTCCCTGAAGTCCCTTTCCCTGGCTCTTCTGTCAAACAGGATTTTCGTCTTATTGTGATATTTATTCAATTTGTATTGAACTTCATATCTATTTTCATTTAGTTCAATAATCTGATTTATCCTTCTTGAAAAATCATCAGGTTCATCTGTTGGGTCTTGCAAGAATTTTAAAACTGGGAAAGCCAAATTAGTGGGAAAAATTGCATCTTTCCCATAGACTAACTGAAAAGTAGATTTTCCAATAGATCTTTTTGAAGTTATTATGTTTGCTGATACTACATAAAATAAATGAGAGTCTGAGCTCTTTGTATGATCTACTAGGGTCTTTTTGATTACCTTCACCAGAATTTTATTTGAGGACTCCTCGACGCCATTACCTTGAGGGTAGTATGGAGTTGAATGATGTAATAGAATCTGATATTTCTAGCAAAACTCAATTTTTTTAACACTAGAGAATGTTGCTGCATTATCTATGACAATTTGAGTTGCGCAACCAAACCTAGATAAGATGTTTTCTTCAATGTATTTAATTACTACTGAATCGGTAACATTTCTTACTGGAATTTCTTCCACCCATTTAGTGAAGTAATCTGTCACTGTGAGGATTCATTTGTGTTGATTACTTGAAGTGGGATGGATCTCTCCAAAAAAATCTAATCCCCATCGAAGGAATGGTGTTGAGATTATTGATGGTACTAGTGGAAGAGTTGTTAGTTTTTGCTTACCAGCAAACATCTGATAAGGAACACAACCTCTGACTTTTGCCCCTACTTGCAAGAACAATGTTGGCCAATAAAATCCTCCCCTTAAAATCTTGTATGTTGTTTCTCTCCAAGCATAATGTCCTCCACAAAATCTTGTATGAAACTGATCAATGATTCCTTTAGTTTCTAATTCTGTTAAACACAATAAGAAAACATTAATTGGATCTTTCCACTACAAATTTGCATTTATGATGCAGTACTTGACTGCTTTCAACTTAAGAGTTTTACACTTGGATTCGGAGAATGATGCTGGGCATTCAAAATGGAGAAGAAAATTTACAATGTCTTGATACGAATCTGACAATAGCAATTTGTCATCAATATGTAAAGGGCTGATCTGATTTGAAGGTAAAGGTTCTTATGGATTTTTTTCTTCAGGTTAAAGAGAAGGTTCTTGTGGATTCTCCCCTTCTACAAGGAGATAAGTTTCTTGTGGATTCTTCCCTTGTGCAAGGACAAAAGGTTCTTGTGGGTTCTTCCCTTGTACTTCTAAAATAGAATTGATTCCAAGCACTTTGCAATTGGATTCTGCTAGAAGCTTGGTTAATCCTTGGCCTTTTACTAGATTTTTAGTTTTGATAGTTAGATAAAACTCAAGTATTTGAATGATCCACCTACCTCTTTTCCCATTAGTGTCAGGTTGAGTTAAAATGATTTTTACAGCACCATTAGGGACATAAGCAGTAATAGGTGAATGTAGGACATACCTCTTGAAATATTTCAGGGCTTGAATGAGGGCATAGGCTTGCTTCTCAATTATGTCATACTTAAGCTCGGAATCTCTCATAACCTTACTGAAAAAGGCTATGGGCTGGTCATGGGAATCTTCATTCTTTTGTAATAGAATAGTAGCAAGGGTTGTTTCTAAGGCAAAATAAAATATACTGAATGGTTTAGTATAATCAACGCTGGCCAAGGTGGGAGCTTCAGAGATGGATTTCTTGGTCTAATCAAATGCATGCCTGGAAGAGATAGTCCATTTAACTTCATGATCCTTTCGAAGAATGTTAGTTATATCTTTTACAATCTCTGCAAAATTCATGATGAATCTCCTTAAAAAATTAATCTTGTCCAGAAAAGCTTGAATTTCTTTCTTATTTCTAGGTAAGATCAATGTTTCAATGGTAGACACATGCTTAAGATCAATCACCACTCCTTCCTTTGAAATTAAATGGCCCAAAATTTTTCCTTCTTTGATAGCAAACAAATACTTTTTAGGGTTCAATGATATCCCAAATTTTCTACACCTGTCAAAAACCTTGATCAAGTGCTTTATATGTTTCTGATCAGATTTAGAAAAAACAGTAATGTCATCAAGATACATAACCACAAATTTGTTTACCTGACCCATAAGAGCTACAACCATAGCTCTTTGAAATGTTGCTGCAGCATTTGATAAGCAAAATGGCATTCTAGTGTATGTAAATGTACCCCAGGGTGTAGTGAAGGTTGTCTTTTCCTTATCTCCTGGATCTGAACATTCACCTGATTATAGCCTAAAAAACCATCAAACATAGAAAGTCTTTGTGCTCCTGAAACCATTTGAAGTAATTGATGCATTTTGGGCAAAGGGTAATTATCCTTTAATGATGCTTTGTTCAAATTTCTAAAGTCCACACAAAGTGTGATTTTTCCATTCTTCTTCCTAGCAGGAACTAAATTTGCAACCCAAATAGAATATCTAAGAGGGAGAATGATCTGGTCATCTAACATTTTCTTAATTTCCTTTTCTATAGTTGGTAGAAGGGCTAGATTAATCCTCCTAAGTTTTTGTTGATAAGGTATTGCTTCTGGATTCGAAGGGATCTTATGTTGTATTAATGAAGTATCATAGGTTTTTAGATCAGCATAGGTACAAGCAAAAACATCCTTATAATTTGGGAGTAACTTAAGATATTGAGTTTTAATCTAACGGTCTAGAGATGCACAAATTTTGATGCTTTTGACATCATCATTTGTTCCAATTTTAATTTCTTCTATGTCCTCTTCCGAGGAAATGGACTGAGGATTTCGGAGGACATCATTTTTATCAAACAATTTTTCTAAAGGTATCAAGCCTTTGGGAATAAAATTGTTAGACAATTGAGTAATATCATGATCAATAGCTTTTGAACTGAAATCTGAATTTTCATTCTCACATGTATTTTCATTTATTTCAAACCTATCTTCATCAATTTGTAGAACAGAAAATTGATCTACAACTTGCAGAAAAGATTTCAAATGTTCATCATCTTCAAATATCTGCCAGTGTTTTAGATTGTCTGAGATAGATGGTCTATACTTGACTTGTATTTGGTAGAGTAAATTAGTCTGATCAGGAATTTTAAATGAACTAGCAGAAACAACTAAGGCATTTGCATGAAAAGTCTGATCTCTTGGAATATAAGTCAAATTAAAAGTATCAAAGAAGTTTTTAATTGAATCCCGTAATTTATTTCAGTAAGACCTAAGTCTGGGGTGTTTAGTCAGGCAAATATTTCTCACTTGCTTAACAATATGTTCTGAATCAGTAAAAACACTTAAGTTTTGAACCTTTAAGATTTTGGCTAATTGTAATCCCAAAAGGAAAACTTCATATTCAACCACATTATTTGTAACTTCAAAGTCAAGCTTGCATGATTGGGTAATGTTTTCTTTTTTCTGGTGATATCAAAACTACTCCAGCTCCTGCTCCATCTTTTGTACAGGAGCCATCAAAGAATAGTTTCCATATATCAGTTTGATTTGGTGCTGGACTTTCAATTACATCTTCAATTTTAACTTGAGTTTCATGCACTTGATTTGAAGAGAGTTGAAAGTATCCAAAATCTTGTTCAATTGCATAAATAGGATGGTTCCTTCGCTGGTTTGTTTTGCAAATAGTGTGCACAAATCTCACCTCTCTATATAATCTTATTTGTTCTCCCCCATAAAATGGAATAGTGGCATAAGACATATCCATCTGAAGAGTTCCCCCTAATTTGGCACAACAAGACCTAGAAAGGAGCATTCCAAATTTGGGAGATATATCTGTGACAACTATATCAAGTACTACACTTTTTACTGGAATCTGGGTAAGGGTGACTACTAAATCCTTAATCAATCCTAAGAAAGACACCCTTTTAGAATCAAAGGTGTACAAGTCATGATAGGATCTAATTATGTCAAGTTTCAAATGGTCCATGATAGTTTTTGGCATGAGGTTATGTGATGCTCCAGAATCAAGCATACAATTATACAACATGGAATCATTTGTCTTAAGAGTTACATAGAAAGGAGGCACTATTTCATCTATCATATCTGAGCTAGGGCCAAAAACAACTGCTGGTTTTTCATCTTGCAGACTGATGATATCACCTTCAACATCAACTGAGGTATTTTGTATCCATTTGGAGACCTAATTTTTATACCCAGGGTTTTTAGAAAGTTCTGAAAGAGGAATTGGGATTTTAACTCTTTCTAACTCTTTTTCAACATTAAATGTAGTCAAAGCATTTTTTCATTTTGAGGAGTACCAATTGATTGTTCTAATGGTCGAATAAAAGTCATTTGAAATGAGAAGTTTTAGCACGAGGTTCAATTACTAGAGTTTCCTTAAGAGGTCTTCCAGGGCTAGGTCTAGGCCTAAGGCCATATCTTTTGTTCAACTCTGCAATTAAAAATTCAGAGAAGGCATGGAATTTAGAAACCTATGAAGATTCTTGATCTTTTTGAACCTGATTTTGTGGAATAAGAGAAATCATAATTGTTTGATTAGGGGGAGTATCCGTATTATCTATATCTTCAGTGATGGTCATAGTATTATCATCAGGTTGTTGATCATATATCAACAAAGGAGTGGGAATGTACTGATCCTTATTAGGTCTCTAAAGAATTTTAATTGTGGATTTCTTTTATACTGACCTTGATTTTGATTTTGGTGTCTGGTAGCTATTGTTGAATTATCCTAGGTTGATTCTCAATCTTGGAAATTATATTAGATAGATTTCTAAAAAGAGAATTTATTTCATCTATTTTAGAATCTTCAGTTTTAGTCTTAGAGGAACTAGAAGCCTCTAGTGTCGATTTTAGTTTTCTTTGGGCCTTTTCCTCTTTAGCTTTCAAAGAAGTTGAAGTAGCCATGTTTGCTTATACCTCAATAGCATTTGTTTGTATATCTTCAAGAGTTCTTGAACTTCTCTCTCTCAGCATAATAGCAAAATCATCTTCAAAGGCTTTAGAAAATCTAGACTTTGCTGCTGCTACAGGGGGTTTACAATCAGGAGGCATTTTATGATAAATCTTATTGAATCTTTTGATAAAGTCTGATACAGGTTCACCAAAATTTATTTTAAGTTCATCAAACTCAGTGAGAAATTAAAGAGGATCTTTTTTCACACCCCACTGGTTTTTAAATATTTTTGTAAGTTCTTCCCAATTTCTAATGGAATTTACAGGTAACTACCTAAACCAAATTCTTACATTTCCTTCAAGTGATTGTACAAACAACCTCATGTAAACATTTTCTTGTTCAATATTCATGTTATCTGCAAAATCTAAAAAGTCTTGAAGATGGTCTTCAGCAGAGGGACCTGTTTCTCCATATACCAAGGAAGATATTTCAAGTATCTAGCTGGAATGCATCGAGATTAGGAGGTAAGACTAAAGCTACATATCTAGCCTATAAAATAGGTTGGAAAGCCATAGTGGGAGGTGGTGTGTGAGGTGTTTGTGTGGATGAAGAAGTTGAAGAAGAAGAAGAAGAAGGGGTTGAAAAAGGTGATTGAGGGGGTGAAGAACTAGTTGGGGGTGAAGAAGGAGGAGATCTCCTGAATGATTTCAAAGAAGTCTTGAGAACTAACTTCTCGACCTATGGATGAATATCCTCCTTTGTTTCAAATAGTGGATTTGAATACACAAACAAGGTCTCTTAAGGTTGTTCAGAAGTAGAAGCCTCAGGTTGTCCATAAGTGGGAGGAAATGAATTAATGGTAGGGGATATGAAATCTATTGCTTTGTATTCTGGTAAATTAACACCTAAATTAGACTCGGTTTTAGGTGATCATGGTGGTAGCAAGGATTCTGGATGAGATTCAAATGAATGAATGAGGAATGTTGATTTAAAGTAAACTCCCATGTCTATGGGTTCAGCAACCCGAGGTGATAGGTGGGAGTAATCTGGATTGGATGGAATGTTACTATAAGGATCAAATGATGGTAAATCTTCATACTGCAAGACTGAAGAGGAAGAAGAAGAGGGTTGATGTCCCCTTTTATAAATGGCTTTTCTCAGAATATTTTTAGGGTCTGAAAGAGGATCAACTAAGTCAACCTCTGAACGAGATCTGGTGTGCTTAAAAGGTGTCAGTTTGGGAGAGTCAAGTCGCCAAGTGAAGGATTTTAACCTTTCTAGACCTTTAATCACCTTAAAGGAATAGAATACATATCGTTTCCCCAGGAAAACTTAATGAAATTCGATTCACCGGAAACGGCGCTAGTTTGATGTTGTATCTCTGAGATAATGATGGTCAACTATTATGCCAGAGCATCTAAGATAATTGTTTTAGGGGTTTTGTTTTAATTTGGGAGACCAATGGATGAAACAGATATAGAACAGATGTGCCTAGACTCTTGAATAATATCAATATCTCAATAGAGGGCTGCTATAAATATTTACACAGTGAAATAGCTTTTATCACGATGAGAAGAAATAGAAAAGTAATATGATTGCCACAGTTTTCAAATTGAAAGCTAAATAATCATAAGTATGAAAACCTTTAAACTATGTTTAAAGGTTTGAGAAAATACACATGAGCTTACAAAAGATGTTGATGATTTATTAATTTTGAGGGAATTAATTAGACAAACAGTGTATTAACTCATTTTGTTTAGAGATTATCACTTCAGAAAGCTTATAGGAATAGATTGAATTACAATTATTCCTACCTAGTTATCTCTACAAGACACAAGTATATGAAGAAAAAAAACATAATGAATGACACTGGAAACAATTACAGGAAACAAGAACTGTGTAAAATAGAATTCAAAATCCTTTGCTTCGTAATAATGATCTAGAAAGATTAATTACATCAGATGTCTAGAAATACTTCTTCAAGGGTGCAACCCTTAATAACTTGAGAAGAGAGTTATTTATACAATAGTAGGATAAAAAATATCCTAAACTACTTTTCCCGAAATAGATTATTTACACAATCAAAAATAAAACTGTCTAATGATCTGGCACTATTTTGCTGATGCGTTGTTTGATGACTATTGTTGAAAAAGTTGAAAAATAGTTGAAGTTGGCTGACTGTTCCCTCAAAAACTTAATGTTGTTCAATTATTCTTAATCAAGTAAATATGTTAATTCTTCTCAGCGTTTCTTATCCGGGATAAAAATATTTGTTATCCTCCTATAGATTTCATCCATCTCGGTGTATTTAGTAAAAGTGGGTTTTACAAAAAATATATGCTTGCTTTTATCCAGGGTGAAGAAAGAATCCTTGAGTGTTTTTACTATGAGATTTGGTGTTGTTGATCCTTTGATATTGGCTACTGAAGCTGCATGGGTGCCCATCTCTGTTAACTTTTGGACACAATCCTCAATTCACATCAATTTATCATTAATAACCATCATAGAAGGTAAACCTTTGTTGACCAAAGGTTCAATCTTGTTGAAAAATTTCTAAACTATGTTGTTAACATTGCTCCACTTTTGTTGTAGCAGAAGGGTGAAATTTTTATTAGTGATAATATTCTTTACCTCTAATATTGTTGCAGTTCTATCACTTATTCTTAACTCCTCAAGCTCATAGTCATCCTTGGAATTTAGAAATTTGGTTATATCTGAGGCAGTCTTTGGCATATCCTCCAACTGCTTAGTTATGGATTCCACTGCTTCCTGAGCTTTTTCCAAGAGATCTTTCTGATTGAATATTATCTTAATGGAGGGCCAAATCTCCTTGATTGCTTCTGTGATTTCTTCCCACAAAATTTCTTTTGCTAAACCCAACTTGTTTCCTATGAAGGAATCTGTGAGTTCTTTCTTCAACATTTCCACTTGGCCCTTGAGTGAGTTTGTTTCAGTTGTATGTGAACTATGTGATATAGACTTCATAAGCCATAATTATTTGAGTTCATCCTTTATTTTATTGATTTCTCCTATCCTAATAGACAGGTTCTGAATAGCTTCAGTAAGTTGTTCATCTCCTTCTGTTGTACCTATTACTGATGCAGTGGCTGAAGTAGAAACTCTAGTGATGGGAATTGTTGCAAGTGAGATTACATCTGTTGAAGTTTGAATGTTATTGATAGTTTCCTCCTTATTCTTAACCAATTTCTCCATCTGCTCCTCCATTTGTTTTATTTGAAAATTTTGTTCTATGATGAGCTTCATCATCTCTGACTTTTGAGTCTATGTCTCCTCGATTTCTTTGGCCATTGGATCCTCAGATGCTAGTAGCTGCACCGGTTTCTTTAGTGCTACAACCTCATTGTTCTTTTTCTTAATGAGCTCCTCTACAAAATTTATATTTCTGGGGTCATATCCCATCCTTAGCACTAGATTTTCCAAGGATTGAATATTGGTATCCTTTGCTAATGAGGAGACCTTATCCAAATTTAGTTGTGACTAAATGTTGGCCAATGTAACTTGCATTTTTGACAAACTCATAGCAGTGTTTGTCAAAGTTGATGCCATCATCTGTCTAGATTGTTTGTGCATCTCAATTTGATCAATTGGATGCACATCCTTGACATTGAACTCAAAAGAAGTGTGTTTCTGGTATTGTGTTGCAGTTCTGGGTGGAGGAACTTGGGCCTTCAAGAAATCCATTTGCATCTTCCCCTTCTCAGAGTCGAAGACTGAAAGAAATGGCTTGAAAGCTGGAAGAATGCTTCCAAAACTGGGTGTAAGTATTCAACTTCAATTATTCATTCTTTCTTTTGATTTCACTTAATACATGGATAATGTCTTCCTCTTTATTCTCTGGAATGCCTCCAATAGTTTGAACTATCTGTTGTTCATGAGAAGTGGTAGACTGAGTTGGAGATTGTATAGACTATTCACCCGAATGTGAATAAATATTCATAGAGACCCTTTGTTTATTTTTCCTGTGAAAGACTGTGAATCCTTGGCTTGTTGCTCTATTTCAAGTGAATATTGTTCTTCCCTCCCTCTCTTGGCTGTCTTTTCCTGTGCAATTGGATTTTGCATATTTGATATAGAGACTACCTACTCCTCAACCTGCTAGATGGTATTCTCTGTCAATTCCAACTGATTCTTGAACTGTTCTATCTTAGGCCTAGCTGTATGATGATATGGTGTGAACTTATTTTCCACCCTGAGTTTGGAGATGACTCCCAATGGGTCATATGACCAAGAGAAACTGAGAGAAAATTTCATTTCTTTTAACAGCTTTTCAGCTTCCTCCCTTGCTGCCCTGGTATTACAAATGAAGGGACCAACTTGAGCTTTGAGCTTAAATTGTGATTTCTTTTTGGCAGGTACAAAATTTACTTCATATGCATTCAATATTTTCCTCAAGTAATCCAATGCAAAAATTCTAACAGGGAGGTACTTTGGTAGTTTGTAGGGCGGAAGCTCATAGCCAAAAACCCTGATTTTTGTGTAGTCTTGGTAGCAATACCAATCTCTTGTTGCAGATTTATCTATGAACTGAAGTTATTTGACAATCTCTTCACTGGCCCTTGGTAATGGAGTGTTGCTCATAAGGATGAGGGTTGGATGAATAAATGCTTCTATGAACTACTTATATGTGAATTCTTCTTTCTCCTTCATCCCTATTGATGTCCAGAAAATCACTGACTGTGGTTGTCCTTCTTCATCAAGTTTCTGCAAAGAAAATGGGAATTTGTCCCCTTGAAAATATATAAAAAGATACACAAGTACTGAAGAATACTTGAATACTTCTTCAGTGTTAAATTTGACAAACTGCTCATATATGGTTTCGGCTATGAAATGACTGAAATCATAAATAACACTAAGCATAGAATCAGAAGAAAACATGGATAAGAAACCAGGGATTGCTTCATTAACAGACTGATCAGAGTGATAACCAAGAAAATAGGATAGCATAGTAATAACATGCCTGGTTCTATCAGGAAACATAGATGAATCATAAGGGGGATTTCACTTTGGTAGAGGACTACCAATTGCTAAAAACAGTTCCAGGGTCTAGGATCTCTTGGTAAAGTCCAGTTTGTTATAAGATTCTATTAGGTTTTCATGAGAAAAGGGATGAGTTGGTGTAGTGGCAAGGGCTTGCAACATTTTCTCAATTGAATCAGTGTTAATGGGATAGAGGACTGCTCCAGTAGGTGAGATAATTGCTCTCTGGTTGGGATCATAGGATTCATGGCATTTTCTCACAAACTATAGGTCTATGTGTATTTTTGGAAAAATATAGTGGGGCAATTGGGATTCCCAGAGCCCAATTTCATCACTCTGGTCAATTAGTTCCTCTTCCCACCAGCAATAAATTTCAAATAAGTCAAATTGACAATAAGTCTCAATGATTTTGCAATCCTCGTCAACTAATGGAGTATGGTGGAAATCAACCTGTGGACGAATTAGAGGATTTGAAACTTCTGCAATTGTTTTTCCCTTGGGATGCATTTTTCAAACGAAATTGCACACTATAAATGAAAAATGGTAAAAGGAGTTACCAGAGTGGAGACAGGCAACTGACAAGTGGACCTAGAAGATGTGCTTGCGAACAGGACAAGTGGTTGAGTTGTATGAGCAGGCGGGCTTGAAGAAAAATCTTGGTCAAAGAAGTTAAGTCCGTAACCTTTGAAATGCATGATACAATGTTTACAAAGAGAAAATGGAGTGGGAGGGTGGCGCTGAACATTTGAAAATTCATTAATTATCCAACGGGTTGATTAATGGGAATTTGGCTATAAATGCGTGGGAGCAGAAATGAATAGGTAATGGATAGGTAGCAGATGATTGGATGGGAGATCTGAAGTGAAATGTAACGTGGGGCGGCGATAACGTCTATGAAGGATACCGCGTTCAGGGGTGAGATGAAGTGGTTTGTGGTTTTGGGATTTTTAGTCACGAAAGACTAAAAGGTACTTTTTGTTGTTTATGTGGGCGGTATTAAACACTGCCCATTTCACCCCCCCCCCCCCCCCCCCTCCCCCACCGCCCACCGATAAAATTTGGATGGCGAATGAGGGCCAAAAGGGAGTGTGGGTTGTATGATTTCAGAGGAGTGTGTGGGATGAGAGGTGAGGTTGAGGGAGTTTAAAGTGTGAGCAAGGAATGAATGGTGGGGTCGCAATATGATAGGAGGACACAACAACTATGGGTTTGGGTGTTTTAATGAATGGAGTGAAACATATGAATGAAATAACGTAAACTCAAAGCTTTTGTTATTTGAACTCCCGTCATCAATATGTTTCCTAATGTTTTGATCTTTAGGAAATAGCCATTTCAACATCTCAAACTTTCACATTTCTACCTACCCTTCTATTCCTAACATTTTCACTTATCCTTTCAGAGTGCATTTAAACTAGCAACCCAATATTTCTTTTTATGAACAATCTATCTCTATAGCTTATTCCCTCCATTGGCTCAGATTAAACTGTTAAGCCAAATTATTTTCTACCTATGAGAATTAATTTAAAACGAATCTAATTATGATGCAATTATATAGTTGGATTAAATAACCTAGTGTGGCATCTAAACAAATTGCACACAACTATTGTTTTTCAAATTGAATTTAGAACAAAGTAGTGGCATTTAGATGTGCAACACTTTCAGAGTTGTTTTATTATTCTTTTCTGTCTAACCTAACTTTTTGTTTTTTCCTTCATTTTTCAGGGCATCTACCCTAACATTTTCTTTGATGTTGACATATTTATCAAAATATTTTCCTAACATTTTTTATTCAATATTATTTTTGTCCACATCCTAACTTAACATTTTGTAAATATATTTTCATTTTTTTGTCTAATTTATTCTAACTTATCAAAACCAAAAAATGCTACAACAAGTCCAAAGAAAGGTGATGAATGGCATATGTGTACAGATTCCAAAGCCACAAACAAGATTACTATCAGGTAGAGATTTCCTTTACCATGCATGGATGATTTGATGGATTGTTTGAGTGGGTCAAAGTATTTTACTAAGATAGATCTGAAGAGTGGATATCATCAAATAAGGATCAGAGAGGGATATGAATGGAAGACTTCATTTAAAACAAATAGTGGCTTTTATGAGTGGTTAGTGATTCCTTTTGGACTCACTAATGCACCTAATACATTCATGAGATTGATGAATTAAGTCTTGAAGGAATATGTAGGTAAGTTTGTCATTGTTTACCTTGATGATATTTCATTTTTTAGTAGAAGCAAAGAAGAACACCTGGAGCATCTTAAGTTGGTTCTAAGAACTCTACAGAAAGAGAAACTGCTGATAAATCTAAAGAAATGTAGTTTCATGAAACAAGAATTAATCTATTTGGGATTTGTAGTTTCTAAATAAGGCTTGAAAACAATCCAAAGAAATTCCAAGCAATTTAGAACTGGCCTACTCCAAGAAACATATTTGAGATAAGAATCTTTCATGGTCTCGCAAGTTTTTATAAAAAAGTTATCAGGAATTTTAGTCAGATTTGTGCACCAATTATTGAAACAATCAAAGAGACTAATCAACCATTCAAGTGGATAGAAGTAGCAGACAAAAATTTTAAGTTTTTGAAGAAGAAAATCACAGAGAAACCAGTTTTAGCTTTACCTGATTTTGGGAAAGTTTTTCAAGTTGAAACTGATGCTAGTGGAGTTGCAATTGGAGTAGTTTTGAGTCAGGAAAAGAGACCAATAGCATACTTTAGTGAGAAATTAAATGAAGATAAGAAGAAGTACTCTTCTTATGATAAATAATTTTATGCTATTGTGCAAGCTTTAAAAACATGGAGATGTTATTTGCTACCAAAAGAGTTTATATTGTATTCTGACAATCATGCTTCACAATTCATAAACAACCAACCAAAATTGAACCAGAAACATGCCAAGTGGATATATTTTTTTACAGAGTTTTACTTTTGTGATAAAAACACACAAGTGGTAAGTTGAACAAATTCAACGATGCTCTAAGCAGGGTAAATTTCATTGTGCAAGAATTGAGAGTTGGTGTGGTATGATTTGAAGAAATGGTTGATATGTATAAAGATGATTCAGAATTCAAAGATATTTATGCAGTCATACAAAATCCACTAGTTCATAACAGAAGTCAGTGGTTAGATTATCTTATCGAATGAGGTTTTCTATTTAAAAGTAACAAATTGTGTGTTCTCAAATGTTCTATGAGGGAAAACATAATCAAGGAGAAACACAATGGAGGATTATCTAGTCACTTTGGACAAGAAAAAACCTTGGCTCAAGTAAATGCTTTTTACTATTGGCCAAAGATGCAAACTGATGTTAAGAAATTTGTTGAGAAGTGCAGCATATGTCAGCATGATAAAGGGAGAAGCCAGAATATAGTATTGTACCAACCATTGCCAATACCAGATCGACCATGGGATGCAGTTAGTATGGATTTTGTTTTGGGGTTACCTAGAACTCAAAGGGGGAATGATTCCGTTTATGTTGTGGTAGATAGATTTTCCAAGATGGCGCATTTCATTGCATGTAAAAAGACTAGTGATGCAACAAATATTGCTAATGTATTTTTTCAGAAGTTGTAAGGTTACATGGATTGCCTATAAGTATTGTGTCTGATAGGGATACAAAGTTTTTTGGGCATTTCTGGAGAACTCTTTGGAAGAAACTAGGTGCTAACCTTAGTTTTAGTTCACTATTTCACCCTCAAACTGATGGACAGGCTGAAGTGGTAAATAGAGCTTGGGAAACATATTCAGAAGTTTAGTGTACCAAAATCCTAAGCAGTGGGATTTAGCACTTGATCAAGCTGAGTTTTCTTATAATGACACTCCAAACCGAAGTACTGGGATGAGTCCATTTCATATTGTTTTTGGAATGAATCCAAAAGGTGTGTATGAACTCGGAAATTTGGGTAAACAAGAGACAAGAAGTGCAAAATCTGAAGAGTTTGTAGAGTATATGCAAAGACTACAAGAAGATATCAAAGACAGATTATAGGAAAGTAGTGGCAAATACAAATAGAACATTGGTATGAAGAGGAAAGTAAAAAAATTCCAAGTGGGAGATCTAGTGATGGTATACTTAAGAAAACAAAGATTTCTTGTTGGGACTTACAATAAACTAAAGATGAAAAAGATAGGGCCATGCAGAATTATGAGGAAGTTTCCAACTAATGCTTATGAAATTGAATTGCCAGAAGGAATTGGAATATCACCTATCTTCAATGTTGCAGATTTGTATCCACACAAAGAGATAGAGACAAAGCTACAGAATGGACCTACAGAATATGAAGTTCAAACTTTAAACTGGGAAGAACAAATGCCAAAGACAGTCAAGAAAGAGGTGGAAGCTATTTTGGAGAAAAGAGTATCCATAGAAACTAGAGGACAGGTTTATTTTTAGTATTTAGTCCAATTGAAGGGACAACCAGTGGAGGATGCTAGTTGGACAACAACAACAGAGTTTCATAAGTATGGAGTAAACCCTGAAAGTCTGAGGGATGATTCTTTTCTTCCCTGGGAGTTTGATGTAGGAGCATCTAGACTTAGCCAACGATGTGATCATATTTTCACATGTGTGGCTAACAAGAGATGAATTTCACTGACCTGAGTCGTCAAAGTCAGTTTTAGTAGAGAGGGTTGGACCTCTCGAAAACAATCTTTACTTCATTATTGTAATAATTAGAATATTGTGTTATTTTTACACTAAGAGATAAGTTGTTAGTATAGGTCTGTGACAGAACTTGAGAATAGAGATTTAATTGTTAGATTGATTAAAATAGGATCGAGTTGTTAATTCAGTTAGGATAGGATTCGATTCATAAAAGAGAAAAAGAATGTAATGATCAGGGGGATTGAGATAACAGAGTGAGTGAGCGAATTTTTGTGTGACAGAGATAGGGTTTGAGATTGAACAGAGGTCAGACAAATTGTTGTAATCGAGCCGAGAGGGCCAAGACTCTGTAATTTATATTTTTTTGAATAAATGATTAAGTGTGGTGTTGTGTGTTAATCCTGGTGCAGAAGTTCATTCATATCTGTGTACCAATGTTCTGGACTTAATCAGGTATTTTCCTCTATTTAAACATTTTATTCATAAATCATGGTCAATTAAGTGTTAAAGGTTAATATTGAGCTTAAGCATTAATATTGTGGTTAAGCATTAAACTTTCCTTAAGCACCTGTATTAAAAGGTTTGGTTTAAACACATGGTTAGTATTTGATAAGCGAGAAGCGGTATATCGCATGCTTAGGAAGTGGTAAGTGGTACTATTACAAGTCTACGTGACTAGCCTTAGAGGTTGACACGTAGCATGCCAAAATTGCGTTTATCGCATGCTTCTGAAATGATAACAATCATGGTAGAGTCTGTGCGATATTGCGCGACGACTGTTAGTTCAAGCGGGGTCAATCGACGGAGGTGATCGTTTGGCTAGTTAGCCTATGATACGATGCGATATCCGTTGGATCTGAAGGAGTGAAACCGATGTTGCAGATTGAAGCACTCGGTCAGAGGAAGAGTTAAAGTGGGACCAACGATGATAGTATAGAAAAGCGGGACCCCCAAGGGAAAATCCATGTAAAGAACATTTGTTTAAGTGCAACTGATTAGTTATAAAGTTAACCATTAGTCTAATTTCAGACTACCACCTCATTTCATCAACCTCTTGTGTCCTATCATTAGAAAACAAAAGATAGATCCTTTCCTCATAAGTACATGGCGAAAAAAAACATACTTACAACTAGTCCACAATGACTTATGTGGTGTTATGGAATCTTATGATGGTGGATACAGATACTTTATTCATTTCATAAACGATTTTTCAACGATAACTTGGGTGTATTTTCTCAAGTAGAATTCAAAGGCATTTGACAAATTCTTACAATTTCAATTATTAGTTGAAAATTTCCACCAAGAAGAAGATTTCCACTTCTAGAACATGTAAGGGGGTAAATTCACTTCAAATGAATTTAATGATCATTGCCAGAGGAATGGCATAAGAAAAGAGTTAAAAAAATCTTATAATTCATTTCACAATAGAGTCACCAAAATAATGAATCACACACTACTGGGAATGGCAATGTATGATGCACTTAAAAGCGTTAAGCATAAAGTATTAGGCAGAAGCAATTCATATAATAGTTTATCTAAGGAATCTATCCCCATATTAGCCTTAGATGGAATCACCACATATGAAACTTGGTATGGTTCTAAGCTTTCAATGAGTAATCTTCAACCTTTTCACTCCATTTGATATACTTTAGTTCATAAGGAAAAAAGAATAAGTTCTAAAATCAAACCATAAAATGAATTATTCTTATCTATTCAAATGAAAACAAAAGGATACATGGTATAATCTAATGGGAAGTATATTATTAGTAATGAGGTTGTCTTTGATGAAACATAAAGTCAAATAGGGTAGGAGACTGATAATTACCTTAGTCACTTGGAATAAAGAGTAAACAAATCAATTCTTTAATAAAAATCAAATGGGATTGAGAAGTACTTAGCCCCCAGAATGTATATTCATGGGATATATCAATCTTCTTCAGATGAAGATTCTTTTACATAGGACAAAACTACTACATTAACTTCTCCACGGGAACAACGTAGTAGACCAAAATGGCTCACACAATTATTAAAAAAAATTAGGAAGGTGAAAAAAACAAGACAGATAAGAAGTTCCACTCAATAAAAAAAATTCTTAGTCACTCATGACTCTATTGAACCAACAAATTTTCCAAATTTAGTGAAGCATAATGAATGGAAATATGCATTGGTGGTTGAATATGACTTGGTAATTATAGATGAGACATGCAAACTTGTATATTTTTCAACAAATTTTAAACCAATTGGCTACAAATTACTTTATTGCATTAAGTATAAAGAAAATGGTGAAGTAGAAAAATATAAAGCATGACCTATGGTTAATGGCTTTCCTCAAAAGTTAGGGATCAATTATGAAGATACATTCGACCCAACAACATAGTGGAACACAATAAGAATGGTGATAAATTTGGTTTCAAAGTATGATTGGAAACTTCATTAAATGGATGTGAAAAGTTCTTTTCTAAATGGTGATTTGAAAGAATTCTACATGACTCAGCCACTTGTATTTAAATTTGAAAAAAGGTAGAATAAAATTTGTAATATGGCTTAAGCACCGATGTCATGGTATGCTAAAATGGATTAATACCTTAGGAATCCGTATTTAGTGTAATCATTGTTCCTTATGTTGATGACTTAATTATTACAAGAAATCATGAAAATCACATTAAACAAGTGAAATACGAAGATCATAGGGGGTTGAAAATGAGAGATTTGGGACAACTTTGGTACTATATTGGAGTGAAAGTTTCACAAAAATATTATCAAATATTCCTTACTCAAACCAAGTATGTTACAAAATTATTGAATAATTTTAGCATGACAAACTACAAACCCTCTCTTACTCCTATGGAGAAAAACCTCAAACTTTCAAAATTTGAAGGGGAGGAATTGGTAAACATTACTGCATATAAAAAATTGATTGGGAGTCTCATTTACTGGACTAGCACTCACCCATATTTGTCATATGTGCTAAATATCCTTTCTATATTTATGGAGACACCTAGAGAAAGTCACTGAAATGCAACAAAAATGGTCCTCGGATACATACATGGAACAAAATATTTTGGGCTTCTCTATAAGAAGAGCAACAATTTTACATTGTCTCCTATCGATGTAGATTTTGCAGGATATATTGATGATAAAACATCAATATTAGGTTATTTAACGAATATGGATGTTCGATAACAAGTTCTTGGATTTGTAAAAATAAAGAAATAGTGACAAATCTTCATCATAGATAGAATAAATCTCATCTTGGGAAGCAACATGTGAAATTATTGGCTAAGTTGAATCTTGAAAGACCTTGGTGTTATACAGAAATCCTCAACTACATTACTCATTGATAATCAATTTGAAATCAAAATGTCCAAGAATCCAATTCTTCATAATAAAACAAAGCATGTGAAAACCAAGCATCACTTCATTAGAACCCTCATCAACAATGGCACCATCAAGCTAGAATATTGTCTATCTAAAGATCAAACTTCAGATATTTTCACTAAAACATTAGGAAAAGTTAAATTCACCATTTTTAGAGAAGAACTTAGAATTTGTAAAAATAAACTTCGGGATTAAAGGGGGGAATGCTAACCTCCTAATAATAAATTTCTTTAGCTAATAATTAATTAGTTTATCCACAGAAATAAAGTTATTCTAGAATAATAAAGTCAATTATAGAAGTGTTGCATATTCTAGGTGATAAATTGGCCTTGTCACAAACTTTCCATGGTGATTCTTCTTGAATTTCTAATCAACGACACATGGCATGGTGAGATAACGCTAGAAAGATTATATATATGCCATAACTCTCACACCTTATGTAATATTTATTGTTCTAATTAATAAAACTATATGTATAAAAACATCTCTCTCTCTCTCTCTCTCTCTCTCTCTCTCTCTCTCCATATATATATAGATATAGATATAGATATATATAACAAAAAAAGATATGTGGTTCACAAACCTTAGATGTGAGGACCATGAACTGTAGGGCGCGTGGATGGGCGAGCTGTGGCCACGGTGGAAGTCACGCAAAGTGGAAAAAAAGACTTGTGCGAAGTGTTTTGGACGAGTTATTTATATATGTCGTGTGGGTGGTCTTGGGCGCCTGACGAAGGGGCGGGCTGACGGGTGAAACACCACACGGGTGGGCAGTCCTGGGCGAGCCGATGGGTGAACCACCACATGGGTGGGTAGTCCCGGGTGGGCCAATGTGTGGTTTAAGTGGTGAGGCCGACGAACATATGAGATGTTGGGCAGGTCCGCTGGGCAACCACCTAAACGAGCAAACACATATATATGTGTGGCGAGTTAGAGGTGGAAGAAATCATTCATTTGATCATCATTCGGCAAAGTCTTGGTGAGGAGTGTGAGCTAGAGGCAGGGCGCAGATGTGCATGCACACTAGGTGAACCAAGGAGTGAGGCACAATGTTGCAGGTTGGGCGGAGGTGACCGTCGTGCAGGGTGTGCCCGAATAGGGCGTCGGTGAAAAGTTCATGTAAGGTGCGCTCGAGTAGGGCGTCGGCGACCTAGTCATGCAAGGTGCACCCGAGTAGGGCGTCGGTGACCCGGTCATGCAGAGCACGCTCGAATAGGGTGTCGGTGACATAGTCGTGCAGCGTGTGCCCAGGTTGGGCAACATAGACACAGAGGATGGGTGACCGAGTTGGGCAGGTGACACGACGAGCTGAACGAAGGGTGGATGAGCCAGTGGTCATGAACAAGAGTTTTGTAAGCGGTACTACATGCAACCCACCGAACAAAGGGAGGTCGAGAATGTGAACGGGAGTTTGGGCGAGAGGTGACACGAGTGTGTGTGCGCCCGTCGAACGAAGGCATGGTTGGGCTAAATGATAATGTCGGGTAGGGTAGCACGGTGAGGACGTTTGCTGAACGAACGAAGGGCAAGCTAGGTAAAGAAGTGTGACGGGTTGTGAACGAAGGTGACTGATGTGCGGACGTGCTGGGTAGGCATGCACGGTGTCACAGGTGTGCGCCCAAGTTGGGAAAACGACACGACGAGCTGAACGAACACATTCAAGGGTGAATGAAGAGTTGGGTAGAATGTGCGGTGACCATTTAGGCAGGTCGACGAGCTGGGCAACTGAGTTTTCCAAAGTTGGAGAGGTGACACGAGTGTGTGTGCACCCGTCGAACGAACGCATGGTTGGGCTAAACGATAATGTCAGGTAGGGTAGCACGGTGAGGACGTTTGCTGAATGAACGAAGGGCATGCCGGGTAAAGAAGTGTGACGAGTTGTGAACGAAGGTGACTGATGTGCGGACGTGTTGCGTAGGCATGCACGGTGACACAGGTGGGCGCCCAAGTTGGGCAAACGGCACGACGAGCTGAACGAATGCATTCAAGGGTGAATGAAGAGTTGGGTAGAATGTGTGGTGACCATTCAGGCAGGCTGACGAGCTGGGCAACTGAGTTTGCCAAAGTTGGAAATTTGGCTAAGTGTAAATTTGGGGTTTCCTCCAAGATTTAGCTTTTGTTGTAAAAATTGAAGATTACATATATTGATATACGGGCAGACTCAGATTGTAGGGAGTTGCGCCTCCCTTTATACTGTTGTGCATTTACATGTGTTAATGTTGTTTTGATGAATTTTTATGGTATTCATCATGTATAAAGGATAAACTAATACTTGGTAACGAAAAATAAACGAAGTACAAATGTTAGGCATAGTCCACGATCATAAGTATTAGTGAAAAGAAAGTGGTTGATGGTGCCACACCTCGCTATAGTGCGGTTGGAAGATTACTACCAGTGTAGGGGTGTGACAGGTGGTATTAGAGCTAGTGTTGAAGTGTTGAAGCTAATACACACTTTCACTTCATGACAAGTGGTATCAGTTCTAATTTAGGTGGAGTGCAAGTGAAGGAAGCTGATCTCACCGATAGGTGGAATCAAGGGCTGGTTTAGTTTTGCAGGAAGAACCTAGTGAATGGTGAAGAAATCTGAAGGATGATTGAGGTTGCAGGAAAGTGGATGGCCAAGATGATAGAAGAACCTATGGCAGGTGAATCTAGCCATAATGCAGGTGAAGCTTTCTAATACAAGGTATTGGAACAGATGAGTATATGGAGTTCTGAATGGGCTTCGATGAAGGCCAAGAACATGATGATTCGGGAAGGTTGTTCGAAGATCAAAGAAGAACTTGAAGAACTCAAGGACCAATACGAGGATGTTGCAGATATGACAATGGTGGAGGATGAACTTGAGATTGATCAAGTTGGACCAGGATCGTACAGTTTGTAGACATGGATGGATGAGGATACTCACATAGAGGAGCCTCATGATGATGAAGTAAGTACTATTGATACTTGTGTTTCACTTGAGCATTTGGTAGATGAACCGTATGTAGGGAAGGGCAAAGTCAGTTTGCCGATGCAATGGAGGATCTTACCATGGATGTCTACGATGAGACCCTGTATGGAGAAGCAAGGATCGTTGACTATTGCAGGACTTGTTGGGGTTGTTTGTGACCTTATGGTAGAAGGTGCAAAGGCCCGTAACAATGGAGGAACATGATGATCATTGCGGAAGAATGGGTCATGCTTTAGCCACATGGAGAATTGGCTAAGTGACCGGCATGACTCATGGGTAGGTTGGAGGAGGGCACACACTTGAGTATGATGATACTTGGGTGGACTTCTCATGGCCGAGACCAATAGCAAGTCTTGGTGGAACCTTTAGTGGGGGAGCTATGATGGAGAGACTCATGTGATGATGATATGGTTGGGTGACCGAGTTCACTAGACTGAAGATTGTAGTCTTGGATGATGATGACGGATCATTGTGATGGGTCTACTTGGTTGGACAACATGGGCAACTTGAGTCATGGACATTAGGTTGAAGACATGGAGCATGGAAGTCTCATGCAGAGACATTATGCAGGAGCACTTGTAGAGGTGTCACATATGGGCATCCAATGAGGAGTACTAAGGCAGTGATGTTGTGCAAGTGGATTTGCTGGTGTGATGTGGAAATGTTTTACTTATGAGCCGATGGAGATGGTGTGCACTCTTGTATAACAAGGCCATGGACTGGTTAGATTTGTGAGCAGACTATGGATCATTCCTACTGCATGGAGGGCTAAGGCATCTTGCAGAGACCTTTAGGCCGAGACTTGTATGCTTGCTAGAGTGTTGGTTGGAGATGACTCATGGAGCTCATGATGACATGAGGTTGTGACTTTTAGGGACTTCATATATGGTGGACTCAGAGGATTTTATACATTGAGAAGCTGAGGTTAGGGACTTTGATGCAGGATGGGGTGCACACTTTTGATTACATGTATGGGTGTACTTGGAAGAGTGACTTGATGAGGAGGATCGATATGAGACACTTTGGAGTGATAGAGTTACAGCGATGATGATGCCTTGGTGGCAATACTTGGGCATGGGTTGAGCTGAGACTTAACCACTTTTGACACATGAGAGTTGATTGATCTATGAACATGGGCAACACATGGACAACATGTTGCAGATGAGATGAAGACTACTTCATGGACCTGAGCATTGCTTACACTTATATGGAGATGGATTCTTGATCGAGTTGATGATGTGACGGGATGTTCTGAGAAATGACTGATGATGGCATGAGGATGTGCATTCTCATGGTTTGAGCATGACAGTTGGATTAGCTACCCAACTAGTTCGAGTCATGGGGGCTAGCGATGTGCAGAGATGTGTTAGCATTGTGTTGGAGTATCATGGCAACAATTCACACGAGGGCGACACATGATGAGGTTGACACGAGTTGTTGCAGGAGGCATATAGCTTGAGATGGAGGGGCCAACCTTCCATGATAGGAGTAGCATGTGGAGATTGCGACGAGGTAGTTTATGATCATGGATTGAGATGATTTTCCAATGTATGACATACCAATGGAGTATATGCCCTGGTATGGATATCTTGGTGACGAATGGTTGCCAGGATGAGAAATTGTCGAGGATGATAATGATTTCAAGTGGGGGAGAATGTTAGGACCACGAGTTGTAGGGCGCGTGGATGGGCAAGCTACGACCACTGTGGAAGTCATGCGAAGTGGAAAAAAATACTTGTGCAGAGTGTTTTGGACGAGCTATGTATATATGCCATGTGGGTGGTCCCAGGCGCCCGATGAGCGGGCAGGCCGACGGGCGAACCACCACATGGGTGGGCGGTCCCAGGCACCTGACAAGCGGGCAGGCTGACGAGCGAACCATCACATAGGTGGGCAGTCCCGGGCGGGCCGACGTGTGGTTAAGTAGTGAGGCCCACAAACATATGAGATGTTGGACAGGTCGGCTAGGCGACCTCCTAAACGAGCGAATGCATATATATGTGTGGCGAGTTGGAGGTGGAAGCAATCATTCATTTGTTCATCATTCGGCGAAGTCTTGGTGAGGACTGCGAGCTAGAGGCAAGGCGCAGATGTGCTTGCACGCCGAGTGAACCAAGGATTGAGGCATAGTGTTACAGGTTAGGCAGAGGTGACCGTCATGCAGGGTGCGCCCGAATAGCGCATTGGCGAAATGGTCGTGTAGGGTGCACCCGACTAGGGCATTGGCGACTCGGTCATGCAGGGTGTGCCCAAGTAGGGCGTCGGATACCCAGTCGTGCAGAGCGCACTGGAGTAGGGCATCAGTGACATGGTCATGCAGCGCGCGCCCAAGTTGGGTGACACGGACACAAACAGTGGGTGATCGAGTTGGACAGGTGACACAGCGAGCCGAACCAAGGGTGGATGAGCTGGTGGTCATGAACGAGAGTTCTGTAGGTGGTACTACGTGCGGACCACCAAATGAAGGGAGGTCAAGATTGTGAACGGGAGTTCGGGTGAGAGGTGACATGGGTGTGTGTGTGCCCATCAAACGAAGGCATGGTTGGGTTGAACGATAATGTCGGGCAGGGCAACACAGTGAGGGCATTTGTTGAACGAATGAACGATGAGCTTGGTAAAGAAGTGTGACAGGTTGTGAACGAAGGCGACCGATGTGTGGATGTGTTGGGTAAGTGTGCACGGTGACACAGGTGGGCGCCCAAGTTGGGCAAACAGCACGACAAGCTGAACAAATGTGTTTAGGGGTGAACGAAGAGTTGGGCAGAACGTGCGGCGACCGTTCAGGTAGACCGACGAGCTGGGAAACCGAGTTTGCCGAAGTTGGAAATTTGTCTAAGTGTAAATTTGGGGTTTCCTCCAAGATTTAGCTTATGTTGTAAAAATTGAAAATTACATCTATTGATATACGGGCAGACTCATATTGCAGGGAGATGCCCCTCCCTTTATACCGTTGTGCATTTACATGTGTTAATGTTGTTTTGATGAATGTTTATGGTTTTCATTATGTATAAAGGATAAATTAATACTTGGTAACGAAAAATAAACTAAGTACGAATGTTAGGTGTAGTCTACAATCATAAGTATTGGTGAAAAGAAAGTGGTCGGTGGTGCCGCACCTCGCTATAGTGCAGTTGGAAGATTATTGCCAGTGTAGGGGCGTGACACTAGAGATTGGTGACTCGTATGTCCATAAAATATTTGTACCAGGCATATCCATCTTAAGGGATCATATCTTGCTAGCTCAACCATGGAGCCTCACGCATAGAGTGACCTCTCAATAGCAAAAGTGCTTTAGAAACAAGAATTCAATCAATCAAACTAAGTATCAAGACTATAGAAAATTAATAATATCATATAATAACATTAATTTTAAATATAAAATTATATTATTATATTAGTTATAAATATATTTGTTTTTAGTTAATAAAAATATAAATCATAGTTAATATTACTATAATTATATAGCAAATTATAATATAATATTATACCGATATATTAATAATTAATCTAATATATTGTAATTATTAATAATTATATATGTTATATTATATAGTGAACTAATTTTTTTTTAATAAAACTAGTAGGGATGTTTTTATTATTCAATATGGTTTGAGGCCAAAACCTTTTACATTGCTACACGATCATCTTCCACCATTAAGAAATAATAAAAAAGAATTAAGCTTTTAGGTCGCTATGTACAAATGGTTGTGCTAGTCGGTCATTTCTTATATAGAAAAACATAAATTACATTTTAAAAATTAAACTAGATTTCATTATTCTCTCTAAGAAGCCGACTAACTTCTGCGCTTGGCTGACTGGAAGCAGAAACTATCTCCATCGACGCCTCCACAGTTGTTTTCACCTGTTGTTCTGGAGCCATGCTCGATTGCACAAGAAGCTCTGCAAACATTTCCTTGGCCACCTCACTTATTGATGCATTATTCGAGGGAGGCAACCTCTCAAGCTTGATGTTTAATATATCATATGCCACTTGTAGCCTGTCCAGTTTGGTTTGCAACGGACCAATTTTTTAATGTAAGAGAACAAATTGAGCTTGGGATTTAGCCTTCCCCATTTCTCATTGCTTGGTTTGCAACGGACCAATTTTTTTGATGTAACCATTTCTCATTGTTGGGTTAACAGGGTCAAGACGTACTTTGTGGATGCCATCAAATAATCCATTTGACAAGTGATTTCGTCCTTCTCTGCACCCGACAAACTCTCCTTTTAGATACCCACACTCAAAACCACCCTCCTTACAGGAATCTTGAAGAACCAGACTCTAATTCATGAGGAAAGAGAGAAGCTCAAGCTCTCTTTATGACCATGCAAGCCTCCAATTCATGTGTTCGATCAGATAGTTAATTCCTCTGCAACTTCCATCCCACCCATTAAAGTCGAGATCCACGAGCGTGTGTGTGGCATCTCATTTACGGAATTACTGACAGACTGCATCCATCCAGTTTTTTTAACAAGGTGAATCGACATCTACCTGTCCCTTACCATGACTGAAATCTCGTGTGTTGTCGAAGTGTTCAGAGAAGAGGAGCTGCCACAATAGAAGGGAGAGATGGAGCATGTTCAACAAACCATGTTGGGGTTCGACAGAAGCACGTCGAACAACCAACCCATTTATTCCTTGCAATACCCTTAAAAACAGATTTTATTTTGGCATTTTCATGGAAGAGATTTGAGGACTAGACTTCAGTCATCGTGAACCATCATTCCTGGTTTGCTCAAGTGACACAAAAATTTATACTATTTCTTGATTTGTGTGTCATCATTGTGCAAATGACATACTAATATTCCTTGTATCATTCAAATTTTATGAAATGTATCTGAAAATATGTTATATAATTAAATAATTAATATTAACTATATAAAATAATATGGCACTAATATATAATATCATCTTGATATTATATTAGCTAAACATTATAATAATATATGCTAGTATTGATGGTCGCTATTGAATTAGTAGCAATAAAATAAAGTAAAAGAAATAAATTATATATATAATAAAATGAAAATACAAAAAAAAAAATCATAATTAATGGGAAAAAAATTCAAATTGTTATTTCTTTAAAGCTAATGATCTTCTAAAGTTTATATATATATATATATATATATATATATATATATAATTGCACAATATTCATAGCTAATACACATGCCATGGTATGAATAGATCCAATTATAATAATGGTGTCAATGCCTAAGGTACAATTGGAAAAAGTCTTTTTTTTTAGCTAATCATATTGTAAATTTTTTATTGATAGCAATATATACATTAATATGTGTATATACAAATATTACTTCTTTCTAGTTGTACCATATTAATAGCTAATATATATGGAATATTATGAATAGATATAATTATTAGAATGGTGTCAATATCTAATTTAAAATTGATAAATGTTTATAAAAATTTAGTTTTCATAAGATTTAAATATATATATTTTTATTATATGTAAATACATGTCACTGCTTTTTTGTCAATGTGGATTGCACGGCTTTTTTGTCAATGTGGATTGTGTGCATGCAGTGTAATAAATTTGGTGAATTTTTATTTAATGTGATTGTTTAAACTGAAGAGAAAATGGGATTAAAGTGTGACATATTGTAGGACATAAATCACAATGAACAAGTCGAGGTTTCTTCCATTTAATTGTCTGAACTGCAATTTCTAATACCAACCTAGATCCATCTTAACCCCGATCTATCAAGCACGAGAGGGATCTAATCTCTCGAGGTGCGAACCTCTTCTTTGAGGGCAAAAAATTGAGGAAAGGTTTGCACCTCAAGAGATTTGATCCCTCTTCGCGCTTGATAGATGTGGGTTAAGATGGATCTAGGATGGTTATATAATACTATGTAATATCTATATTTGTATCTATGTATCTCTTTCATATTCCCTTTCTCTATCTCACCCCCCATACATACTCTCTCTCTCTCTCCACCGCTCCCTTATCACTCCCTCTCTCTCCCCCTCCAACTCCATCTCTCTCTCCTCTCTCTTGACTTTTCTCTCTCCCTTTCTCTCGCACCTCCCTCTGTCTCCCCCCCATCACTCTCTCTCTCTCTCTTCCCTCCAACTCTATCACTATCTCCCTCCCTCTCCCCTCCATCTCTATGCCTCCCTCTCTCTCTCTTGCCCTTCTCTCCCTATCTCTCCCCTCCATCTCTATACCTCCCTCTCTCTCCCTTGCCCTTCTCTCCCTATATCTCCCCCATCCTCTTCTATCTCTTCCCTCCTCTCCTCTCTCCCTCACTCTCTCTCCATATCTACCTTGTCACTCCCCCTCTTTCTCCACCTCTATCTCTCTATGTATTTGTTCTTTCCTCCCTTTCTCTCCCCCTCCAACTCCCTCTCTCTCTCTCTCTCTCCCTCTCTCCTTCTCTCTCTCCCCTCATCTCTCTCTTCCTTCCTCTCTCTCCCACCCCCCCCTCTATTTCACCCCATCTCTCTCTCTCTCTCTCTCTCTCTCTCTCTCTCTCTCCAATTTTGTCACTATCCCTCTCCCTCTCTCCACCCTCCAACTTTGTCATTATCCCCCTCCCTCTCTCCCCCTACCCCTCTCTTCTGTTCATTTTGTTTGTTGTCATCACTTGGATCCTTAGTTAAAATCGATCTATGTTGGTTCTTACCAATGTTATTTTTATTATATAAATTTCACATCTTTAAATATAAAAGTATTCTCATTTTTTATTTTATTAAAACCTTAATTTAATTTCTATGGGAATATTTTTAGTAGTAGTGTAGATAGAGGGTTTAGATATTTATCAAAACTAATTATAACATTTTTCCTTTTAGCTTCAATTAAAAATTATTATAAAATTAAATTAGAATAAAATATTTTTATTGTGAAATAAGTTATTGGTTTTTGGGTATGTGGTATTAATAAGTCATGGTATTGGCCCATGGTATTGTAACAAAGCCTATATACAAGTTAATGATATCCATGGTAAAGTGAGGGTGAATATCCATGGTTAAGAATCATATTGTTGTAAAATATTTTGATAGTGAAATAAGTTATCATTTTTTGACATGTGGTATTGATAAGCCATGGTACTATCCCATGATATTATAACAAATTTCATTCACAGGTTCATAATATCAATGGCAAAGTCGGGGTGAATATCTATGATTAAGAATCTTGTTATATTGTTATAAAATATTTTGATTGTGAAATAAGTTATGTTTTTTGGGCATGTGGTATTGATAAGCCATGGTATTGTAACAAAGCCTAATTACAAGTTAATGATATCCATGGTAAGGTGAGGATGAATATCCATGGTTAAGATTTTTTTTTTATTGTTATAGAATATTTTGATTGTGAAATAAATTATGTTTTTCGGGCATGTTGTTTTGAAAAGCCATGGTGTTGGCCCATGTATTGTAACAAAGCCTAATTTTTACAAGTTAATAATATCCATGTAAAGTGGGGATGAATATCCATAGTTAAGAATATTTTCATATTTTTATAAAAAAAATTGAATATGAAATAAGTTATGGTTTTTGGGCATGTCGTACCATAAGATATGGTATTGGCCCATGATATTGTGAAAATCCTATTCATAAACTTTTATTATTAATTGACCCAACATTTAAATGTGTGCACTCATCCCCTCACTTTTAACTTCTTCTTTTTTCTTTCTTATCTAACGTGGCATTTAAAATTGTTTACATGCTTACATTACACGTGACACATCTACTCTATACTCATATATAAACATAATTTAAATTTAAAATAAATAAATAAAAAGGATATTTAGATGTATTAAGTAAATTATACCAAATAAAATGTAAATTTTGCGATTTATATTTATAATTTAATGTTAAAAATATGAACATCATTAAACACTTAAAAGTTGAAAGAATAAAATAATTTAAATTTTGTGTACCATGAGCAAATAAAATATAATTAAGTTGAAAAAAATTAATTAAAATTTACAATTAGTTTTACTTTTTGATGTTTTGGTTGTCTTGTTTTGGGGTCAACAATTATTATTATTATTATTATTATTATTTAAATCAATTTTGACAAAAATTAGTAGGGATTTGTGAAATGTATAAAACTCAATTAGTTTTACTTTTTGATATTTCAGGAATTTTTTTTACAATAACTATTTTTTTATCGATTTTGACAAAACTTAATAGAGATTTGTGAAATTTATGTATTTAGGTTGAGTAATGTATATAAGAAAAAGAATCTAGATAAAAATAGTCCTTACAATGGTTTAGAGAATGATATTTATAGCCTAAGGAATGAAGGCAATATCCTTTTAATAGGTGAATTTAATGCTCGAACTTCAAGCAACCAAGTTATTCTTCTAAGCAATCTTTCCAACCCTAATCCTTTTTGGTTAGATGAAGACTTTCATCTGGCTAGTTGGTACAAAAGGAGCTCTGAAGACCTCAAGGAAAAGTTGTTTGGGTCGGAGCTACTCAAGCTTTGTAGTTCTCAGGATATCATAATTTGCAACGGTCTAAAGAAGTGGCCCAATTATAGCCAATGACCTACATCCATGGGCTTGGTAGCAGTGTGGTAGACTATGTTATCTCCAATATCCCTCTATATAACAAAATAACAAATTTTGACATCTTAAATGAGCACAAGCCTGACTCTGATCATAGGCCTTTACTTCTAACTCTCAATTTTTTCATGCATAGAGATCCCATAGAAGATAATTCTTATAGCCAAAAGAAGTTAATCTTTGATAGAAATAAAAAATATCTCTTTCTAAATGAATTAAAAACTAATTTGTTTCCTTTATCTAGTATAGCAATATAGAAGATCTCTATCATAATTTTACTACAACCTACTCATATTCTATTAACAAGTTCTCAATTGAAGTTTCAAGTAATAAAAGAAATAGAAAAACGAACCCATGGTATGACAAAGATTGTAAAAGTGCGAGGAGGGCAATTAAGGAAGTTGTTGATGAATCTCTTAAAATTGGCAAGATAAAAATATACAAAGCCCTAAATAAAAGGAAAAAAGGCAATATATTCGTAAAAGACAAGAGAATCTCTTACACCTATCTAAGGTAGGTCCTAAGAAATTCTAGAGGTAGATTCTAACTAGGAAAACTAAAGATAATAATCAAATTTCTTTACACAAGTGGAATTCCTATCTTAAAAAGCTTTATGAATCTCCAAATGTCATGGATAATTTTGAAACCCTGCTCACAACGAAAGAAGTTTTCTCATTAGAAGACATTGATTTTGGGGTTAATCGCTTGGCTAATGGGAAAGCTAAGGACATTGAAGGTTACCGGCAGAAATCTTAAAAATTGGAGGTCTTGTCCTCATCCCCCACATTCACAAGCTTTCTGATCAAGCGTTCAAGCAAGGGTTCCCTAAACCATGGACTCAAAGCCTCATTATTCCTATTTTTAAAAGTTGGGATACAAATAGCCCATCTAATTATCGGACAATTATGATCAACCCTCTCCTAGCCAAGTTATATGGTATTATTTTGAAAAGGAAGTTGAGCATATGGCTTGAAAGTGAAGGTAAGTGGGCTAAAGGTAAAGCGGGTTTTAGAAAGTAGCACTCAACAACAAACCACCTCGTTACGCTTAGGATCATTGTGGAGGAATGTCACAATGATAAATCCAATCTCTTTTGTTGTTTTGTGGACTTTAAAAAGGCTTTCGATATGGTTCCTAGAAACAACCTTTGGAACATATTAGAAGAGCTAGAGGTTCCTTTTGAGTTGAGAGTTGCCGCTATAAGGTTATACGAGAATGTAATTGCCAAGTTAAAGAGCAATGAGGAGTGGTCAAAAGATATTAAGTGTAATATTGGAGTTAAAGAAGGTTGCCCTCTCTCCCCTACCCTATTTGGCATTTACATCGACAAGCTAGAAGGTTGTTTAGAGGAAGCAGGATGTGCTGGCACGATCTTAGCTGGGATAGTCATCATCCTTCTTCTCTACGCTGACGATATTGTTCTTCTCACAAGGTGCCCATCTGATCTTGAGCAACTTATACTTCTTAAGGATTTCTGCTCTACCATGGGTATGATTGTTAACACTGACAAAATAAAAGTTATGATTATCAAATCCAAGAAGGACACTTACACTAATTTTATGTATGAAAATAGTAACTTGGAGGAAGTGTCTTCCTACAAGTACCTAGGAATTGATATTCATCACAAGCTCAACTGGAACTATAGCATTGAGAAAAGGATTAATGGAGGATGGAAATCTTATTTTGGTCTTGAAAATAATTGTAAAATGGAAAACCTCGTAATGTGGGATAGAAAGAAGTTCCTCTTTGAAATTTAGGCACTCTAATTATCTTATATGGATGTGAGGTTTGGGGTTGCAGCATCTCTAGAGAATCATGGAGAAATATTGAGCAAATCCAGAAGCGTTTTATAACATATAACGTCAAAATTAAAAGCAACACACCCTATCCTATTCTCCTTATAGAAGTGGGTCTTTCCCCCATCGAGCGCCTAGCTATGACTAGGCTTCTGTTGTAAAAGCACAAACTCAATAACATAGAAGACCACAGACTTCCTAACCTAGCTTTAAATTCCAACCAAAACCACCTAAGGCTCAAACGAGGTTGGTATAAAGACACCAGGGTCTAGTTAAACCATTGTGAGATCGACGAGAATGTTGCATTGCAAAACATTAATAACATTAAAAATATTGTTACTTCTAAATTCAAAGAAAGAATGTGGTGTGAGAAAGATTTAGCAGCTAAAAGAAAATTAAGATATTATAAGGAGGTCATCAACCTCACCCTAGAAGATCAAAAGTATCTCTTTGTTTTAACTAGCTCAAAGAAGAAAATTAATACAGGCAAGATTAGAACGAACTCTCATGAGCTCCATAGTGAAACGGGTCGTTGGGCAGTTCCTATAAAACCATGGACGGAAAAGTTTTGCCATCTCTGTGAGAATACGAACATCGAGGATAGAAATCACTTCCTCTTAGAGTGCCTCGTGTACAACCACATTAGATCTCAGTTTCAAAATCTTTGTTGCAATTTTGACCTTCCTAACCTTTTACATTGTCAAAATTACAGTGAGCTCCGAAGGCTTCTCTCCAAGCTTTTTGAGCATAGGAATAAAATCTTAAATCAAACTAAATAATTCGTTTCTTTGGGTCCGATAGACCAAAGTTTGGTCTCAGTGGACGTTAACCACCATCATCATCACAATTTTAAAAAATTCATAGATATTGAAATTATTTATACATTAAACAAAAAAAAATATATTCTAACAATTATTCCCTTATATTACAATATTATTTATTGATAATATTATTTATTTAGTTAAATCTAATGGCTAATTTATTTTTATCTTAATCTATTTAACATATGCACACTCGAACCACACTTAAACTTTGTTAATGTGATTTTTATTGGAAGTTTTCTTACTTTTCAAAATTCAAATTGTAAATTTAATTTTCAAAATTCAAATTGTAAATTTAATATATTTAATTAAATTTGATCTCTCCAACAAAATCTTCTTCCATTTTCACCAGATCTTTTTGAAACATTAATTTTAATTTTTATATAACTTTTTCTTATTTCTACATAAATACTCATTAGTTTTATTTTCTTATTCTTCATATTAATATAAACTTTATTGATAAAATTTTTCATCTTCATATTAAACCATAAAAAAAAATTATTCATCAAATTTTATTTTTTCATTTGCAAGTAATATTGATAAATATATTAATTTTTGTTTCCATATTTTTACATTAAAATGAACATTCTTCGACAGGCTTCTTATTTTCATGTTTTGATTTACAATCGAACGAAAAAAAAACTTATCAATTTTTTCCCTTATTTGTACGTGTTTATGTTTTTGTTATTTATTTTTAAGTAATAAAATTTATTATAATTTTAAATTTAATGATAATTATTAATAAATATATTTTTTATTAATTAATGTTCACAATATCTTGGATGGATGTTGATTTGGTGCTTTGTGAAGGCACTTCTTGACGTGAAGTTATTAATCCCTACCTAAGTTACTAGTTCAATGTGATCAAAGTGATATATTGGACATGTTGAAAATATAGTCTTGCCAAACTTACAAAAAAACATTATTAATTATTTTTATTTAATTTATATTAAATAGTTACTATTATTTACAAAAATAAATAAATTATTTAAGATAATTTTGTAGTAAAGTTTTTAGATTATTAGTATTTTTTAAAATTATTATCGCATTAAAAATAAATAACTTTTAACCAATTTCCTCAATATTTTTTTCTATAAATTTTAATAAAATATTTAGCTTATACTTTTAAAAGCTTAGCGTTTAAGAAATTTAATCTAGAAAATTACTTGAAACTATACAACTAGTGAAAATAACCATTTTATTTATTAGTCCTAATAAAAGTGTCATTAAAAGTAATTTAAAATTTAAAATTTCTAATTATTAAAAACAATTTAAAATTTTATTTGGTAATTTAAAATTACAATTTTTCTCTTACCTCTCCTACGACAAAATTATTTATATATATAAATTGTGATAATGAAAATATTTTTTTTGTCTTCATTTTTAAATTATAGAAATAGAAAATTTATAGATTTAGAATATATTTGAGACAAAATTAATTGGGTTTCAATAACTTAATAATGCATTCAATAACTAGTAAATAGCATGTATCAAACACTTGTGACTTCGAAAAATAAGGTGCCAGAAACGTATCTAATGGAACTCTATCCTGACTATGAGATCAACTCAACTATGAGTTTGAAATCAACTCAACTATGAGATTGGCCCAACTCTTGGATGTCGAGACTAAGTTTCCCATTGGGCTGACGTCCACCCTCAAAACTTGTAACCGGGATGCGGTTGGGGCTCACGTCAACTAAAAAGTTGAAGGAAAAAGATAATGTTAAACTACACAAAAATAAAAAGTTTTCGCAATATGAACAAACTAATAAAACTCAACTGATCATAGATGTTATTATGCCAGCAATGCTATAATAATTAGCTTTTAACAAAATGTATTTAATTGTATTATACACTTATTTTTATATAAATAAATTATAATTAAGGTTAAATATAATTAGGTTACAATATCACATTTAATTTAATTGTATTAGTAGATGTTGATATTTTGAGAAGAATTTTTGGTGAAAATCACATAGAGATATTTTTGTGGACGCGTTTCGAACCAACCAATGTGGTTCATTGTCAGGACAAGTTGAATGAGTAGATCTTGCTATGCATTATAAATAGATCGAGCAGAATATCCAGGTAACGGCTAGAATAATGACAGCTAGATTTGACCGGAAAACGACTAGTTTGACCAAGAAGGGTATAAACAAAATTTATTCAAATCAGTTAATTCGGTTATTAATTTTCTTATTAAAATAAACGTAAATGGACAATTTTATAAATATATATTAAAATAAGTGAGTTAATATACTATAATCATAAAATAATCGAGTAAATAAAAATAGAGAATCGTTAACTATAATTTAAATAAAATATAAGTTAATTATATTTTAAATAAAATATCAGTTAAAGGGATATTTAAATCTTAATCTAAATTAAGTAAATAAATAAATTAATTAATTAATTATCAAAAATTTTCTATAAACATTAGTTAGTTGTATAAGTTAAAAATAGAATAATCTATAAATAGTTAATTCTATTTTAAAATATAATCTAAAAGGACATATAATTATACATATATATTAAAAAATAAATTAGTTTCATATAAAGAGTATCTTGATATAAAAATATTAGAGAATTACAATATTAATTAATAGTTTATTAAGGGTAAAAATTAGTATATTAGTTTTAAATTAATTATAAATTAAATTAAAAAAAAAAAAAAAAAAAAAAAGAGATATAATAATAATAATAATAATAATAGTCAAAGAGATTAATATATAAATATTAGGGAATTCAAGTAAAAAGATAAATAAACAACAACAACTTAAGGGAGAAAGCAACTAGGAGGAGAGGGCTGGGACCCAGCAACTACTGATCTCCCAGCCATCCTCTCTATTGAGATTGTTCGGCTTTTTTTTCAATCTCAAGGGCTTCCCTAAATTTCCGGTGATGGAATTGCAGCACTCTAGCAATCACACTAGCTTCTTCAATGCAGACATGGTGATTGGTTTTCTCCACATGCTCTGCTAAAGCAAAAGACTTGGTTCTCATATGCTTGAGGTCAACTGCGTGCTCACTAATCCTTTGGTTAATCGAGTGAACAGTCTCACCGATATAGGGGGTCCCATATGAACAAGGAATAATATAAACACCTTTCATGTCCTTGCGGTCAATAGGATCCTTCACGGATCTGAGGGACTTACAAATGGTGTTAAGAGGTCTAAAGGATGCAGGGACATTATGCTTCTTAAGAATCCTCATAGGAAAGAAGCATAATGTCCCCGCAACTTTTAGACCTCTTAACACCATTCGTAAGTCCCTCAGATCTGTGAAGGATCCTATTGACCCCAAGGACATGAAAGGTGTTTATATTAGTCCTTGTTCATGTGGGACCCCCTATATCGGAGAGACTGGTTGCTCCATTAACCAAAGGATTAGTGAGCATGCAGCTGACCTCAAGCATATGAGAACCAAGTCTTCTGCTTTAGCAGAGCATGTGGATAAAACCAATCACCATGTCTACATCAAAGAAGCTAGTGTGATTGCTAGAGTGTCGCAATTCCATCACCGAAAATTTAGGGAAGCCCTTGAGATTGGAAAAAGGCTGAACAATCTCAATAGAGAGGATGGCTGGAAGATTAGTAGTTGTTGTGTCCGAGCCCTCTCCTCCTAGTCGTTTTCTCCCTTAAGTTGTTTTTATTTATTTATTTGCTTATTTTTAATTTTTTTACTTGAATTCTCTAATATTTATATATTGAAGCTCTTTGACTCTTAAATTAAAATTAAAATTTTATTTTTTATTTTTAATTATTATTATTATTATTATTATTATTATTAGTAGTTTACAATTAATTTAAAACTAATATACTAATTTTTACTCTTAATAAACTATTAATTAATATTGTAATTCTCTAATATTTTTATATCAATATACTCTTTATATGAAACTAATTTATTTTTTAATATATATATATGTATAATTATATGTCCTTTTAGCTTATATTTTAAAATAGAATTAACTATTTATAGATTATTCTATTTTTAACTTATACAACTAACTAATATTTATATAACATCTTTGATAAATAATTTATTTATTTATTTATTTATTTAGTTAATTTAAATTAAGATTTAAATCTCCCTTTAATTGATATTTTATTTAAAATATAATTAACTTATATTTTATTTAAAATATAGTTAACTATTCTCTATTTTTATTTACTTCATTATTTTATGATTATAGTATATTAGCTCACTTATTTTAATATATATTTATAAAATTGTCCATTTACATTTATTTTAATAAGAAAATTAATAACCGAATTATCTGATTTGAATAAATTTTGTTTATACCCTTCTTGGTCAAACTAGCCGTTTTCTAGTCAAATCTAGCTGTCATTATTCTAGCGGTTACCTGGATATTCTGCCTATCTATTTATAATGCATAGCAAGATATGCTCATTCAACTTGTCCTGACGATGAACCATAGTGGTTGGTTCGAAACGCGTCGACAAAAATATCTCTATGTGATTTTCATGGAAGATTCTTCTCAAAATTGATATGGATCACAAAAACCTAAATTCATGTTGATATTTGATGATGATGATGATGGTTAACGTCCGCTGAGACCAAATAATGGTCTATCGAACCTAAAGAAACAAATTATCTATTTTGATTTAAGATTTTATTCCTATGCTCAAAAAGCTTGGAGAGAAGCCTCCCGAGCTCACTATAATTTTGACATTGTAAAAGGCTAGGAAGGTCAGTATTGTAACAAAGATTGTGAAACTGAGATCTAATGTGGTTATACGCGGGGAACTCTAAGAGGAAGTGGTTTTCATCCTCGATGTTCCTATTCTCACATATATGGCAGATCCTTTCCGTCCATGGCGTTTTAGGAATTGCCCAACGACCTGTTTCACTATGGAGCTCATGAGAATTCGTTCTAATCTTTGCTATATTAATTTTCTTCTTTGAGCTAGTTAGAATAGAGAGATACTTTTGATCTTCTAGGGTGGGGTTGATGACCTTCTTATAATAACTTAATTTTCTTTTAGCCGCTAAGTCTTTCTCACACCACATTTTTTCTTTGAACTTAGAAGTAACAATATCTTTAATGTTATTTATGTTTTGCAATGCATCATTTTCGTTGATCTCCCAATAGTTTAACCAGGCCCTTGTGTCTTTATGCCACCCTCGATTGAGCCTTAGGTGGTTTTGGCTAGAATTTAAAGCTAGCTTAGGAAGTCTGTGATCGTCTATGTTACTGATTTTGTGCTTGTACAACAGAAACCTAAGCATAGCTAGGCTCTCAATAGGGGAAAGACCTGCTTCTATAAGGAGAATAGGATAGGGTGTATTACTTTTAATTTTCAGGTTATAAGTTATAAAACGTTTCTGGATTTTCTCAATCTTTCTCCATGATTCTCTGGAGATGCTGCAACCCCAAACCTCACAGCCATATAAGATAATAGGAGTGACTAAAGTTTCAAAGAGGAATTTATTTTTATCCCACATTACAAGGTTTGCTATTTTAGAATTATTTTCAAGACCAAAGTAGGCTTTCCACCCCCCATTAATCCTTTTCTCAATGCTATGGTTCCAGTTGAGCTTGTGATGAATATCAATTCCTAGGTACTTGTAAGAATACACTTCCTCCAAGTTATTATTGTCATACATAAAATTAGCGTAAGTGTCCTTCTTGGATTTGATAATCATAACTTTTGTTTTGTCAGTGTTAACAGTCATACCCATGGTAGAGCAGAAATCCTTAAGAAGCCTAAGTTGCTTATTAAGATCAGATGGGCACCTTGCCAAAAGAACAATATCGTCAGCATAAAGAAGAAGGATGACGACTGTCCTAGCTAAGATCGTGCCATCACATCCTGCTTCCTCTAAATAGCCTTCGAGCTTATCGATGTAAATGCCAAATAGGGTAGGGGAGAGGGGGCAACCTTGTTTAACTCCGATGTTACACTTAATATCTTTCGACCACCCTTCATTGCTCTTTAGCTTGGCAATTATATTCTCGTATAACCTTATAGCGGCAGCTCTCAACTCGAGAGGAACATTTAGCTCTTCTAATCCATTCCAAAGGTTGTATCTAGGAACCGTATCGAAAGCCTTTCTAAAGTCCACAAAGCAACAAAATAAATTGGATTTATCATTACAACATTCCTCCGCAATGATCCTAAGCGTAACAAGGTGGTCTATTGTTGAGTGATGCCTTCTGAAACCTGCTTGGCCTTTAGCCCGCTTACCTTCACTTTCAAGCCATATGCTTAACTTCTTTTCCAAAATACAACTATATAACTTGGCTAAGAGAGGGTTGATCATAATTGTTTGATAATTAGAGGGGTTATTTGTATCCCCACTTTTAAAAATAGGGATAATGAGGCTCTTAGTCCGAGGCTTAGGGAACCCTTGCTTGACTGCTTGATTGAAAAGCTTGTGGATGTGGGGGATGAGGACAGGACCTCCAATTTTTAAGATTTCCACTTGGTAACCTTCAATGTCCTTAGCTTTCCCATTAGCGAGGCGATTAACCCCAAGCTTAATGTCTTCTAAAGAGAAAACTTCTTTCGTTGTGAGAAGGGTTTCCAAATTATCCATGACATTTGGAGATTCATAAAGCTTTTTAAGATAGAATTCCAATCGTGAAGAGCAATTTTATTATTATCCTTAGTCTTCCTAGTTAGAATCTGCCTCCAAAATTTCTTAGGAGCTACCTTAGAGAGGTGTAAGAGATTCTCCTGTCTTTGACGAATGTACTGCCTCTTTTTCCTTTTAGTTAGGGCTTTGTATATTTTTATCTTGTCCATTTTAAGAGATTCATCAACAGCTTCCTTAATTGCTCTCCTTGCACTTTTACAATCTTTTTCATACCATGGATTGGTTTTGCTATTTATTTTATTATTTGAAACTTCAATTGAGAACTTGTTAATAGAATATGAGAGGGTTGTAGTAAAATTATGATAGAGGTCTTCTATGTTGTCTATATTAGATAAAGGAAGCAAATTAGTTTCTAATTCATTTAGAAAGAGATCATTTTTATTTCTATCAAATATTAAGTTCTTTTGGCTATAAGTATTATTTTCTATGGGAACTCTATGCATGACAAAATTGAGAGTTATAAGTAAAGGCCTATGATCAGAGTCAGGTTCGTGGTCGTTTAAGATGTCAAAATTTATTATTTCGTTGTATAATGGGAGATCAGAAATAACGTAGTCTACCACGCTGCTACCAAGTCCATGGATGCAGGTCATCTTTCTAGAATTGGGCCACTTCTTTAGACCGTTGCAAATTATGAGATCCTGAGCACTACAGAGCTTGACTAGCTCCGACCCAAACAAATTTTCCCCGAGATCTTCAGAGTTCCTTTTGTACCTGCTAACCAGAGTAGGGTCTTCGTCTAACCAAAGAGGATTAGGGTTGGAATGATTGCTTAGAATAATAGCTTGGTTGTTTGAAGTTCGAGCATTAAAGTCACCTATTAAAAGGATATTACCGTGATTCCTTAGGCTAGAAATATCATTCTCTAAACCATTGTAAGGGTTAGTTTTATCTACATTCTTCTTCTTATAGAAGTTAGAATTAATGGGGGGGAAATAACATATTGCTATGTAGGACTTTTTATTATTAATGTCTTTGATCTCTATCCAACTATATTGGTTGTGAGGGTCGTTTTTATAAATCTTAACATGGGGGGAGATGTTCTTCTTAATGTAACAATCTATTCTCCCAATGCCTCTATGGGAGGATCGCTTGTTCCAGGTAGACCATAGCGTAAAGCCATCTATGATAGGGACCTTAGATTCTTCATGCTCCCAAGTGTCAACAAGCAAAATAATATCAACATCATTTGAAATCCAACTTAGCTTGGGGCCTTTGTTCCATGGGAAGCCCCGACAATTCCAAGAAAGGATCCGAAGCATGTTTAATTGCTATTGATTACTATCTTTTTGGTTTCTATCTCAAATAAAGGCTTTTCTATTTCTGATTATTGCCCATTTTCCTTCCTTTCTAGCTTCTTTTACCTTTTGAACCTCCTTTCTTAATTCTGCTTGGTCTTCTAGAATGAGATCTTCATTTATGAATATTCTCGTTCCTTTTAGACTTGAGGTTTTACTAAGTATGTTGTGCTTATGATCAGTGGAGCTCACCTTTATGCGGATTAGTCTTCCTTTATTCTCGGTTAATTTCCCCAACCTTGTTGCTTCTGTGAGACACAATGTTTCAATTTGTAATCTATTATGTAGTTATGTCTGGGCTAAGGCTAAAGTATCCTCATCTACTTCCTCTTTTAAACCGAATATTATAAGGTTTAAGGCCCTTTTGTTACGTTCGTGGTCTAATTCTATTAATTTTTTCATTTCATCTTTAATTGGTTTGATATCTAGCTTATCTACCACATTATTTAGGGTGAGACGGCTATTAACTTTTTCTTCTAGTTCTTTAATCATGTCTTTCATTTTAAGACTCTCTAAAGTATCAGCATCTCCTTGCTGGGATGGTTGGTTAGTATCTTGGTTATGTTTTTCTATAACCTGCAGTCTAGTCTCCATTGCCTCCATTTTATTCTCTAGTAGTTCTATTTTATTTTCTATTTGTTTTTGGATCGTGTCTTCAAGAGATGCAAATTTATTTTCCAGCATGGCTTCTAACTCTTTTTGTAGCTTGGCTTCTCTTTCTTCTCTACGTTTCTCTAAAGACTCTATATACTCATAAAGGCCTTGTAGAGTAACTGTGCTAGGTCTTCCCTTGGTAATCTTTGGTAACTCTGGTGAAATATTCATACTTGAAATTATATGAGCAAATATGTATTAGAAAAAGAAAAAGATAAGGAATGTGTGCACCTGATATCAAAAAACCTGACTGCAGAGCGCCTGTCTGCCCTTGGTAATCTTTGGTAACTGACTGCAGATCGCCCGTGCCCACCGCAACCCGCAGACTCTTTCACCGAGCCTCAGAACACTTTCACCGAAGAATATATAGAGTATGTTTTTAACTCTTTCACCGAGCCTCAGAACTCTTTCACCGAAGAATATATGCGAAGAATATATAGAGTAAGAAAATATGCCAAGAATATATAGAGTATGTTTTTAACTCTTTCACCGAGCCTCAGAACACTTTCACCGAAGAATATATGCGAATAATATATAGAGTAAGAATATATGCCAAGAATATATAGAGTATGTTTTTAACTCTTTCACCGAGCCTCAGAACACTTTCACCGAAGAATATATAGAGTACGTGTTTAACTTTTTCACCGAGCCTCAGAACACTTTCACCGAAGAATATATGCGAAGAATATATAGAGTAAGAATATATGCCAAGAATATATAGAGTATGTTTTTAACTCTTTCACCGAAGTATATATAGAGTACGTGTTTAACTTTTTTACCGAGCCTTAGAACACTTTCACCGAAGAATATATGCGAAGAATATATAGAGTAGGAATATATGCCAAGAATATATAGAGTATGTTTTTAACTCTTTCACCGAGCCTCAGAACTCTTTCACCGAAGTATATATAGAGTACGTGTTTAAATTTTTCAGCAAGCCTCAGAACACTTTCACCGAAGAATATATGCGAATATATTACTTTGTTCTAAATCTCTATATCAAGGTAAGAATATATATAGTAAGAATATGTGCCAAAAATTTATTATCATTACTTGTATTATGTTTTATTTTATACCTATAACATATAAATGAAAATTGATTTTAATTATTTATTATAAATTTCCATAATATTAATAGTTTTTCATTATCCAAGTTGAATGAAAATTTCAGACATATTTGATTTTGGAGTTGTAAAATAAATTTATATATATAAAGGTTTTGGTGATTGATTAGATGTTTAATTTTATTTTTTATTTGTTGATGATGATGATGATGATGATGGTTAACGTCCGCTGAGACCAAATAATGATCTATCGGACCTAAAAGACAAATTATTTATTTTGATTTAAGATTTTATTCCTATGCTCAAAAAGCTTGGAGAGAAGCCTCCCGAGTTCACTATAATTTTGGCATTGTAAAAGGCTAGGAAGGTCAGTATTGTAACAAAGGTTGTGAAATTGATATCTAATGTGGTTGTATGCAGGGCACTCTAAGAGGAAGTGGTTTTCATCCTCAATGCTCCTATTCTCACAAATATGGCAGATCCTTTCCATCCATGGCGTTTTAGGAACTACCCAGCGGCTAGTTTCACTATGGAGCTCATGAGAATTCGTTCTAATCTTTGCTATATTAATTTTCTTTTTTGAGCTAGTTAGAATGGAGAGATACTTTTGATCTTCAAGGGTGGGGTTGATGACCTTCTTATAATAACTTAATTTTCTTTTAGACGCTAAATCTTTCTCACACCACAATTTTTCTTTGAACTTAGAAGTAACAATATCTTTAATGTTATTTATGTTTTGCAAAGCATCATTCTCATTGATCTCCCAATAGTTTAACCAGGCCCTTGTGTCCTTATGCCATCCTCGGTTAAGCCTTAGGTGATTTTGGCTGGAATTTAAAGCTAGCTTAGGAAGTCTATGATTGTCTATGTTATTGAGCTTGTGCTTGTACATCAGAAACCTGAGCATAGCTAGGCTCTCAATAGAAGAAAGACCTGCTTCTATAAGGAGAATAGGATAGGGTGTATTACTTTTAATTTTCAGGTTATAAGTTATAAAACGCTTCTGAATTTGCTCAATCTTCCTCCATGATTCTCTGGAGATGCTGCAGCCCCAAACTTCACAGCCATATAAGATAATAGGAGTGACTAAAGTTTCAAAGAGGAACTTCTTTTTATCCCACATTACGAGGTTTGCTGTTTTACAATTATTTTCAAGACCAAAATAAGCTTTCCATCCCCCATTGATTCTTTTCTCAATGTTATGGTTCCAGTTGAGCTTGTGATGGATATCAACTCCTAGGTACTTGTAAGAATACACTTCCTCCAAGTTATTATTGTCATACGTAAAATTAGCGCAAGTGTCCTTCTTAGATTTGATAATCATAACTTTTGTTTTGTCTGTGTTAACAGTCATACCCATGGTAGAGCAGAAATCCTTAAGAAGCTTGAGTTGCTTATCAAGATCAGAAGGGCACCTTGCCAGAAGAACAATATCGTCAGCATAGAGAAGAAGGATAATGACTATCCTAGCTAAGATTGTGCCACCACATCCTACTTCTTTTAAAGAACCTTTGAGCTTATCGATGTAAATGCCAAATAGAGTAGGGGAGAGGGGGCAACCTTGTTTAACTCCGATGTTACAGTTAATATTTTTGTTAAATAATTATTATTATATTTAACAAAAATATTAATTAAAATATATAAAAATAATAATTTATAAAATCAAATATTTTTAACATAAAATTTAAATATTTAATTATTTCAATTAATTTATCAAATTAAATTTGTTATACTATTTTTATATTTATATTTAATAATTAAATATTTTAATTTATTTATTTATTGTTTATAATTAAAAAAATAAAATATATTAACAGTTGGTATTGGTATATTTTTAGAATTACCTCTGGAATTAAACCTTAAATCTCTTAATTTTTAGAATTTCTTATCACTTCAGTAACCCATTATGATACCCTTCAAACCTATTTAATATTTCAATATTAAAGGTATTACTATTATTTAATATAAACATCGATATTAATAAAGATAAAAATAAAAATAAATTAAAATAATAGTTAACTTTAAAATGTATGATCATATCTATATAGTAGAATAATAAAAAATTCGCTAATGAACCATCACCATTGCTAGTGTTCTTAGGGAGTGGAGAAGGTTCCGCTCACTGTCACTAGCGATGTGACGAGGGACAAAAAGTGGAAGTTGAGAGATAGGTATAATGATTCGATCACTTTGTGTGCAAGTCATATATTCATATCTTAAAAAGGCAAATGGAAAGGAAAACACTTATATTTATGTATATGTTAATTTTGGAAAATACAAGGTAAAAGATATTATTTAGATTTTGGGAACACTTCGTCCATCATCAATGCCCAAGATGAGATAACTCGTGTTTTGTTTTATTATTTGTAAGGACTTTAAATATTAAATATGAATATGACATAATAGATGTTTTTTGAGAATTTCTTCGAACACTTTGTCAACCTTTAAATGTTCATCCAAACATTAGATATGAATGTGACCTAATAGATTTTTTTCACAGATTTTGTAGATCATGCCATCCATTTTAAGATGCTAAAGACAAGATGAGTCTTCTCTCCTCTAAGGATGTACAAATTTTGAATGTGAATGCTTGACTTTATGTGCATGAAGATTATCTCTGTAATAATATATAATTGTATATTTTCGAGAAATTATTAAATTATGTTGTTATAACATAGAGTATATTTTAAGAAAATATTAAATTAAGGTGTGTATATATTAAGTTGTAATATTATTATATAATGATATATTTTCGAGAAAATATTAAATTAAGTTATTATAATATTTGAAGAAATTGTTGAGTTAAGGTGTTATATACATTAAGCTAGATAATGTTTTATTATTTATTTATGTAATTATTTTTTCAATAAAAAAATTATTTTTTATTAATTATAATGAATTATAGATACAAAGCATAGATAAATTTATAAATTTATTTTCTTACCTAAAAGTATTGTTGATCTCATAAAGTATGATTTCTTGGAATTAAATGAGATCAAATCTAGACACTCAAAAATTTTAAATACTACCATATAGCAAATAAAGATGTCCAAATTCTTAAAAAGTTTCTACTAGACATATACAAATTGTTCAAGTTAAAGATTATGTGCTTTTAAAGTTGGAAACCAAGACCCTACAAGAATAATAATAACCAAAAAAGTGAGTAGAGACCATCAATGGAACATTAAACCTAAGGGGGATTCAAGCTTGCACATGTATTCATTGAAATTTCTATGGGATTAAACTTGGACTTTACACCAACTTCAAATACCAATACCCCACCTTGTTTATTTTCCAACCATTTCTAGAGTATTAGGAGAAGTTTCCCTTTGTCCATTTGGTTTAGGTGAGTTCCTAGTTCCATATGCTCAAGTTTATGATCCATGAAGGCATGTGCTATCAACATCTTAGTATGCCAATAAAACCCTTTGATATGTATATATTTCATGTCATGGGTATGATTGGTTCCCTTCTTAGGATTAAACTCTATTGTTTTATCCACAATCTCCTCATCATTAACTTGAAAGCATTCACACTTGACCTCTACCTCCACAATTTGCAAAGAATTGCATGTTGTGGGAGATATTGCACCATGGAAACCATATGCTACTTTTCTAATCACATCCTTCACTTGAGTGCATTGGACAGGAGGATGCCCTCAATGGGTAATATAGGGTGCCATGAAAGCCAAAAGAACCCAATAATGACTGAAAGGGGAACAAAGGAGGGGAAGGGTGTCAAAACTAAAGAATGAAAGGGTTTTTATGTTAATAAACAAAAAGGTTGAAGGTGTAACTTTCTTCCTTCCTTGTAGTTAATACTTTCAGATAGGCTACAAGCTCACTCATGTATTTGCATAATTTCCAAAGGTATCATGTTAATAACTAGATAATCAAGAGAAATGTGCAATGGGGGAATTGATGTACACAAGATGAATGTTATCATATATAAAAACTATGCCCGCATGTGGTGACTTTGATAGTGTGTGGCACATGGACCCATTGTGCATAATACGCTCATTGGCCACTACCTCATGTACTTTCAAATTTTCATTCACTTGATCAAAGAAGGATATGTCTTCTTAAGTGAGTTGCAAATAGTAGGTTCAAAGATCTTCATAGATATCAAAGTTCCAAGAGATATTGAGACCCTTAGCTAATAGGTCAAATCATGCATTGGTTAAATGGTTTGTGGGCATTTTCTCTCCTTGGCATACATGAGAATGTATAATAGTTTGATGTTTTCCTATAATTGTGAGGAATAGTTATATACTATTTTCTAATCTATAATGAGTTGAGGTCTTGCTCAATGACTGATCATGTTGAAGCTTTGTTACTATTGAAACTATAATTTGCAAGTCTCCTTCCAAAATGAATTTTGAGAATCCTTGATAGGAAACCACTTTGAGACCACAAATGAGTGATCATAGTTCAATTTCATTATTGAAGGTGACTCCAATACTTTTGGCACAAACTCATAGAATTTAACTTGAGCAGTTTCTAAAGAAACCATCAAATCCTATCCCACCTAAATTTAATTTTGCAACCCCATTATTTGTGTGAAATTTCTTGGACAGTGTACCAAAAACACTTTACTTAAGTCACTAGGTGACACATGACCCTAACAATAATTTTTTGTTGCTTATGCTTCATATCTTAAATAAAACTTGGAAAACCTACAACAAAATAACATATATGATCCAAAACAACAAATAGCAATATATATATCCAATGTAATAACCCAAATGGAAATACTTTTGAAATGAATAAATCTTTTATTGATAACACCTGGTGAAAGAGATCTACAAAAGGGTCTGCAAATCCCCCACCATGGAATGGGTCCTCTTTGTATATTTTTACTATGTAGATTCAACAGCTCACATGATATACTAAAACATAAGACAAGAATCTACTCTACTCTTCTCAGCGGAAACAAAAAATAATCAGTGAAAACAATAAGAAGAAAAGGAAGAATATCAAACGCACGTAACATAATATTTCTCTAGGGAATGCAACTCCTAAAAACCCTGACTATCTATATTGCATTAACCAGAGGATCTGAGAAGAAAATACAAAGCTTGTTCACACTAGAAACATTCCCACACAAGTATAATCTATCTCTCTTCTTCACAAGCCAGCTCAGGCCAACACTTCAAAAAAATTTCTCCCTACCAAGCCCCTACTTCCTTGCGCAATTCCTGAGAGAATTAGCCCATATTTAATTAGGAAATCCTTCCTCCATAACTGTGCAATCCAAACATAGGTCCTTAACTGATTGCGTGCACCATTTGTACAACTCGTAAAATTATACAATTTATAGTACAATGTCCCTCAACTCTAATATCAATTGGGTCTTCCTCTAAACTGACACACATGAGTTATTTATGAGTGAATCTTAAGTTAGCTGGTATGGTACTGGGGATGCATTGTTGCACTACTCCACTACTACACCTCTACTAGTTCCTCCAATAATTAGAATTAGTTTAACTGACTATAACTCAGTTAGAATGAGTTATCTAATTACAACTCCAAAGAACTCACCCTGAGCCCCTAAAATTTAGGGATCACTCTACATGACCCTAGATAGACTTCCAACTCGAATCTCCTAAGTCAATTAAGTCAATTAACTCTTAAAAGTTACTATGAGAATAGAATTACAATTTTAATTCACAATTCACTTCAAGGACTAATTAAATTGGAATTTCTTGTTGCTATTTTTAACACTCCCTCTCAACAAGAAAGGGTTTATCAACTATCCTGATCTTGTCTCTGTGAAACTTGAATTTACATCTTGACAATTCCTTTATCAAGATATCTACATCCTACTCGTCTTTAAGAATGTACTCCAACAACATAAACCTCCTCTACACACAATCTCGAAGATGATGATACCAGATACCAATATGTTTGGATTGATCATGAAAAACTGGATTGTTAGGGAGTTTGATAGAGCTCTCATTGTCACAGTTAATCACAGTTGGATCCATCTACTGACCAAACAAACCAACCAAAATATTCCTCATCTAGATGACCTCACAAGCTGCTTGACTAGCAGCCATGTACTCTCCCTCTATTGAACTGAGTGCAATTGATCTTTGTTTCCAAATGTACCAAGAAATAACTATTGACACAATATTGAAGATCACTCCTAATGTGTTCTTCCTGTCAGATGGACTCTCTGCCTAATCTGCATCAGTGAAACCTTTAAGCATCACTCCCCCTATCTATCTGTACCATAAACTATATTGAGCACTACCTCTAAGGTATCTCAACACATGCTTGGTCATCGTGCAATACATCTTGGTTGGCCTAACCATCGCTTGACTAAGTTGGTTAACTACATTGCACATCTTCAGTAATTTTTTCACCAAATACATGAGTGAACCTGCAAGTTTCTTGTAAATGGTAGCTTCCACTACTTCACCAAAAGTAGCATCCTCCTTCCTCCACTTACCTTGTAGAGGAATATCCATGGGTTTACTACTCTCCAAGTGGAACCTTTTCAATACCTAGTGGCATACTTTCCTTGAGAGAAAAAATATTCCTCATCACCTTGCCATACCTCCATGCCCAAAGAGTACTACATTAGCCCCAAGTGCTTCATTTCGAACTCTCTTGCAAGATCCTCTTTTCAAGACTTGATCAGCTTATCATCACTTGTCATAATAAAAATTGTCGACATATAAAGTAATAATCAACAATTTACCTTCAACCACAATATGGTAGAGGTTCACATCTGCTTCACTTTTGGTGAAGCCCAACCCAGTGAAGTAGTTATCGATCCTAGTGTACCAAGCACGGAGTGCTTGCTTTGGCCCATACAATTCGCTTGATTCGGCACACATGTGCATCTTGGTCAAAGGTTTCAAAACCTTAAGGTTGCTCAATATACACCTCTTCCTCAATCACACCATTAAGAAATGTTGTCCTTACATCCATCTGATGTATCTTGCAACCCATTTGCGCTGACAGTGCCACAATGGATCTGATTGTTGAGTACTGTGTAACAGGAGCAAAGACCTCATCGTAATTAATCTCCTATGTATGAGAAAATCCTCAGGCCACGAACCTGGCCTTATTTTTATCCACACTACCATATGATGCTTCATTTACCTTGTAAAGCCATCGGGAACTCACCACTAACTTGTACACTAGTCTTGGGACCACATCCCAAAAATTGTTCCTGACAATGGAGTCATACTCCTCAACCATGTAATCAACCCAAATTGGTTGTTGTATTGCCTCCTCAAAAGAAGATGGCTTTGTCTCAACACATCTGCTCATAAGAGCCATGTATCCAATGTACCTATTAGGTGACCTCCTCTACCTGTGCTATGATGTGGGAGCTCCCACATTCTCTCTCGCATCATGTAATAACATGTTAGCCTCTCTGGTGCACTGAAACACCCTCCTCCCACATCTACCCAAGCAACCGGCTAGCCTGGGTAAACATGCAATGAGAGGTGACTATGATATGATTCGACCTCCTAGATAACCTTAAGGAAACAAAATCAATGGAACACCACACACAGTCATCTAACATCATCAACATAACCCTCAGAAGACAAGTCAACCACTCATATAGCCTATCCCTAAGTCGTATTGTTGTTATGAACCTCTTAGGCTATAGTCACTCTCATGCTATGGGAAAGGGAGTGACCAGAAACCTAAAGCTGCTCTCATAGGCCTGCCTTCTAGTGACTATGGACCAAAATTACTAGTTCTGTGGCAATGACTGAGGGATTTAAGCTACTTTTTCAGGCCCAAAGCCTAAGCCACTGCCTAGAATGGAATGAATGCTTAGAATAAGGAAAATTACAAGAAAACAATGATGCAAAATCAATGATATGATCAAGACCTTAGCCAAACACTTACTCACCATGACATGCATTTCATCAAACGTATTGTGAACATGTAACCTACAGGTGTAAACAACAGAATTTAGTGTATGGGTCTCATACTTATTTAAGAATTGTTATGAATGATTGATTCCTCATGTCATTCACTACATATTCATCTATTATGTCATAGACACATTATCCATTCACAGACAAGTAAAAACATATTGAGAGCCATACATAGCTATTGTCATAAAATATACATATAACCAGCATAATAGGGACAAAAATATCAATAAAATCATAGCCATATACACCACATATAATCCATCACAATACTCATAGAAATAACAGGAGATATCACCTTTCATTAATGATGCAAAATCCAAACCTAGGATGGGACTTCCACATTCCAACTGACCGTAGAATGGTTGAGCCAAATCTCTCTTTAGCCATTCACCCTCGCGCCATATTCCAAGCATGAATGTGGGATCTCATAGAACACATCAATCAAAACTCATCTAGGGCTTCCAGAGGTCATCCACCTCAACCCGTCAAACATTGATTCCACCTCACATTCGGACATCAAAAAACCAACATCAGATCTATCTCTATCCCAACCTTCCAGGGCTCCAGAGTGTTTGTCCCAACCTGGCTCCCAGGAGTAGTAACTCAACCTACAACTTTTACTGGGCTCTAAAGCATTTGTCCAACTAAGGCTACGAGACTAATAACTCAACCCACATCTTTTACCAGGCTCCGAAGAATTTATCCAACCAAGGCTACAGGACTAGTAACTACACCCATGAAGGGCTCCTGAGTGTTTGTCCAAGCAAGGCTATGGGACTAGTAACTCAACCCAAGTTGTTACAGGGATCCAGAGCATTTTTCCAACCAAGGCTACGGGACTAGTAACTCAACCCAAGCCATTACAAGGCTCCAGAGCATTTATCCAACCAAGGCTTCCAGGAACTGATATCCCAACCCAAGCTAAGGAAACTTAAGAACCAAACAGAAAACAAAGAAAATAACCCACAACAACATGGTTATCTAGAAAATGGCAAGGCTAGGAAATTCCATTGTAAATCTAGGCAATCCTCCATGCTAGTGATAGATCATGACCAATAAACTCCACGCATGTGCTATGCATGTCAAAACTAGTGAAGAAATCATACATGCAACTCAGTACCTACAAGAAAATATGATGTAGTTGTTGATCTCGATGCCCTCTTGCACTTTCCTACTCTTCCTTTGCCTTCTTGCTCCAAAAATCCAATTATGCCACACCCTCCAAGAGTTCTCCAAGAAAACTCTAAGTATCCAATAGTATGAGAGAGAGAAGAGAGAATAATGAGAGAGCTCCAAAAATGAGCTGATCAAATACTACCCACTAATCCTCAGCAGCCTTTTTATTAATGAGGCCTCTATTTTCTTCCTTTTCCATTATTTTCCTTCATTTTCCTCCTCACATGCAACCTATGACCTTTCACCTCCCCTTTTCTCCTAATTTCCATTATTTTCATAAATAAAATTCCAATTAATGCCTCGTGCCTTTCCAAAGCCTTATCCATTTCCTTTTCCAATTCCCTTAGCCATAATAAATCGAATCAACACCCACTAGGATGTTTCCCCCACCATTGAGCTTAGAATACATGTCCCATCGTCGTGGCCTTATATATTTTTACATGGAATTTTCATCATGGATATTACAGAACCCTCCCCCTTGGGGGAAGACCATCCTTGGTGTTAAATAACACCTATAACCAACAAGACTACTCAAAACAAAACATACTACCCATGGAGCTTTAGAACATAGCTCGTTGAATTATTTAGAATGACCACCTACTAAAACATGACAAACATACCATTTACTGGAGCTTTATAACACAACTCATTATAGTATTTACAATAACCACATATACACATGCACATTTTCTTAAACTAGAAACTAACCATAATTTCTATGGAGCTTTATAAATTCATCTTGGTAAAGTATTTAAAATAATATACACATATACACATTTTCTCAACCAAAAAATAAAAAGATACGATGTCTGCATCCACAACAAGGGAATCTAGAGTCTCACACCTCCACCCTAAAGTAATACCAGGATTCACCTCCTTTCTAGGAAGTCCAGAATCCACTACCACAATCAAAATGCATCCAATGTCCAATTCTATCATCCTGCACCACTTGTCCTCTCAGCAAATATTTACTAGCTCATTGTTCTAGGGAACACTCCCAATGTGCATATGATTCCATCTGGCAATGTTAATGAACAAAAAAAAAATCATCCCCGACCTTCCCTTCTCTGCTACACAGTCCCTCGGGCAATCTGGTCACCCCTTCCATGTAGTAACTCACCTTCCAAGTTCTGCTGGAATCCCCACCTCGAGCAGTCCATCCCTTCAAAGGCTTCCTCGCATCAAAAGATACAAAAACCAAGGCATATCCTTGCCTCAAAACCATCGTACTAGTCATAGCATGCTCATGAAAATCAATGGACACTATTGGGTACTAGTGTCCTGCAATGGCCCTGCTCATGAAGTTCCTTACCAACATACTGCTGCATTTTCCAATTCCTTTTATTGATGCTACTAATTCTTGTTGTTGATTTCATCTACTCAAACAGGCATGTTCAGGCATTCCTACACCAAGCACATAATTTCCATTAGATTCAACATAAATCGAAATAACTTCAAATCATACCTCATTGGTAGCTCGTCAACAAGGTACTCTTGCAATGTTTTCAGCTTCTTGTCACAAGTCAAACTAACATCTTGACCAAGTCATCATGTATAAACATATCACATCATGTTAGGGAAAAACACAATCATCATGGATCAACATCATATAATACATGTAACCATCATAAACCATAATCATAGACCAAAATCATAAATCACATGTAACCATCATAAACCAGAATCATATATCACATGTAATCATCATATACCAGAATCATAAATCACATGCATAATAAAACTGAAATAATATACCAATACTTATCCTTTAATCGGTCCTTACCTCTGCCTTTGTTCTTTCTTTTTACACACGTTGGATTGGTTGCCACACTCGACAATACCCAATGCCTTCTCTTCAACCAGGTGCAGATATACATAGTGTGACTTACACACATATGACCACACATGATATACAACTCCACGCAATACATGAACCTACACTTGGCATACAACACACACACTTACACCCCATGTACAACACAATATGATACAACACAACCCGAATATGTACACAATGTACATCACAAGACATACATTCCGCACACAACATGCGACACCAAAAAATGCATATACATACACCTGATATACAACACAACTCATACATATATACCCAATGTACAACGCCACACAATACATGTACCCACATCAACTACAACACAATGAATACACATGTCATGATACGATGACTACACAATGCACATACATAGTACCCATGTACACGACACAACATGCACTACATGCACGTAATACCACACGCACACCAATGCCATATGTACCACATGTACGTAGTATCACTTGTACACCGCAACGACCTACACAATGTGTACATAACATCACGTGTACATGGCACCACCTGCACAACGTGAACACAATGCCACATGTACATCTACCACTTGTACAACATGTACACAAAACCACATGTACATAGTACCACATGCATGACTTGTACATGACAACACCAGTACACAACGCCACATGCGTGACATGTACATAGCACCACCTACACATAGCGCCACTTGTACAATCATGCACACAACACCATATGTACATAGCACCATGTGTACAACATGCATACAATGCCATATGTACATAACATTGCATATAAAACATGTATATAGCATTATACATAGCATTGAATACCCAACAAGCACACAACACCATATGCCCATGACACTACATATCCATCTTGTACACACACTAAATATGCACAATATGGCATGTGCACAATCATCGTAGATGCAACATGCAGAACATATACAACATATGCACAAAAACATTAACACACATCCGAAACCACACTATCCTTACCAAGAAACCTTGCTTCCAGTGTCTTATTCATGCTTATCCTAGCATGCTGCACACCACACTGCTTTCATTTCGTTGATGTATCCCTCCGTATAGCCTGTCCATAACATAGACATAATATAATCACATAATATCAAATCATGCCCACATGATACTGACCTCATATATTTTTCATGACTACTCTTCCAAATTGATTCCTCCTAAGACCAAGAACCTCTTCATGTCATTTTCCTATGTAAGAAGTCATCCGTCCACAAGAACGATTCCTAGTGACCTTGTCATATAGTGACATAGATACATAGACACATACATACATATACATAAACATTAGCATAAAATAATCATGATCCATGATGACCTTGCACTGAGATAACAACGTACATACATACATATATGCATATAATCATTAGCATAAAGCAATCATGATCACAACATAATTACTAAATATCAAGGTCAAGGATAAGAGAACTTCCTTTATTCATGCACAATATCGAGAACTACCATTCCCAAATTAGTCAATCCATTTGACATCTTAGGTCTATTTACATTATCTTTCCTCGTGCTTATCCTACCATCATCCATTTACACCAACGATCCAACCAGTCCAAGTGGTTGTCATAGTCTTACCCTCCACTACACTTATTCATGCACAGAAATTTATCTAAATCTTACATTACCTTCTGGGTACACACAACTCTCCCTGAGCTCCATCAACTTACCCCTTCCCTAACCAATTCCCAAGACACTTAAAACATAGAAGGCAAGACAAGGAACAACCAAGAAGGAAACCATGAAACCAATGATGACACCACAACCCAAGTGGCATGGTCATGCACAAGGCGCAAACAAAATTGCAATTAATCACAACAAAGCACCAAAATACCAAAAGCACAAGACTAGCAACAAACACCTTGACTCAATCCCTATGGTTCCCAAGGAAAGCTCAACCCAAGCCTTCTTCAACATTTTGTGGCAATATCTTTGCCATGCAAGCCCCTACATCATATTACCATCTACACATAACTTTTAGTTCATAAATAGATATAACAATACACTGGTTACCTTACCTTGTCATGCCAAGCACATTGCTTGTAACTGAACACATCCATGCCATCTCTCAAGGGACTCCAATTCCCTTGACAGATCCACCTGCAACCGGAGACTGACTAATATACATGTCAAGTACATGTTCATGACTATAGCACATATCCACACAATGTCAGATAAAATAAAGGTTAAGAAGACTCCCTGTATTCAAGGCACTTATTCATTTCGAATTAGGGTTTCCAAACATAGCTAAAGGAATTCTTTCCCAATTCCTTCCTTTTACCCTTTTACCTTGTTGTAATCAAGCCTTACTATGTGTTATCTCATCACCCAACTATTAGTTATGTAAACACATCAATTGATATGTCACGCTAATACCAAGCATGTTTTAACCACATGTTCCTGATATTAAGATAATCATATATATCAATTAGAAATCAACCTTTACCAAGACTAACAATCATGTCATAATCCATAGTCAACTCAGATTTATTAGACATAATGCTACAACTATCACCTACTATACTCAATTACATATCAATTGTCTCGACACATATGCATTAGTAAAATCATCTTAAAACAAGATAAGTGGAATACATACTTGTATTATGCAACTCATCAAACCTTCAACCAACTTGCAAACAAACCATGTTAAATAAATCAACTAGAAGAAATAATGGACACCAAACACGCAAACACCAAATATACGACATAATAAAACATTCAAAAACTAAATAAATGACATGAGAAAGGTGTTACGTTAATGTATCTTCGGGAGGCTATATTTTCTACACAATCAATCTAGTTAGAAGTATATAACTTTACAACATGTCAACTCAAACATAAATAAGATCATGATATCCATAACACTAACTAACTAAAATGTTCACATTATAAACTCATAATCATTTATCATTCATACATATAAATCGCATATGTACAATCGGTCTAGATTAGTAATACACAATGCAACACATTAAGTCAACTCATACCTAAATGTCATAACCCTAACCATATGCATAGGCTAGTCGAATTTAGCATGATACATATGACATCAAGATCTTAATGAAATAACCCTAATCATCAAGTTACTAGCATATAACAACAATAAGCTATATATCATGCTCATTGACAACATATAACCTAATCATCAAGCTAACAGTCATATAACAACAAAAAGTTAACTTAAAACATACTCATCAATCAACATATAACATAATAATGAGGTTATCTAATATAAAAAAACAATAGAAATGCATACAACTAGAGGTTACTATCATTCTTTACTATCCAACACATGTGCATATAACAACACTGATCAACTAACATCTATCATGAATGTAACCATAACATCAAAATATGTACATAAACCTAATGTATATAAACCTAATGCATATAAAGATACTTAACTCAGATACCTGCATGGCCAAAAATGCAATACATGTATGATGATATGCTCTTACCCCAAAGTCTAATGTTGTGACCTCTTTATGATGATCTGCATCTCCTGCTCTATCTTAGCCAATACATTAGCATCATAACAACCAATAGCATCACGATGACCTAAATTTATTACCATGACTTCACAAGGCATGGTTGACCTACTATTCATGCATAACTATAACCAAGACCATACATGCATGACAACTGCATAATCAACCATACACACATGAAGACATACTCCACGACAACACCTTCAACCTTCACATGACGACATCACTACAACCATGATCAACACCATGAAAATGCAACAAGTAGAAGGAATACATGCATAAGGAACACATATGCAACCAACATGAAATCATAACCAACACACAACCCAAGGATGGTGCAACCACACTCTTATACCACTCTATAACACCCTCCTCCCACATCTACTCAAGCAACCAGCCAGCCAAGGTAAACATACGATGAGAGGCCACTATGATATGATTAGACCTCCTAGGTAACCTTAAGGAAATGGAATCTATGAAACATCACACACAATCATCCAACATCATCAACAAAACCCTCAGAACGAAAGTCAACCACTCAAAAAACTTGTCCCTCAATCCTACTGTTGTTCGAAACATCTTAGACCATAGTTTCTGTCATGTTATGGCCAAGGGAGTGACCAGAAAATTGAAAGTCCCTCTCATAGGCCTGCCTACTAGTGATTGTGGACCAAAATTGCTAGTTTTATGCTACCAATCTTGGGATTTAAGCCACGTTTTCAGGACCAAAGCCTAGGCCAATGCCTAGAATGGAATCAATTCTTAGAATCGGGAAAATTATAGGGAAGCAATGATGCAAAAGAAATGAGATCATCATGACCTTAGCCAGACCCCTACTAGCCATGATAGGAATTTCATCAAAAATATCGTGAACATGTAACCTACAGGTGTAAACAACATAATTAAGGGTAGGGATATCATACTTATCTAAAAATTTCTATGAACCATTCATTTCTCATTTCATTCAATGCATATTCATCGATTAGGTCATATACACATTATCCATTCACATACAAATAAAAACATGTTGAGAACCATAGATTGTTGTTGTCATAAAATATACATATAACCAGCATAATAAGGAAAAAAATATCAATAAAATCACAACCATATACACCACATACAATCCATCATAATACTCATAGAAATACTAGGAGATATCACCTTTCATTAATGATACAAAATACAAACCCAGGATGGGACTTCCACGTTCCACCCAAATGTAGAATGGCTGAGTCAAATCTCTCTTCAACGATTCACCCTCATGCCATATTCCAAGCATGAATGTGGGATCTCATAGAACACATCAATCAAAACTCATCCAGGGCTTCTAGAGGCCATCCACCTCAATCCATCAAAAAGTGATTCCACCTCACAGTCAAACATCACAAAACCAACATCAGATCGATCTCTATCCCAGCCTTCCAGGGCTCTAGAGTGTTTGTTCCAACCCGGCTCCCAGGACAAGTAACTCAACCCACAACTATTACCAGGCTCCAGAGTGTTTTTCCAACCAAGGCTATGGGACTAGTAACTCAACCAACATCTTTTACCAGGCTTTAGAGTGTTTGTCCAACCAAGGTTATGGGACTAGTAACTCAACCCACCATGGGCTTTAGAGAATTTGTCCGACCAAGGTTATAGAAATAGTAACTCAATAGTGATTACGGGGCTCTAGAGAATTTGTCCAACCAAGGCTACAGGACTAGTAACTCAACACCTGTTACAGGGTTCTAGAACATTTGTCCAACCAAGGTTTCCAGGAACTAATAGCTCAACTGAAGCTAAGGAAACATGAGAACCAACCAGAAAACAAAGCAAATAACCCACAACACCATGGCTATCTAGAAAATGGAAAGCATTGGAAAATCTACTCTCAATCCAGGAAATCCTCCATGCCAGTGACAGATCATGACCAAGAAACCCGACGCATGTGCCATGCATTCCAAAACTAGTGAGGAAATCATACATGCAACTCCATACCTACAAGATAATTTGATGTAGTTGTTGATCATGACGCCCTCTTGCACTTTCCTGCTCTTACTTTTCCTTCTTTCTCTGAAATCCAAGTATTCCACACCCTCCAAGAGTGCTTCAAGAAAACTCTAAGTATCCAAGAGTATGATAGAGAGAAGAGAGAATAATGAGAGAGCTCCAAAAATGAATTGATCAAGTCCTTCCCACTGATGCTTAGAAGCATTTTTATTAATAAGGCATTTATTTTCTTCATTTTCCATTATTTTCCTTCATTTTTCTCCTCACATGCAACCTATGACCTTTCACCTCCCTTTTTCTCTTAATTTCCATTATTTTCATAAATAAAATACCAATCAATGCCTCATGCCTTTCCAAATCCTTAGCAATTGCCTTTGTCAATTCCCTTAGCCATAATATATCAATTCAATATCTACTAGGATGTTTCCCCCAACATTTAGCTTGGAATACGTGTCCAATCATCGTTGCCTTATATATTTTTACATGGAATTTTCACCATGGTTATTACATGCGCTTTCTCCCATCTCTAGAAGACTTTATCTAAGTGGATGTCTCCACTCCCGGATCCTCTGCATGATGTGGCTACTCCACATCAATATGAGGTTCTTCCTTAGGAGCTGAAATCTCCTCAACTACATGTAGCTGAGGCTCCCTCTCAAAGGAAAATCTTATGGCCTTCTCTTCATCGAATTTTATATCCCTGTGAACCAATGTCATCCTACTAGTCAGCAGGTACACCCAATAGTTTTGAGGTGCATCAGTGTACCCCACAAATATCCCCAACTCTGTTGTTAGCTCAAGCTTCTTCCATGCATCTTTGGTCACATGGAAATATATCGATGATCCAAAAATCCTAAAGTGACCCACATCCAGTCTCTTCCCTAAGAAAGCCTCCTTTGGTGTACTCATCCCAAGAATTCGATGAGGGATTTTGTTCTACAAATAAACAGTTGTGTTGCATACCTCAGCAAACAAGTGTAGTGGTAGGCCTTGATCATGGAACATCAACCGTTCTGCCCCTAAAGTGCTTCTATTCTTCCTTTCATCCACCCCATTCTATTGTGGGTTATGAGATGTTATCAACTCTCGTTGAATGCCTTCTACTGAATAGAAAATTTTAAACTCATTTGAGACATAATATCCACCATTATCACTCTTGAGAGCTTTAACCTTCGTTCCAGTATCTTTCTTGACCAAGGCTTTAAATTCACAAAAAATTTCAAAAGTCTTATCTTTCTTCTGCATGAAAAAATCCAACATTTATGAGAAAAATCATCAACAAATATAACATAATACCTATGCTTTTCCATGGATGTTGTCGAGAATTGTCCAAACACATTTGAATGGACTCGACCAAGGATTGCCTGTGCTAAAATTTCTTTTTTGTGAAAGGAAGCTTTGGTGAATTTTCCCAAAGTACACCCTTTGCATGTGTCAACTTTCTCTAGTGTACCTTTGGGAAGACAAGTAGAAATTTGTGGCATGATTTTCAAAGCGTGATGATGTAGCTGACCCAACCCCCTATGCCATAACTCACTGATGTCTTGGCTTTGCAGCTTCTCTACCTTCGTGCTCAAGGAAAAACAATATTCTACCTCCAACTTATAGAGATTCTTAACCCGAATCCCTATCATCCTTACCTGTCCCATGGCTATGTGACAAAGGAACGTATTTCCCTTATTAAAGATCACATTGCAGCATCTATCCTCCAACATGGAAATAAATACCAAGTTCTTCTTCAAACTAGGAACATACATAACATCCTGCAAATTGAGGGGAGCACCTGACTTCCTCTCAAAGGTAATTGTACCAAGCTCGATAGTGTTATACCTCTCATCATCATCCATCTCAATATGCATTTGGAGATCCTTCTCATCCAAGTTACTGAAGATCTCCTTGTTAGCAGTCATGTGGAAAGAAGCTCGATTGTCTAGGTACCATACACTACCCATCATTGATGATACCATACATGCGATAAGGGTAAATTCTAGTTTGAATTGTGATGCAAGAGCCTCACCTACCGCTCCTCCTAAGAGCCTCTTCTTGGACTTCTTGAGTGGACAATTTGTAGCAGAATGTCCCAACTTGTGACAATGAAAGCACTTGAATTTCGACATGTCCTTCTTCTTGCCTCCATGATAAGAACCCAATTTGGAATGAGATGCCTTCCCTTTCCTTTTCCTTTCCTTACCCGCTAAGGCACAACTTTCCTCATCATTATTTTTTGATGAGGATCTGTCTCTAGTGTTCCTCTGAATCTCTTCCTCTACCAAATCCAACCATAGTCGTTCCCAATCTAGAAGCTTCTCCTATCCCTTGATAGAGACCTCATAATTGGGCCAACTCTTGGGAAGTCCAAGAAGGTCTAGGCTCACCATATCATCCTTGGAAATACTAATCCCAAAACTTCCAAGCTCGTCAGGACAATGAGTGAAATTGGTCAAGTATTTCGGAATAGATTCACCCTTCTCCATCTTGATCTTTCTGAGTTTGTCCTTTAGTGCCAACTTCCTATGGTCACTGCTATTTTTAAATAGTTTCTTCAATGACTTCCACATTGAGTATGGAGTTTGCTTACCATGGATACTCGAGATAATGTGATCTCAAACTCCTTCAAGGATAATATGCCTTGCCTTCGCCACACACTTTCTCCATTCAAAGAGATCTTTAGCATTTGATGTTGGAGGCTTAGGAATTTCTTGATCAATGAATTCCTTGAGGCCATTATCTTCTAGCATTGCTTCCATCCTGTCCCTCTAGGCTATGTAATTTGATATTCCTTCCAAGGCATACTCAAGTTTCGAACCATAGAAAGCCATATTTCCGACTCTGAAGTATGAATTGCAAATTCAATTTTCACCTTCAAAAAAAACTTGAATCTCCTCTTGTATACTATCTTCAACTCCATTACCATGTATATTTTTACTATGTATATTCAACAACTCATGTGATATAATAAAACATAAGACAAGAATCTATTCTACTCTTCTTAGCAGAAACCAAAAAGGATCGATGAAAACAATAAGTAAAAAAGGAAGAATTGTAGAATTTCCTGTAGATTCACAAGCTCATGCAATTTACCAAAGCACAGGACAAGAATCTACTTCTACTTTCAACCAGTGAAAGCCAATATATCGATGAAAACAATATGAACAAGATGAAGATAAATCAATGGCACATAACACAATAAGTTTTCCCGGGGAAAGCCACAACTCAAAACCCTGCCTATCTGTATTGAATTAAATTAGAAATATAAGTGAAGATACAAAACTTTTTCTCACAAGTATTCTTAACTCTCTACCTCACAAGCTTGCTATTAGCCAACACTTAGCCAATTTCCACTGCCTTCCAAGCCCCTATTTCCTTGTGCAATTCCTAGGATGAATAGCCCATATTTAAAGGGAATTCATGCTTCCAAAACTTTGAAATCCAAACATAGGTCCTTCTGTGATTGCATGGATTATGTTTACACCTCAGTAAATCATACAACTGATAGTACATTGTCCCTACACTCTAGTCTCAATTGAGTGTTTCTTTGAACTAACATGCATGCGTTTCTCATGAGGGAATCTTCAGTTAACTAGAGTACCACTTGTGGATGCGTTAGTGGACCAACTGATTGTTAGTCCTCTATTAGTTCCACACATAGTTAGAACTAATTTAACTAACCATAACTTAGTAAACTAAGTTATATAATTGCAACTCAATTTAAACTTATATTCGACCCCTAAAATTTAGGGAGAACACTTACATGACTACAAAAATACTTCCAACTCTAAATTCCTAAGATAATTAAGTTAATTAAAATTAATTAGCTATTTACAAGTTTCTATGAGAATAGAATTCGATTTTAATTCATAGTTTAATTCAAGGACAAATCAAACTCGAATTTCTTGTTTCCATTTCTCCACACTCCCTCTCAACAATAATGGATTATCATCTACCCCAATGTTGTCTCTGTGAAACTAAAATTTACATCTTGACAATGCCTTTGTCAAAATGTCAGCATCTTGCTCCTCTGTGGGAATGTACTCTAACAACATGATCCACCTCAATACAAAATCTCTGATATGATGATATCAAATATCAATGTGCTCGGACCTATCATGAAAAACTAGATTTTCATATAGTTTGATACAACTATGATTATCAGAGTAAATCACAGTTGGATCCATCTACTGGCCAAACAAATCAACTAGGATCTTCCTCATCTAGATGGCCTCACATGTTTCTTGTTTTGCAGCTATGTACTCTGCCTCTGCCAAACTAAGTACAACCAATATATGTTTTATGTTGTGTCAAGAAACTATCGTTGACCCAATACTGAAGATCCCTCTTGATGTCCTCTTCCTGTCGGATGGACTCCCTGCCCAATCTGCATCAATGAAGGCTTGAAACTTCACTCCCTCTATTTGTTTGTACCATAATCTATACTGAGCAGTGCCCCTGATGTATCTCAATACATGCTTTGTTGCCTTCCAATACATCTTGGTAGGCTTAACCATTGATTGAGTAAGTTGGTCAACTACATAGCATAAATTCAATCGTGTTTTCACCAAGTACATGAGAGAACCCACAAGCTTCCTGTAAACAGTAGCTTCCACTACCTCTTTCAAATTAGAATCCTCCTTCCTCATGATACCAGCTAGAGGAGTCTACATAGGCTTGTAGCTCTCCATGTGGAACCTCCTGAGTATCTCGTTAGCATACTTTCCTTGAGACACAGAAAACTCCCCATCACCCTACCATACTTACATTCCTAGAAAGTAATGCACGAGCCCCAAGTCATTCATATCAAACTACCTTGAAAGGTCCTCCTTGCAAGATTTGATCAATTGATCATCACCTGTCAGTATGAGATCATTAACATAAAGTAAAATGATCAATAGTTTACCTTCCATGACTATGTGGTACAGGTTTTCATTCACTTCACTCTTCGTGAATCCCGCCCTGGTGAAGTAGCTATTGATCCTGGTGTACAAAGCACATGGTGCTTGCTTCAGCCCATACAACGCCCTCTTGAGATGACACACATGTGACCCAGGGTCGAAGGTTTCAAAACCTTCAGGCTACTCTATGTACACCTCTTCCTCAGTCGTTCCATTAAGGAAAGTTTTCTTTACATCCATCTTATGTATCTTGCACCCCATCTGCGCTGATAGTTCTAATATAGATATTATCAATGAGCATCTTGCAAAATGAGAAAGGGTCTCATCATAGTCAATCCCCTCTAACTATGAAAAGCCACAGGCTACAAATATAGCCTTATACTTCTCCACACTACCATCTACAACTTTATTTACCTTGTAAATCCAACAGGATTTCTCCATGGACGTATCCTCTAGTATCAAGACCACATCCCAAACATTGTTACAAACTATGGATTCGTACCCCTCCACCATGGCATCAACCAAAACCAGCTATTACATTGCTTCCTCAAAGGAATATGGCTCCGTCACAACACATCTGCTCATAAGAGCCATGTATCCAGTGTACCTGTCAGGTGACCTCCTCTATCTATGTTGTGATGTGGGTTCTCCGACATTCTCTCTAGAATCTGACAACAATCTATCTGCCTCTATGATGCACTTTCTTCCATCTTTGGTATACCTTTCCTGAGTGGATTTCTCAATTCCCAGATCCTCTATATGTGGCTGCTCCACATCAATCTAAGGCTCCTCAACCTTAGGAGCTAAAATCTCCACAACCACATGTAGTTGAAGCTGCCTCTCAAGGGAAACTCACATGGCCCTCTCCTCATTGAGTCTGACATCTGTGCGAACCATTGTCATGCTACTGGTCGGCAAGTACACCTGATAGTTGTGAGGTGTATCAATGCACCACCAAAATATCCCCAAATATTTTCTCGACTCATGCTTCTTTTGTGCATCTTTGATCACATGGAAATATATTGACGACCCAAAAATCCTGAAGTGACCAACATATGGCCTCACTGGAATAAGCCTCCTCTGGTGTCATCATCGCAAGTATCCGATGTGGGCTACAATTCCGATCATAAACCGTTGTGTTTCATGCATCAGCCCACAAGTGTAGTGGGAGACCTTGATCATGCGACATCTCCCTTAGTGCCCCTACTATTCATTTGTTCTTCCTCTCAACCACCCCACTCTACTGAGGGTTATGGGGTGTTGTCAACTCCCTCTTAATCCCTTTCATTGCACATAATCACCACCATTATCACTCCATAGAGCTTTAACCTTCTTTCCTGACTCTTTGTCCACCAATGCTTTGAAATTGCAAAACCTTTTGAAGGTTTGATTCTTTTTCTACATGAACAATATACAACATTTTCAAGAAATATCATCAACAAATATAACATAATACATATGTTTGGCCATGGATGTTATCGATAATGGTCAACACACATCCAAATGGACTTACTCTAGAATTGCCTCTGCTCAACTATCTCTCTCGTCAAAGGAAGACTTGGTGTAGTTACCCAAAGTATACCCCTTGGATGTATCAACTTGCTCTAGTATACCTTTGGGCAAACCAGTGGAGATTTATTACATGATCTTCATAGCCCCATGATGCAAGTGACCCAATTGCCTGTGCCACAACTCACCAATATCTCTTCTCTACACCATCTCTGCTTTCGTGTTCAAAATAACACAATCCTCTACCTCTAGCTTATAGATATTCTTCACCTGGATCCCTATCTTCTTTACTTGACCCATGGCTATGTGTTGAAGTAACACCTCTCCTTTCAAGAAAATCACATCATAGACTCTATCCTCAAGCATGTTAATGGATACCAATTTCTTGTTCAGCTCGAGCACATACATAACATTCTTCAAGGTGAGTGGAGACCCATGCTCCCTCTAAAAGGTAATCATGCCCAATCTAGTATCACTATACGGCATCGTCATCCATCTCGATATGCATCTGGAGATCTTTATCCTCCAAGTCATTGAATAAATCCTTGTCGCCAGTCATGTGTAATGAAGCTCCATTGTCTAAGCACCATATAGTTCCCATCATTGATGACACCATGCATGCAATGATGAAAAAGTCCAATTCGAATTGAGAGGCCAAAGCCTCACCTACCGCTCCGCCTGAGGACTTATTCTTGGACTTCTTGAGTGGACAATTTGTAGCAAAATGGCCCGTCTCATGACAATGAAAGAACTTAACTTTCGTCATGTATTTCTTCTTACCTTCATGGAAAGAATTCGATTTCAAATGGCAATCTTTCCCTTTCCCCTTCTTCTCCTTAGTCGCTAAGGCACAGTTCTCTTCATCAACATTCTTTGATGAAGAGCCATCCCTAGTGTTCCTCCTGATCTCCTCCTACATCAAATCTGACCATAATCGTTCCCAATCTAGCAGCTTCTCCTGACCATTAACAGATTCCTGATAACTATGCCAACTCTTTTGGAGTCCTAGAAGAAAAATTTTGACCATATCATCCTCAGAAACAGTGATTCCAACACTTCCAAGTTCATCACCACATTGACTGAACTTGATCAAGTATTTTGGAATAATCTCGCCTTTCTCCATTTTGAGTTTTCGAACTTTGTTCTTCAATGCCAATTTCCTTTTGTCACTATTGTTCTGATACAATTCTGTTAATGCTTTCCACATAACATACATAGTTTCCTTGCCATGGAGACTCAAGATAATGTGGTCTCGAACTCCCTCAAGGCTTATCTACCTCGCCTTCGCCACACACTTCTTCCATTTGGCCATATTTTGTGCATTCAATGCTATTGGATTAGGAATGTCTTGATCAATGAATTCCTTTAAGCCAATATCATCTATCACAACCTCTACTATGTCTATCTAGGCTATACAACTCAAGCTACCTTCCAAGCCATACTCGAGCTACAAATCATAGCACGGCATCTGAAGTATGTATTACAAATTCGAATTTCACCTATAACCCAAAAATCAAAACTTCAAAATATCCTCTACTATATTGAATTCAACTTCGATACCATATAGAATTTCCTCTAGATTCAAAAGATCATGCAATTTACTAAAGCACAAGACAAGAATCTACTTCTACTTCCAACCAGCGGAATCCAATAGATCGATGAAAACAATATGAACATGAAGAAGACAAATCAATGGCAGATAACCCAATAAGTTTTCCAAGGGAAATCCAGAGCTCAAAACCCCGCCTATCTATATTGCATTAAATCATAAAAATGAGTGAAGATACAAATCTTTTTCTCACAAGAACAATTCCGCACAAGTATGCTCAATTCTCTACCTCACAAGGCTGTTATTAGCCAACACTTAGCCAATTTCCATTGCCCGCCAAGCCCATATTTCCTTGCGCAATTCCTAGGATGAATAGGTAGTATTTAAAGGGAATTCATGCTTCCAAAACTGTGCAATCCAAACATAGGTCCTTCTCTGATTGCATGCATTATATTTACAACTCAGTAAATCATACAACTGATAGTACATTGTCCCTACACTCTAGCCTCAACTAGGTCTTTCTCTGAACTAGCATGCATGAGTTTCTCATGAGGGAATCTTGGGTTAACTAGAGTAACACATGTGGATGAACCAACGCACCAACTGAATATTAGTCCTCTATTAGTTCCACAAATAGTTAGAACTAATTTAATTGACCATAACTCAGTAAACTAAGTTATCTAATTACAACTCAATTTAAACTCATACTGTACCACTAAAATTTAGGGAGAACACTTAAAATGACTACAAAAAGACTTCCAACACAAAATTCCTCAAATAATTAAGTTAATAAAACTTAATTAACTATTTACAAGTTTCTATGAGAATAGAATTCGATTTTAATTCATAGTTTAATTCAAGGAAAAATTAAATTGAAATTTCTTGTTGCCATTTCTCAATAAGCATATCAATCACACATAACACAATATTTCTCTAAGGAAAGAAACTGCTGAAAACCTCAACTATCTATATTGCATTAACCCGAATATCTGAGAAGAAAAATACAATTTTTTTTCACACTAGAACAATTCCCGAATGTTAGTTCCAGTCTTCGCAGCCCGTCATCAGGGATCAAAATGGGCTCTTACTATGTCTGGTTTTCAGAGATGTTTTTCACATGAGTTTCAATGCAAAGCATATCCTAAATATTTTCATCGGAAGAATCTCATAAATATCTTTCCAACAGTATATTGCATGCCTGAAACCAGTTCCCGGATCAGAAGATATGATCGAAATGAATGATTGATTCTTGGTTATGCATGTTTTGAGGTCATTTGCTGCACACAATGACAAGTTTACTACAAAATCCATTTCTGAAGTAATGGACATGACTTTTACAAAATTGAAAGAGGTTTTTTCAATTACATACCAAATAACAACAACCTCCTTCAGTTTATGCACAGGTGTTACTATGTGGGAGATATGCAGTGATATTTGAAGCCTACATTAAAACAAAACAAATTTTTCATTTGTTTTACTGTTTTAGTCATTGTAGTGTTGCGCCATTTTACAACAGATGGAAAGTAATTTTGAGAAACCCAAGGAGATTTTTTTCAAACACGAGACATATAAAAAAACCTCTTTCATTTTATTCACAGGTGTCACGCATTGGAATATTTGACTAGGTCTTTACAACCTATTTTTACAGATTTAAATATTTAATGATTTCCTGTTTTAGAAATTATTTTGTGGCACAGATTCCGAGCAACTGGAAATGCATTTCCAAAATTTGAGAGAGGCTTTTATAAAACATAACTGTATCTACGAAAACCTCTTTCAGTTTTTTAACTGGTGTTATGGTTCAAGAGATATGAGCTCATCTTTGACCCCTATTTTCTGAAATTTGGTCCAAATTTAATGTAATTGTTTCTATTTTTAGGGAGATGGTTGAGCTCAACTCCCTTAGTACACGGATGAGCTAATTGTATATATTTTATGAATTTTAGAGTGCAAAAGGTTCAAATTTTTTAGCAGAGGAAAGCTACTTTGGACTGTGTAAATCTCTTTCTGAATATTATTTATAATGGAGTAGTTTCTGCACTTTAGATTTGGGATCCATCACGGTTTTTAATGTGCAGCATGTTTTTCTTGTAAATTCATTTCCATGTTTGTTTTTTCTACTAATTTCATTACAACATTCTCCAAGGGAAGTGTTAGTAATCCATCCACGCAAGATGCTCCTTTCGCAATGATTATGTTGTTTAATGTAGTGGTTATCTTTTTAGAATCCATCCTTTATTAGATGCTCTGTTGAGTAACCTTGTGCTTCTCTTTCTTCTAAAGTTGTCATTATAGATCCATCCCCTGATTGATGCCTGCAGGGTAGCAGTCTTTTTCCTCTTTTCTTATCTCATTATATCTTTAATCTGGCTGAACATTGTGCTTACTTTGTCCCAAGTTTTCCGACAAAAACTAGCCTCGATTGCATAGCCCAATGGTCCCTTCTCTTACTGTTTTCGACCCACAATTTTCAACCAAATCCTCATTCTTCACAGCTAGCCTAAGATTCACTTATTACAGCCACATTTTGTTGGCAAAGGGAGAGCCCTCTCTGGTCTGGAAAGGCTAGATACTAGATTGAAAGCTTGGTCAGTGGTTACCTCGAGATTGCCTCTTCTTAGCCTTGAGCTTCATTTTGAGTGCTAACACCACACAAGTATAATCTAAATCTTTGCCTCACAAGCCAATTCAAGCCAACACTTAGCCAATTATGTTGCCTTCCAAGACCCTACTTCCTTGCGCAATTCCTGAGAGAATTAGCCCATATTTAATTGGGAAATCCTTCCTCCATAACTGCAAAATTCGAACATATGTCCTCAACTTCTTGCATGCACCATCTGTACAACTCAAAAAATTATACAACTTATCGTACATTGATCCTGAACTCTAATTTCAACTGGGTCTTCCTTTGAACTGACATGCATGATTTATTTATGAGTGAATCTATAATTAGTTGTTGTGCTACTAGGGATGCACTGGTACACTACTCCACTACTAGACCTCTACTAGTTCCTCCAATAGTTAGACCTAGTTTAACTGACTATAACTCAATTAGACTAAGTTATCTAATTACAGCTCCAAAGAACTCAACCTGGGCCCCTAAAATTCAGTGGTCACTCTCCATGACTCTAGATAGAATTCCAACTCGAATTTCCTAAGCCGGTTTAACTTAATTAATTACTACAAGTTGTTATGAGAGTATAATTACAATTTTAATTCATAATTTAATTCAAGGAAAAAATAAATTGGAATTTCTTGTTTCTATTTTTAACACTTTGATGTCCTTAATGCTTTAGTGATCGATTCTCTCTCTCAATGTGTGAAAAACACAAAATAATCTGGAGAACTCAAATGGGAGCTCAAATGAAAAGAGACGATAATGGTGACAATGATAATGATCATGTGAAGAATGAATGGAAAATCCTCTTATTTATAACAAATTATTGAGTTAATCTCGAAAATGGAGATAATAAAATAATATTGACCAAATCAAGATCTAACCATTAGGAATACTTTATTATATTTTTTGGAGAGGGAGAAGATATTGAAATGGTCAAATGTGTTTATTTAAAAATAATTAACAAATAAAATGGTTTATTATTATTTCATGAGTATTGAGAATGGTGTGAAATCAAAATGATTATTAAATAGTGATTTAACAATTATTCCAATAATAGAATTAAGGAATAATAAATAAATAGTGATTTATTTAATTATTCCTACGTGATTGCACCGAGAGGCACATTATACAATCCAGTATGACCCTGATTTGTAAGTATGTCACATCCCCAAAAAATAATAGATATAATTTTCGCTAATATCAACCAATCTTAAATTATATATAACTTTTTAATCTTATTAATGGACTAAGATTAATTATTAAAATATAACTATGTATTTTAATGTATAGTAAATTATCTCATGCTTTTAATAGTTACTTTACCATATAAGTGAATTTGAATGGATCATACATTTACCTTTAACAAAAAAATTTACCACATTAAGATTCCAAATTAAGTAAAAATATAAACTTTTTTACTCTTTAATAAAGCCAGCACCATTTCTTAAATCGAAGGAAAAAGCTTAATTGAATACAAAGAATCAAAAAGTCTGCTCCAAATTTTTTTAATATTTATTTTAACTAAACATTTGTAAAATGAATCTTTGAAAGGAAAAGCCATATCCTAGTGATATATTAGAATCTTTAAAGACATAAATATTTCCACATCAAAGTTGTAATATTTGAAAACATTATTTTGATGTAGTTTTATTATAAATTTTGTTATCATGCCATGTAAAAAAAACATCATCAAATCTAATATTGATATTATAATATTAATATTATATTTAATATTAATATTAATGCTAATATATTATAGGATTAATATTATTAAATTTAATAACTTTGGATTAATGCAATATTAAACTTAATATATTATTAAATTTGTTATATTATAACATATATTAATATATCATGATATATATTAACTCTAGATATATATGGAGGGAAAAACAAATACATAAAGTGATAGAGGTGGAGAGATAGGGGGAGTGACAAGGGAGAGGAGGAATGAAGAGAGAGAGAAAGAGAGGACTGAGAGAGGGAGAGAAGGGTAAGAGAGAGAGGGGGGAAAGAGATAGTGACAAGGTTGGAGGGAAAATAGAGAGAGGGGGGGGAGAGAGATAGTGACAAGGTTAGAGGGAAAAGAGAGAGAGGGAGAGAGGAGAGAGAGTGAAAAGGTTAGGGGGTAGAGAGAGAGAGAGAGAGATGGGGAGAGAGAGGGGGGTAGGAGAGAAAGGGATAGAATGGAAGGAATAGAGAGAGGACTTGAGAGAGAGGATGAGAGAGGGAGGGACAGAGAGATGAAGTGAAGAAGAAAGACATAGAGAGACAGGGAGTGATAAGGGATAGATGGAGAGAGTGTGTATGTTTTAGGGTGAGATGTAGATACAAAGAAGGAGATATGGAAGGAAGGATGGAGAGAAGGAGAGATGAGAGAGGGATGGAGATAGTGACAAATTTGGATGGTGAAGAGAGAGAGGGGGGACATAGAGTGAGGTGGGAGAGAAAGGGACAAAGAGGAACGAAGAGATAGATGACATGATAAAGAAGAGAGAGGGAGGGAGAGAGAGGCAGTTGGAGGGGGAGCAAGAGGTAGGTAAGAATCAAGACATAAAGAGAGAAAAGTGGAGAGAGTGAGAGGGAGTGATAAGGCAAAGAGAGAGAGGGAGAGAGGAGAGCAAGAGGGAAGAGAAATAGAAGGGTGAGATAGGGAGAGGGAGAGTAATATGGAGGGATAGATAGATAGTGTTATGAATATAATTCATGAAAAGTAAATAAATAAAATAAATGTAAATATTAAATAATCAAATATTGATTAGGCTAAATAGTCATTAAGTTAAGTGAAAAGGCATCTCTAAAAGACATGCCCAGTCACAAAAGGACACCTTCTTAGGTATATATATGTGGGTCCTCATGGTAACATTCATCACTTATACAATTTTATATATAATAAATTATTATGACAAATACCTATCGTGTATTTTTACATTCAAGCCTACAAGCTATCATTTTTTATGCTTCTGTGGTATCAGAACCATGGCACAAAATATAATCATGTGGGTCTTTGAACATCGTTCACCGCACAAGGTGCCATTACATTCAGGTCCTGATTGAGTTGAGCAGTTTAATAAAATTCAAGAAGTATTTCAATGATTAGAAAAATCATGTTCAGAAGTTAAAGCTTGTCGAAAGGAAATTGATAATAAGGAAGATGATAGCAATGGTGAAAAGAAACAAGGTGAAGCATTAGATGATTATAATGTTGAAAATGAAGATGTTGCAAAAAATGATCAAGATGATGATTCTAATGAAGCTGATATAGATCAAGATGATGATTGTGATGAAGCTAGTCTTAATATGGATGAAATTATATAGATGAAGATGATGATTCTGGTGAAGTTGTTCTTGATATGGATGAAAATGATATAGATCAAGATAATGATCCAAATGAAGATGACATGGATAAGGACTATCGTGAGAGACATGAAAACGAACAACAACAACAACGCAGAGATGGGGGGCACATATTAAATGATTTTGCCAATGGATTAGTCGGTAATGATTCCCTTATCCGAAAAAACTAGGGGACAACAAATGCCATGGCAACAAAGACATATGAGGAACATTTAAAATTACCGCATCAGATAGATTCCATGAATGATGGATCGATGAAGAGGTTTGGAGACAATGTTGGCCAGCTACTAGATGCAAACCAGACAAATATACTGAAGTTAGCAACCACACCTAGGCAGCCTTCGGGGCAAGTTTTACATAGTACAATAGGTAATATTGCAGTTGCTCTTCACTAGGTTCAGGCTCATAACCAACAACTTCTTGTAGCCACATAGGACATTAAAACCGAGATCAGCTCGATACTAGGTCAGAGATTTGACACTTCAGATGCTTCATTATTTGGAGTACCTAGAGCTGGCCATTCAAAACCAAATTTATTAAGCCCAGGTGCAAATCAAGGAGGAAATAATCTACCTTTGAAAGACTCGCCCGTGGCAGATCTTGACCAACTTTGACCAGGACTTATACAAACACAAAAATATTTCATTCAATCTCCGCAATAATATCAGCAGATTCATATGTTAACTCCACAACAACAACTTTTGCTCCAAGCACAAGCCAAAGGAAATTTGATGTCTGCACCATGTTCTAATTTTGGTGATATGGAAAGTAGAAGAATTCGAATGCTTCCGAGTAACAGGAATGTTGTTGCAGGAAAGGATGGCCAAACTAATGTTGTTGGTGACATGACACAGAATGTTGGGTCTCCACTACCACGACCTGAAGCAGACATCATATTGAAGATGAAAATGGACAAGAGTGAAGCATGTGTTGAGTAGTTGGAGGAATGTTTTCCCATCAGTTTGGAAGTGGAAATCTTAAAATGGTTGCCTCTTGAAGATTTATGCAGATTTTGGTTTGTGTGTTAGGAATGGCATGCCCTATTCTCTTAAACAAAATTTATAACTAGAAAGTGGACTGAAGACCCTCCCAATAGGAAACCATGTTTTCTTATAGCTAGTGACATAGATCCTTTCCTATGTTACTGCTTCTTTATGCATACATGGAAGAGTTGTATGTATTTTTCCTTCATAAACATCACAGATAATCTTGTTGTAAAAGGAACTATCGCAGGTCTATTCTTGCTCAGATTCCCTTGCACTATCAGTGCGCTTGTAGGTTTTATTGTCTACAATCCTCTCACACAAGTATACTTCAAACTTTTTCACATGTCTTGGATAACCGCAAGGATCATCAGTGGTATCGTTGGAGAGGCTACCTTTGTAGAGTCTTATAATGTGGTGGTCGTGGGCATGACGGGGAATGGATTAAATGTAGTTGAAATTTAAGATTCCTCTAGGAAATCATGGATGCTCATTGCAACACTACCCTACTCGCTATCTGCATTGTCTCCCCTCGGCCAACCTACTACCTGGTTGGCACTACCAAATCTCAGTTGCCAATTCATCACTCAACTCCGACAACCGTCCACACATAGACGCATTAAGACAAAGGTTGCCCCTGCCGTCAAGAGGTGTGCCTAGGTCGAGAGGTCACAAGTTTTGGCATCAGTTCAATACATGGATCGGTGCATTGAAATGACATTGTATATGTCGTCGATTGCTCTGTCTGTGGTGCTTTCGTGGTATGTTAACGATGGTCAACAATCATACCCTGTCAGTAACAATCAAGCGAAATATGTGTTAGTCATAACATATAATTTAATTATAAATTATATAGTATATAACTTATATATATATATATATATATATATATATATATATATATATATATATATATATATATATATATATATATATATATATATATATATATATATATATATATATATATATATATATACATACATATACCTATATATATACTATATATATGCATATATATAATAGGAAAAATTAGAAACCTCTTCCGGGTTTAATGCAGATAGTAATCAAGTTTTGAATAACAAATTGGGTGATATGGCAGAAATTGAAAAGAATCATGCTTAAAACATCCCCGAAATATCTCGAAATTCAAATCTCTCCCGTTCGCCAAATTTCAACTTTGAAGAGAATTTTGGATGCTCTTACCTGCTAGAACGACTGAATCTTATATTGAGTGGACAATGTATCCCGTTGGAACCCATTTTATTGTTCGAATGTCTGGATATCTTGAACATATCCTTGCGCAGTGACGGACCTTGCAACTAAATTTGTTTGCCACCACCGTTCAATTCCTATAATTATATAATAAATATATAATTTATAAAAAACAAAAAACAAAAAAAAAAGAAAAAACACAAAAAAAGACAAATAAAACAAAAAACAAAACAAAGAAACAAATTATATTATATATATATATATATATATATATATATATATATATATATATATATATATATTATTTGAAAAAAATAAAAACTATATTAAAAATATATATATTATGTTATTATTAAAAATATAAAAGAAAAAAGAAAAAAAATTGTATTAAAAAAAAAGAGTGGAGATAGAGAAACCCTAGCTTTAAGATAATAAAAAAAACCCTGGTTTCAAGACAATATTACTGGTGAGCTACAGGACAAGACAATTTCCAGATTATATACATCAAGATGATTGATACTAAGTGAAGAAAATCGACAGCATTAAAGCTTTGAAGACAAAGCTTCGGAAGGAAGGGGCTATGTTATGAATATAATTCATAATAAGTAAATAAATAAAATAAATGTAAATATTAAATAATCAAATATTGATTAGGTTAAATAGTCATTAAGTTAATTGAAAAGGCATGTCTTTTTATGTCTAAAAGACATGCCCAGTCACGAAAGGACAACTACTTAGGTATATATATGCGGGTCCTCATTGTAACATTCATCACTTATACAATTTTATATATAATAAATTATTATTACAAATACCTCTCATGTATTTTTACATTCAAACCTACAAGCTATTAGTTTTTATGCTTCAGATAGATATCAAAAAAAAGTGTATCTGCTTTGGGGGTGATATATAGAGACAAAGGAGAGGTAGAGGGAGATAAATATATAGAATGGAGGTGAAGAGAGCGAAGAATAGAGATAAAGAGAGAGGGAGGGATGGAGAGATAGATATATACGGAGAGAGTGTGTGTGTGTGTGTTTGGGGGGGTAAGATAGAGAGACAAAGAAGAAGAGATGAAGGAAGATATAGATATTCATGGAGGGGAGATGATTTCTATCACAAGATGCATTGATTTCAGTGTATATGATGACTTCTAATCCTGTTTGATTGCTTTCACTAGATCCATTGATTTCAGTGTAGATATTGATTTCTAATTATATTTGATTGTTTGCACTAGATGCATTGATTGATTTCAGCGTAGATGTTTATTTCTAATCCTATTTGATTTCTTTCTCTAGATATGTTGATTTTAGTGTAGATGATGATTTCTAATACTATCTGATTTCTTGCACTAGATGCATTGATTTCATTGTAGATGTTTATTTCTAATTATATTTGATTCCTTGCACTAGATGCATTGATTTCAATGTAGATTTTGATTTCTAATATTATTCGATTGCTTTCATTAGACACACTAATTTCATTGTAGATTTATAAGTAGAACTTCGGCGTAAATCACATAAAGAGAGACATTTGTCGATGCGTTTCGAACCAACTAGTGTGGTTCATCGTTAGGACAAGTTGAAGAAACAGATCCAGCTTAGCATGATAAATAGTCTGAGCAGAGTCTCCAAAGGCTAATTTGACTAACGGCTAATTTTGGCATTAGGACCCAGGTCTAATTCTTATTTATTAATTTAATAATATTATTATAAGTATTATTATTATTATTTTTCTTATGGAAATAAGTTAAATTAGGTAAAATGGTTGGTTTTAAAAGGGAATTTATTTATTTATTTAAATTAAAATTATATATATATATATATATATATATATATATATAGATATAATATTAGGTTATTAAGGTAAAAGTTAGGCTTAATAATTTCAATGGTTGGTTTGAAACGATAATTATTTATTTATTCAAATTATTAAATAATTATTATTGGTATTATATATATATATATATATATATATTAATAAATCGTAATATTATAATATATTTTATTCAATAATAATTTAATGGTTAAAGATGTAATTATTTATTTATTTAACTTATTTATTAACAATTATAATATATATAATAGATATATAATATATATATATTATATATTATATATATATATATATATTATATATATATATATATATATATATATATATATATATATATATTCTATAATTAAAGTTATAATATTAGGTTATTAAGGTAAAAGTTAGAATTAATGGTTAGATTAAAAAGATAATTTATTTATTTATTTAAATTATTTAATAATTATTATTAAAATTATGATGATGATGATGATGATGGTTAACGTCTGCTAAGACCAAATAATGGTCTATCGGACCTAAAGAAACAAATTATCTTTCTTGATTTAAGATTTTATTCCTATGCTCAAAAAGCTTGGAGAGAAGCCTCCCGAGCTCACTATAATTTTGACATTGTAAAAGGCTAGGAAGGTCAGTATTGTAACAAAGATTGTGAAACTGAGATCTAATGTGGTTATACGCGGGGCACACTAAGAGGAAGTGGTTTTCATCCTCGATGCTCCTATTCTCATATATATGGCAGATCCTTTCCGTCCATGGCGTTTTAGGAATTGCCCAACGACCTGTTTCACTATGGAGCTCATGAGAATTCGTTCTAATCTTTGCTATATTAATTTTCTTCTTTGAGCTAGTTAAAATAGAGAGATACTTTTGATCTTCTAGGGTGGGGTTGATGACCTTCTTATAATAACTTAATTTTCTTTTAGCCGCTAAGTCTTTCTCACACCACATTTTTTCTTTGAACTTAGAAGTAACAATATCTTTAATGTTATTTATGTTTTGCAAAGCATCATTTTCGTTGATCTCCCAATAGTTTAACCAGGCCCTTGTGTCTTTATGCCACCCTCGATTGAGCCTTAGGTGGTTTTGGCTAGAATTTAAATCTAGCTTAGGAAGTCTATGATCGTCTATGTTACTGATTTTGTGCTTGTACAACAGAAACCTAAGCATAGCTAGGCTCTCAATAGGGGAAAGACCTGCTTCTATAAGGAGAATAGGATAGGGTGTATTACTTTTAATTTTCAGGTTATAAGTTATAAAACGCTTCTGGATTTGCTCAATCTTTCTCCATGATTCTCTGGAGATGCTGCAACCCCAAACCTCACAACCATATAAGATAACAGGAGTGACTAAAGTTTCAAAGAGGAACTTCTTTTCATCCCACATTACAAGGTTTACTATTTTACAATTATTTTCAAGACCAAAGTAAGCTTTCCAGCCCCCATTAATCCTTTTCTCAATGCTATGGTTCCAGTTGAGCTTGTGATGAATATAAATTCCTAGGTACTTGTAAGAATACACTTCCTCCAAGTTATTATTGTCACACAAAAAATTAGCGTAAGTGTCCTTCTTGGATTTGATAATCATAACTTTTGTTTTGTCAGTGTTAACAGGCATACCCATGGTAGAGCAGAAATCCTTAAGAAGCCTGAGTTGCTTATTAAGATCAGATGGGCACCTTGCCAAAAGAACAATATCGTCAGCATAAAGAAGAAGGATGACGACTATCCCAGCTAAGATCGTGCCATCACATCCTGCTTCCTCTAAATAGCCTTCGAGCTTATCGATGTAAATGCCAAATAGGGTAGGGGAGAGGGGGAAACCTTGTTTAACTCCAATGTTACACTTAATATCTTTTGACCACCCTTCATTGCTCTTTAGCTTGGCAATTACATTCTCGTATAACCTTATAGCGGCAACTCTCAACTCGAGAGGAACCTTTAGCTCTTCTAATCTATTCCAAAGGTTGTATCTAGGAACTGTATCGAGAGCCATTCTAAAGTCCACAAAGCAACAAAATAAATTGGATTTATCATTACGACATTCCTCTGCAATGATCCTAAGCGTAACAAGGTGGTCTGTTGTTGAGTGATGCCTTCTGAAACCTGCTTGGCCTTTAGCCCGCTTACCTTCACTTTCAAGCCATATGCTTAACTTCTTTTCCAAAATACTACCATATAACTTGGCTAAGAGAGGGCTGATCATAATTGTTCGATAATTAGAGGGTTTATTTGTATCCCCACTTTTAAAAATAGGGATAATGAGGCTCTCAATCCAAGGTTTAGGGAACCCTTGCTTGACTGCTTGATTGAAAAGCTTGTGGATGTGGGGGATGAGGACAGGACCTCCAATTTTTAAGATTTCCGCTTGGTAACCTTCAATGTCCTTAGCTTTCCCATTAGCGAGGCGATTAACCCCGAACTTAATGTCTTCTAAAGAGAAAACTTCTTTCGTTGTGAGAAGGGTTTCCAAATTATCCATGACATTAGGAGATTCATAAAGCTTTTTAAGATAGGAATTCCAATCGTGAAGAGAAATTTTATTATTATCCTTAGTCTTCCTAGTTAGAATCTGCCTCCAAAATTTCTTAGGAGCTACCTTAGAGAGGTGTAAGAGATTCTCCTGTCTTTGGCGAATGTACTGCCTCTTTTTCCTTTTATTTAGGGCTTTGTATATTTTTATCTTGTCCATTTTAAGAGATTCATCAACAGCTTCCTTAATTGCTCTCCTTGCACTTTTACAATCTTTGTCATACCATGGATTGGTTTTGCTATTTCTTTTATTATTTGAAACTTCAATTGAGAACTTGTTAATAGAATATGAGAGGGTTGTAGTAAAATTATGATAGAGGTCTTCTATGTTGTCTATATTAGATAAAGGAAGCAAATTAGTTTTTAATTCATTTAGAAAGAGATCATTTTTATTTCTATCAAATATTAAGTTCTTTTGGCTATAAGTATTATTTTCTATGGGAACTCTATGCATGACAAAATTGAGAGTTATAAGTAAAGGCCTATGATCAGAGTCAGGTTCGTGGTCGTTTAAGATGTCAAAATTTATTATTTCATTGTATAATGGGAGATCGAAAATAACGTAGTCTATCACGCTGCTACCAAGTCCATGGATGCAGGTCATCTTGCTAGAATTGGGCCACTTCTTTAGACCGTTGCAAATTATGAGATCCTGAGCACTACAAAGCTTGACTAGCTCCGACCCAAACAAATTTTCCCCAAGATCTTCAGAGTTCCTTTTGTACCTGCTAGCCAGAGTAGGGTCTTCGTCTAACCAAAGAGGATTAGGGTTGGAATGATTGCTTAGAATAATAGCTTGGTTGTTTGAAGTTCGAGCATTAAAGTCACCTATTAAAAGGATATTACCGTCATTCCTTAGGCTAGAAATATCATTCTCTAAACCATTGTAAGGGTTAGTTTTATCTAGATTCTTCTTCTTATAGAAGTTAGAATTAATGGGGGGGAAATAACATATTGCTATGTAGGACTTTTTATTATTAATGTCTTTGATCTCTATCCAACTATATTGGTTGTAAGGGTCGTTTTTATAAATCCTAACATGGGGGGAGATGTTCTTCTTAATGTAACAAGCTATTCCCCCAATGCCTCTACGAGAGGATCGCTTGTTCCAGGTAGACCATAGCGTAAAGCCATCTATGTTAGGGACCTTAGATTCTTCGTGCTCCCAAGTTTCAACAAGCAAAATAATATCAACATCATTTGAAATCCAACTTAGCTTGGGGCCTTTGTTCCATGGGAAGCCCCGACAATTCCAAGAAAGGATCCAGAGCATGTTTAATTGCTATTGATTACTATGTTTTTGGTTTCTATCTCGAATAAAGGCTTTTCTATTTCTGATTATTGCCCATTTTCCTTCCTTCCTAGCTTCTTTTACCTTTTGAACCTCCTTTCTTAATTCTGCTTGGTCTTCTGGAATGAGATCTTCATTTATGAATATTCCCGTTCCTTTTAGACTTGAGGTTTTACTAAGTATGTCGTGCTTATGATCAGTGGAGCTCACCTTTATGCGGATCAGTCTTCCTTTATTCTCGGTTAATTTCCCCAACCTTGTTGCTTCTGTGAGACACAACGTTTCAATTTGTAATCTATTATGTAGTTCTATCTGGGCTAAGGCTAAAGTATCCTCATCTACTTCCTCTTTTAAACCGAATATTATAAGGTTTAAGGCCCTTTTGTTACGTTCGTGGTCTAATTCTATTAATTTTTTCATTTCATCTTTAATTGGTTTGATATCTAACTTATCTACCACATTATTTAGGGTGAGGCGGCTATTAACTTTTTCTTCTAGTTCTTTAATCATGTCTTTCATTTTAAGGCTCTCTAAAGTATCAGCATCTCCTTGCTGGGATGGTTGGCTAGTATCTTGGTTATGTTTTTCTATAACCTACAGTCTAGTCTCCATTGCCTCCATTTTATTCTCTAGTAGTTCTATTTTATTTTCTATTTGTTTTTGGATCGTGTCTTCAAGAGATGCAAAATTATTTTCCAGCATGGCTTCTAACTCTTTTTGTAGCTTGGATTCTCTTTCTTCTCTACGTTTCTCTAAAGACTCTATATACTCATAAAGGCCTTCAAGGATAATTTTAGGGGCGAATGTTCGCCCTTTGGCGAAATTAAGGGGTTTTAAATTTTTAGTGGGCGAATATTTTGTATCATAGTACAATTTTACAAATCACCTCAAATAGCCCACCTTATTTTAAGGGAGAGGGTAAAAAAGGTAAATTTAGCCCTTGAAATTAGCACTTACAACCTTCCATTCGCCTATTTTCAAGAATAGGTTTTATTTAAGTGAATCCATTCGCCCATTTTCAAAAATAGGTTTTATTTAAGTGAATCGTATGGGCCAAATACCATATTTATAAAAGAGGTATGGTAAATTAATAAAAATATAAATTAATGAGAGGTATGGTAAATAAATAAAACATTTTTTATATTTACTCCATAAGTCACCTTATATACATGTAAGGGTGTAAACAAATAAAAATATAAGTAAAGTGGAGGTATGGTAAATAAATAAAACGTCTTTTTATACTTACTCAAAAGGTATGGTAACTAAATAAAAATATAAATAAACTATACGTATCGTCAATAAATAAAACCTCTTTTTATATTTAGTCCATAACCCTCGTTCTATTTATGAAGGCTCAAGAAAGAGGTTTTATTTAAGTGAATCCTATGGGCCAAATACCATATTTGTAAAAGAGGTATGGTAAATTAATAAAAATAGTCCATAACCCTCGTTCTATTTATGAAGGCTCAAGAAAGAGGTTTTATTTAAGTGAATCCTATGGGCCAAATACCATATTTGTAAAAGAGGTATGGTAAATTAATAAAAATATAAATAAACGAGAGGTATGGTAAACAAATAAAACATTTTTTTATATTTACTCCATAAGTCACCTTATATTTACGAACACTCAAAAAATGGGTTATATTTAGGTGAAACCTATGGCCAAAATACTATGGGACAAATACCATAGACTAGATTGTTATTAATACCATGCAAAAAAACCATTATTGACCCTAATATTAGAATTAATAAAAATAAAAATGGCACATGGTATTGACCCATGGTATTCACCAAAATGGCACATGGTATTGACCCATGGTATTCACCTCGAATGTAGCCTATTTAAATGGGGGAATTAAACCAGCATGTAGCATATGTTAAGATTCACTACAACTTACAAAGTTTTATTATTTAGTGAAAGACTCGCCAAGATCTTACAAGATTTTATAATTGAGTAAAATATTCGCCATGCCTGGTGAGAGATTCGCCAAAAAATTATATATACATATTATATTATTGATAAAATCGCCTTCCATTTTTCCTATATACCATGGAGATTCGCCCATTTATTATATTTGAAAATTTAGGGGGGGTTCTTAAAATTTTCCCTGAAGGCCTTGTAGAGTAACTGTGCTAGGTCTTCCCTTGGTAATCTTTGGTAACTATGGTGAAATATTCATACTTGAAATTATATGAGCAAATATGTATTAGAAAAAGAAAAAGATAAGGAATGTGTGCACCTGATATCAGAAAACCTGACTACAGATCGCCCGTCTACCCTTGGTAATCTTGTGCTAGGTCTTCCCTTGGTAATCTTTGGTAACTATGGTGAAATATTCATACTTGAAATTATATGAGCAAATATGTATTAGAAAAAGAAAAAGATAAGGAATGTGTGCACCTGATATCAGAAAACCTGACTACAGATCGCCCGTCTACCCTTGGTAATCTTTGGTAACTGACTGCAGATCACCTGTGCCCACTGCAACCCGCAGACTCTTTCACCAAGCCTCAGAACACTTTCACCGAAGAATGTATACAGTATGTTTTTAACTCTTTCACCGAGCCTCAGAACTCTTTCACCGAAGAATATATGCGAAGAATATATAGAGTAAGAATATATGCCAGGAATATATAGAGTATGTTTTTAACTCTTTCACCGAGCCTCAGAACACTTTCACCGAAGAATATATGCGAAGAATATATAGAGTAAGAATATATGCCAAGAATATATAGAGTATGTTTTTAACTCTTTCACCAAGCCTCAGAACACTTTCACCGAAAAATATATATAGTACGTGTTTAACTTTTTCACCGAGCCTCAAAACACTTTCACCAAAGAATATATGCGAAGAATATATAGAGTAAGAATATATGCCAAGAATATATAGAGTATGTTTTTAACTCTTTCACCGAGCCTCAGAACTCTTTCACCGAAGTATATATAGAGTACGTGTTTAACTTTTTTCACCGAGTATATCTATATCATAGGTTGAGAAAGTAATTAAATAATTTATTTATTAATAATCAAATATATATATAATTTTAAAAAGTAATTTAATAATATATTTATTAATAATAAAAAATAAATGAAAATTAATTAATTAATTAATTAATTAATTAATTAAGTTAAAATAAATAATGTAAGGCTAGTTTAAAAAGGTAAAATGAAAATAAAAATAAAAATAAAATAAAATAAGTAAAAATAAATAAATATATATATATATATATATATATATATATTATATTAAAATAAAATAAAAATAATAATAATAATAATAATAATAATAATAATAATAATAATGATAATGATAATAATTAATTAATAATATTTACAATCAAATTAATAATATTAACGATCATATTTATATAATAGTTACGATCATAATCATCAAATAAAAATCTATCGCGAAGAAAGAGCCTAAAGAGCGTCGTCTAGGTGTCCATCTTCCCTATGTCCAAGGAACCACGAACAAGATTGCTCGGATCCGTAAGAGGTATGAGATTCCCTCAACCTTTAGGCCCCTTAACACCATTTGCAATTCCCTCCGATCGGTAAAAGATCCCATTAACCCTAAGGACATGACGGGTGTCTACTTGATCCCTTGTTCTTGTGGGACCCCCTATATTGGGGAAACAGGGCGCTCCATCCATCAGAGGATCAACGAACATGCAACTGACCTAAGACATGGGAGATCCAAGTCTTCAGCATTGGCGGAGCATGTTGAAAAGACCAAGCATCAGGTGTGTATAGAGGAGGCCAAGGTTGTCGCCAAAGTTGCTCAATTCCATCATCGTAAATTCAGGGAGGCTATTGAGATTGAAAGAAGGCCAAACAATCTCAATAGAGATGACGGATGGAAGATCAGTAGATGTTGGATCCCCGCCCTTTCATCCTAGTCTTTCTCTTCCCCCCCCCCCCCCCCCCCCCACCCGCCCTCCCCCTCTCCTTTTTCATCTTCTTTTCTTTCGTTATGGTTTGTCCTTCTTGTTTTCAGGCCTTTTCCGGTCCTCCTCCTTTTTAGATGCTCTTTCTCTTTACTTCTTCGTGATAGATTTTTATTTGATGATTATGATCGTAACTATTATATAAATATGATCGTTAATATTATTAATTTGATATTATTATTATTATTATTATTTTATATTATTATTATATATATTATATTTAATATATATATATATATAAATAAATAAATATATTATCTTTTTATCTAACCATTAATTCTAACTTTCACCTTAATAACATAATATTATAACTTTAATTAATATTAATTATAATTTATAATAATATAATATTATAATATAATATATATATATATATATATATATATATATATATATATATATATATATATATATATATATATATATATATATATATATATATATATATATATATATATATATATAATTGTTAATAAATAAGTTAAATAAATAAATAATTACATCTTTAACCTTAAAACTATTTTATTTTTATATTTTAACTAACTTCCTTAAATATAAACTAACCATTAAATTATTATTGAATAGAAATACTAGTCAACCTAATATTATGATTTTAATTAAAATATATATATTTATATATGTATAATACCAATAATAATTATTTAATAATTTGAATAAATAAATAGATTATCGTTTCAAACCAACCATTGAAATTATTAATCCTAACTTTTACCTTATATATATATATATATATATATATATATATATATATATATATATATATATATATATATATAATTTAAATAAATAAATTCCCTTTTAAAACCAACCATTTTACCTAATTTAACTTATTTCCATAAGAAAAATAATAATAATAATAATTATAATAATAATATTAAATTAATAAATAAGAATTTGACCTGGGTCCTAAGGTCAAAATTAGCCGTTAGTCAATTTAGCCGTTGGAGACTCTGCTTAGACTATTTATCATGCTAAGCTGGATCCGTTTCTTCAACTTGTCCTGACGGTGAACCACACTAGTTGGTTCGAAACGCGTCGACAAATGTCTCTCTTTATGTGATTTACGCCGAAGTTCTACTTATAAATATTATGGATCACAGAAGCCTCAATTCAACAATTCATTGTAGATGTTGTTTTCTAACCCTATTTGATTTTTTGCATTAGATGTATTGGATGTTGTTAATATTGAGACTATAAATTATTAAAAATATTTTTCAAGATTATATGGAGGGGAGAGAGAGGGAAGAATATTTCTTGCACTAGATGCATTGATTTCAATGTAGATGATGTTTTCTTAGAATTCTATTCAATTTTTTCACTAGATGCATTGATTTCAGTATAGATGTTGATTTTTAACCCTATTTGATTGCTTTCTGTAGATGCATTGATTTCAGTGTAGATGTTGATTTCTAATCCTTTTTTATTTCTTTCACTAGATGTATTTATTTTGGTGTATATTTTGATTTCTAATCCTATTTTATTGCTTTCACTGCATGCATTGATTTTAGTAGATATTTATTTCTAATATCATTTTATTTCTTGCATTAGATGCATTGATTTCATTGTACATGTTTTGTAATCTTATTTGATTGTTTGCGTTATATGCATTAGATGTTGTTAATATTGATGTTGTAGATTATTAAGAAAAATTATTTTCAAGATACATAGCAATACTTAGAAGGACATTATTAAGAATTAATTAGCTGTCAAAAGTTGTGATACCTATAATTAAAATGAAATAGATGTGTAGAGCCAATCCTCCTGCAAAGTCAAAATTAATCCTTGATAATATTGTCTCCCTTCTACATCACCAACTAATTACTAATAGACAATTACATATATTCAAAATTATTAATAGATAATTGCATATAATAATGTATTCATAACATTTATGAGGAAAATATATATTTATAAAAATTCAAAACAAAACCAAATATTCTTGGAGGAGATGTGATAATTGTTTGTAGAAACAAATAATGTAAATATTTTATAATTCTAGCCACTCATTAAAATAAAAAACAAAAATACATTATTTATTGACTTTGTTGAATAGACTATAGATAAAAAATCATCAAAATATTCTTGAAGGAAATAACTTATTTCAAACATTAGCAGAGAAAAAAATTATTTCAAGAGTAATGTTGATGCAATAAATTATTCAAACTACGCTTCAAGATATATTTAGTAATACCTAGAGTGAAACTATTGAGAATTAATTAGTTGTCAGAACTTGTGATACCTAAAATTAAATTAAATAGATGTGCGGTATCAATCCTCCTTCAAACTATTGACAAGATTGTCTCCCTTCTTCATCACCAACTAATTACTAATATACAATTACATACACATATAGAAATATAACACAACAACTGTAACATTCAAAAACTTTATCGTCCAAATCCAAACACATAAACACACAAACCACTCAAAGCATCCAAACAAATATGTACAAACCATTCAAGGCAAGCAACATAGACTATATTAAAGAAGAAAATGATATGGTCATGCCAAGCAAAGAAAACATAATGTAAATTTTGAATTTAATCTCAAACATATACATAATAATGACAATCTAAAAATGTGGCATTGCTACCCTCAACTGGAACTAGCTTAGATCCATATAATATCGGATCTATCATGTGTTGAGAGGGATCAAATCCCTCGAGGTGCAAACCTTTCCTCAATTTCTACACTCAAAAAAGAAGGTTTGCACCTCAAGGGATTTGATCCCTCTCAGCGCATGATAGATCTGGTGTTATATGGATCTAAGCTGGTATAGTCAAATCTGATAAGGATTAATTATCAAACAATGATTTAATAATTATTCTTAGAGAAAATTAACTAAATAATGATTTATTCAAATATTCTTGTGGGTTGTTTTAGTTTAATAAAAGTGGTTTACTAAATTATTTCCCATGGTTAAAGTGATTTTACTATGGTAAAATTAATCCTACATGGTGTATTTCAATCCACCTAGTTAGAAATGGGTAGGTGATCATTTTTTGATGATAACATATTTCCCCCCCAAATTATGAGTGTTAGGAGAAAATCGTATGACTGAAATGTACATTGTAGGTTACACTTCCACGAGACACCAAAGGGGAGTCAAAGAGATAGAGATAGAGAGAGATAGCTGAAGTAATGCAATGACAGACAAAAATGGAGGGGGAGAGACCTACTAAAGTGATAGAAGTCTCCTTTTATGTTCGAGTACATGATCTCAAATGAAGCGGGGGAGGCATACCCATAACCGCTAAGATAACTGCATACAAAGAATAATGGTGAGCCTAACAATGTGGGACTAAGCTACAAAGTACATGATACATGACATGTTGGTATAAATGGGCTAGAAAATAATACAATGGATACCATATACATAATGCTCCTAGAATGACATAGGCCAAGAAATCCAAATGATATTAGAAATCAATATCTACACTAAAATAAATGCATCCATTGAAAGCAATCAAATAGGATTAGAAATCAAAATCTAAAGTGAAATAAATTCATCTAGTGAAAGCAATAAAAAAGTATTAGAAATCAACATCTACACTGAAATCAATGCATCTAGAGAAAGAAATCAAATAGGATTAGAAATTGACATCTACATTGAAATCAATGCATCTAGAGCAAGAAATTGAATAGAATTCTAATAAATCATCATCTACATGGTGAGAAGAGATTGCAACCAAAGAATCCTTGTTGAACAAGAAATGGCTCTAAATATTTGAATGGATCATCTAAAGGAGACATGCATGTTGTGGGCGCTACAAGTGGCTAAAATCGAACCCATCACATTTGCGGACATGCATCTAAGGCTAGACCAACATCTGTGGACATTCAGACATGATGAGGGCTACCTGAAGGGCCACCCCCTCATGAGGTTTGGAACATATCACACATACCTAGGAATCACTGGTACAATTGTCTGGATCACCGAACCATCAAGTGTATGATTCTTAATTGTGCGATAAGGAGCCAGTGTCAAGCATGTGAGAAACAACAAAGTCAAAGGGCAATGATGATTCCCCTTGCTTGATCTGAGGCACCGAACAAATATGAAATTCGGAACCAATGTACACTGTTCTCTAGACCACACTTCTTAAATAAATGTGTTGAAGTCAATAGAAGAGGGTCTACCAGAGGTAAGGAAATGAGCAATCCTTAACAAAGGCACGAGGTATCATAGTAGAGTGACTGATGGATTGACACCAGGGATGATAATTGAAGGAAACAATATGAGTGGTAGACAAACCACTTCCCTTGTCATAACATGATATGCATGGTTGACCTAGAAGCAACTGACTCGATTCCGGAGGAGATTATTAATGACTATAACAGGGGGTTTTCCAAAGATGGAGCAATAGATATGGAGGCCAAATGTGAATACAATGGAATGGATGTGACACAAAGATGTATGGAACACTACAATTAGACTCAAGGGGACTTAGAACAAACTCCATAGATACAAGGGTGACTCAATGATGCTACCACATGGGGAGGCCTAGAGTATAGGTGGGTCAAGTAAAGAAATTTGATTTCTGATGAGAGATTTCCAATGCTGTTGATAGAACTTGGTGAGATATTTCTGATGGTGTTGATAATTCGTCAAATGGAGTGATGGTTTTGTCACAATGGGTGATGGAAAAATTAGGTTTTTTTTCTCTAAAAGGGCTTTTTCCCCCAAATCCAATTCATTTTCATAGTTAGCAGTTGGATAATTTGGGGAGGAGAATAAGGCCCTAAATCTTGTGGAGATCGTAGCAGACAAATCGACCATTTGAATTAGGATCTGAAAGTTGAAGGTATGTGGTCTATCCTTACTCATCATTTTTGGTGGATTAGACTTTCAAATTAGAGCTTGAGTTCATTGTGGGGGACCCTTGTTTATCGTCATGGTTGAAATGCACTTTTAGGGGCCTTTTCTACATCCTGGAATGCAGAAATTGGGCTGATAAATGCGTCCAATGTAGTTTTGAGATAAAAAATTATGTTATGGGCTGAGAGGAAAAGAAGGATTGGTGGTCTATGGTGAGATGAAGCTAAGACCCAGAAATGCATGCCTTTGACTCTAAACTGACAAAACATAATGGTATTTTCAGGTATGGGAAAGCTAAAGGTTGTATGGAGAGAACTAGGTTTGGAGACCCTTCGTGTTGAGATTCAGGGGAACGAAGTGGTGAGAGGTATTTTGGCACGATATGGCATGCTAAAGTCCTTGGAGAACTAGTTTATGAGGGCTAGTGAGCCCTTGTTATCGAGGATTGTGAGTTAATCAGACCCAAATTAGGAGATCTTTGTAGTATATGGGCACAGGATTGAGATCATAATCCAGGACATATATTTTCTTACATGATTCCCCCCCGGGGGTGGTAAGGGAGGTACATCTAGTGTTGCCTCGTGGGAGGCATATAGGCAAGTTTGTTGATCATCACTATGTATTGGGGGTTTGTGCAAAGGGAACAACCATTTAGATCAGTGACCTAGAGAGGCTTGAGACACGAGCCACAATCACAACAGTGTTGTGGATCTTGGGTAGTCATGCCATCCACCACATCACTGGGGGGAAGATGATGCTGGTGGAGAGTGTTTTGGTGGGGACCTACTAAGGGTGGGCCCAAATGATGTTGTGGTCATTGAAATGATAGTTTACACTATGCAGGCGGAGGACCAATGATAATTGTTCTTTTGGGACAATTTTATGCTCATTCTTCTTTGAGAAGATCCTGACTATCCTCCCTCATGTACAGATCTGAGGTGGGGACCCACAGGAGCCCAGGATGCACCATTGGGGGTAGATACTACGATGAGGTGGAGGGGGAGCCAGACAAGTGTTCCCACCTAATTGTTTTGTACAATGGGACTAGATGCCATTGTACATAGATGATTATCTGTATAGTGGAATGAACTGTCAAGGGGATCTTGACTTACCACTCCCGCAAGGACAAGCATGGGGTCTAGATGGTAAGTGAAAGTTGTTATATATTTGATTCATTTATAGTTTAAGAAATATGTGTATGTGGTAATAATTTCTAAACTTTTTGGTATGCAGATATAACACCGTGATGCTAGTAGGATACACGGGACAAGCTGCAACGCATGGGGTAGTAGATCAGGGTGGGTCCACATCACAACAGAGAGTAGGTAGTGATGCTCTACTTAAGGATCTCCGACGTAGATTTGATGTGCTACTGATGACGGTGACAGAGCGCGGGTGGCATGAGTTAGAAGATTGGCATACAAATGAGAGTAATAGTCTTCCCTCAGAGTGGCGAGGAATCCCATGGCGCATTGCTATGATCGGTCAGGAAATATGAGAATTATGGGCTAGTAGGATGGAGCCATTGGCTCGGGAGCCTCCAAATGATAGTGATTAGGCATAGGAACATGTGGGTCCCCATTTTTTTTTTTGATAACATGCAAATCAGCATGTCAGATGTATTTATAGTAGTGGACTCAAAACACTATATATGTTGGATATTGTGATACATAATAATGGTTATGAATCTTTTTGTGACGATTGTGGTTCACCATTTGTTTATGCTATGGGTGCCTTCTTGTATATTCATGCTATAAATTCCAATATAGAATGTTATTTTCAATGGTATCTACATAGACATTTTGGGCTCTAGGAACATGACTGAATGTAATGGATTGAAATTCACGTGCCAAAATATTAACTCGTAGATATTTTATAAATAGGATAGGATTATGCACATGATAAATGTCATTGAATTGCATGACAAGTAGCAAGGAATCAAGATAAACATGATGGTGAAGGATGCAATGATCAAGGGCATCGGCCAACAAGCCTGTAACAACATCATATTTAGCCTGGTTATTGGTGGTAGATCCAATGTAGATGTTGTTGGAGTGGACTAACAAATACAAGGGGGGTGAAAAAGGCCCAAGCTCCTGAGGATAGATTCCTGGTTAAGGGAATCGCACCATCGGCATAAACTATATGAGGTTTGGATGATGGATCCATCTAAAAGACACAAGAAGACAATGAATAAAATGGTGGGGGATGTAAGCTACCAAAATGCAAGAAAAATAAAAAGGATACATGCATCTCAATGGGAAATGCTATGGGTAAAATTTCTTGAGGTAGATTGAATTGTGACGGTTGGGAAGGATTTATCCTTCTTGACCCTCTTAAAGGTAAGCCCCTTTTTCCAAACACTTACGAAGGATGTAAGGTCCTATCCATAATGGTTCAAACTTTCTATGCCCCAGGTTATCATGAGCCTGGTCATAAACGAGAACAAGGTCGCCTTCGTGGAAGGTACGAGGGTGGAATTTTTGGTCACATTGAGCTTTGGTGTTTTTTTTGGCTGCTTCAATGGTTTGCAATGCAACACAACGATCTTCATTAGCACACTCAAGAATGATAAGTCATTGCTCTAAAGGTTGCGTGCTTGGGAGGAGTTTGATGTCAAGGTGGAGGGAGTGGAATTCACACTCGATTGGTAAGACTTCCTCCTCTTTGAAAACAAGGTTGAAAGGAGTGAACCGGATGGTAGTTTTGATAAAAGTTCTATAGGTGCACAAAGTAGGGAAGAGCATAAGATTCCAATTGGTCTTTTGTTTATTCACCGTCTGTTGAAGCATAGTCCTAACAATTTTTTTGACAACTTCAACTTGGCCATTTCCATAGGGGTAATAAGACAACGAATATTGGTGGTATAAGCCCAATAGAGAGGATAGCTCATGCCATATCTCATCTTCAAAGTGTTAGCCATGGTCAGAGACCAATTGTTTCAGAACCCTAAATTGATCGATAACATGGTTAAAGAAAAAGAGGGTTTCAGTAGTCACGGTGTTATTGAGCATTGACATGGCTTTAGCCCATTTGGTGAAATATTCGATGACCACGATAATATACTTGTGGTTATTATCATATGGGGGTTGACGTTCCATAAATTCAATAGCCCATTTACAGAAAGGACCAACTTCAAAGATAGGGTGGAGGAGAGCAGGTGGAGCTCGTGCCTTAGGGATGTATAACTAGAAATTGGGACAGTGTTTGACTACCTCAATCCAATATTTAAAGAGAGAAGGCCAAAAGTAACCAACATGCATGATTTTGTAGGTAATGACCATTCTGAAGAGGTAACCACAACAAGTGCCACCGTGGCAATCATTGAGCACTTACCAAGATTCAGTATGGGTGAGCCAACGACGAAGGATAGTGTTGACACCGTGACGATATATATCGTCACTGATGAGGAGGTAGTTAGGTGATTGATTTTGAATGCATCATCGATCATCACGAGTGAGGTGGGGGTCGAATTTATGGGTTTGCAAATAGGTAAGTATTTTTCCATACCAAGGATCATCTGAGGTAATGGAAAACAAGTGCTCATCTGGAAGATCATCATTTACCAGCAGATCAAGTGCACCAGTGGGAAATCCATATATGAATTCACCGAGGGCTAAGCCTTTCTTACTCTTGGGTGTGAAAAATTTGAGATCAAATTCTTGAAGGATAATGATCCAATGAGCATACTTCCTATTAATGATCCGTCGAATCAACAGGAAATCCATGGGGTTGGAATTGGTCACAACTTTGGTGGTACACATAAGGATATAATGACTAATATTTTGAACATAAAACACAATAACCAGTGTCAAATTTTATTCATGTGAATAGGACACAGGAGGGTTGGTTAAGGTTCTTAATGACATAATAGAGGACATGCTCATTTTTGACAGAATGTTCTTATAGTAGGACCCCAGCGACTAAATAGGTGGATGCAAAGATATACAAGATGAAATCTCTCTCAAAGTTAGGTGGACTAATCAAGGGAGAAAAAGTGAGAGAATGTTTGATGGCATCGGAAGGTTTTTGACCTTGGTTCTCTGAAACAAATGGAATGTTAGATAGAAGGAGTCTAAGAAACCCATGCACAGTAGTGGCGTAGTCAGGGAAAAACCTACGAAGAAAGTTAGCTTTGCCTTGGTATCTCTATAACTAGAAAAGGGTACGAGGAGGAGGAAGTTCGAGAATGGCTTGAACTTTGAGGGGTTCAAGGATGATACCATCTTTGGACACAATGAAGCCTAAAATTTGTCTAGCGGGAATGAAAAAGACACACTTAAGGGGGTTGAGGAAAATGTTATACTTGCGGAAGTGAAGAAAGACAGTACGCAAATCATGAAGGTGTTGTGACCAAAGTTTGGAACGAGCAGTGAGATCATCTAGATATGAAAGGATAATATGAGCTAGGTCATGAAAAATATAGGTCATGGCACATTGAAAATTGGCCCCAAAATTATTTAAACTGAATTGCATGACCCTATAAGTGAAAGTTCCACATGGGCTAGTGAAGGTGGCTTTAAGCTGATCGGCATAATAGATATGTATATGGTTATATCTAGAGAATCCATCCACAAAGGAAAGAACCTCATGCCTCACACACTCATCAATGACCTGGTCTATGAAGGGTGTGTGAAATTTTCATTTGGGACAAGCTTTGTTCAGATCGTGAATGTCCCTACAGACATGAATGGTGCCTTGTTTCTTAAGAACGAGAACATGATTAGACACCCATGTGGTGTATTCAAAGCGATAGATGAAACTAGCCTACTTGAGCTTATCGATTTCATCTTTGATAGCTTCACGTTTGGAAGGATGGATAGGCCTTTGCTTTTGGAAAACAGGGATGTCATCAGCCCAAGTGTCAATGTGATGTTCAACAATGGCGAGATCAATTCTAGGCATTTCAGAGTAAGACCAAGTGAAAACATCACATAATTCTTTGAATAACTTGGTGTAAGCATTGACGTCTTTGAGGGTACATTGTGCCCCCAAGATGATATTTTCTTTGATCCTTGGTTTATTCAAAATGTTGATTTTGATGGTACGGAAAATTTTGGTCATATTTCCTTCTCTAAAATCATCTTGTGCAGGAATGGTATTTTTAAACCAATCGACTTCACAATGAATGAAGTCTTCTAAATCCACAACATATTGTTCATGGGTTTGTTGTGGAAGGAAGTACACACAATGGTGCATATCATCCCATGGATAATCAGGGGTGGTCATGGCTTCCATGATGTCTTCATTAGAATGGAAGATGGGGGGAGTGAAGGAAGAGAGATCACATGATGAAGAGGAGCTACCCGAGGCATCTTCATGAGAGACAAGGTTGACATATGCATCGTCACGGTTGGGAGACATATGACTAGTAGATGGGACATCTACTAATGTTGATATTGAAGTGTTCATCGAAGAAGGTTCAACATAATCATAATAGGAGACATCAAGGGAGTCCCAATACATCAATCTCATGGATGACGAAAAGTAGAGAATAAGAATGGTACTATCTTCCATCTCGACATCAAGGTAGGGATCATGATGGGTGGTTGAGAAACCTCCTGTGCTAGCATATGGGTGGGGCAAAATCCCATAGGTAGAGGAGAGGTGGAATCACTACGAGCAACCTCTAATTATCAAATCACTTGAAGTGTATCATGAAAATCTTCGAGATGGGGACAACGATGAGAATAATGGCCATAAGTATCACACAAATCATAGGGGTGATTCATGCCTAATGATATTTTCTTCTTAGCTAACTCAGGTAAGGTGACATGAACCTAAGGAATGTTAGACTCAAGGAGGGTATCAGAGACCACAATCTTGATATGAGGGATTTTCAGGATAATTATTATTGGTATGACCAACAACATCACATAAATCACATGGAGGAATAGGCTTTGGCAGCTTCGAAGGAGTTCGGGTTGTTGGGTGTGCCTTGTCTTTAGTTCCATTTTTTTGGGCTCTCCCCTCTCACCATATGCTTTCACAACAGGAGTAGGTTCTTATTAAGGTTGTTGTGGAACTGAAGCAAAGGAAGGGGTATGAACAACCAGTTGAACTGGGGTCAAAACAGTGTAAGATTTTGTTTAATTAGGGGGAGTGTTTATGCGAGGATCGATGTACCATACTAAGATCCCCAAGGTAATGTCAAGTAAACTAAATATAGCCATGACAAGTGTAGAATAGACTCCAAGTGGTGTAAATAATAATGATATTTGTCGAGAAGGGTAATGACTTGGGGGAACTACTCCAAGATGGTTAAGACCCGGGGGAACAGTTTCGGGCTAAAAATTACTAGGAGAAATACCAATAGAAGGAAGAGGACCTTGAGGATTGATACCGAAAGGTTGGGTTCGGACAACAAGTTCCATAGGTGTGAGCTACTATGAAGGCATACCAGATCGTTTTTGGGTTGCCTACGATGCTTGGAGAATACAAACACTGGACAAGCTAGGCTTGAAAGTAGTAGGTGGTGGATGATAATAAGAACCAAGCAAGGTGGAATATGTGTAGACTAAAAGAGATACATTAGTGAAAAATGAGTGTCTTATTGTCAGTCAGTGATGAGATATTGGACTGGGGTGAATTCTGAGATTTTGGATCATAGTACGTCAGCTAATCGATAGTGATGATTGATGAGGCTCATCAATGGGTAACATTAGGGGAATTTTGAGGTCTAAAATGGACGTCCTAAGAAAAATGTACATGAAAAATAAACTTTATAAGAACCAATAGGATTCAAGATGATGATTTCAACCATGGGGGATGATTCACCATTTTTGGAGTAAAAAAGTAAAAAGATTAAAAAATAAGAGAATAATAAAACTATTTTTTGAACTCATATTTTCAACTTATCTCCCTAAGGTTTTACTCAAATTTTGAATAGGAGTGCTCGTTGGATGCAAAATTTGATTCCTCATCCAAATAGTACCCATGGTGCATACTTTCAATGGACCCTGCTACACAAAAAAATGAGGAATACATGAAAAAACCATGATTGCAATCATGTTTTCATGTATTTCTTAGTTTTCATGTAGCAGGGTCCATCAAAAGTATGCAACATGGGTACTCCTTGGATGAGGAACCAAATTATGCATCTAACGAGTGTTTCCACTTGAAATTTGAGTAAACCCATAGGGAGATAAGTTGAAAATACGAGTTGAATTTTTTCTTTTTTCTTTTTTCCCTCCAAAATTTGATGATGTCATCTAATCTTATTTTATTATTTCCACTATTATTTTATAATTTCCTTATGAGCTCCATTTAAGACCTCAAAAATCCTGTAATGATTATATGGACCTTAATACAGCTCTCTAATTTACTAAAATCAACTTTTCTCATAATTCCTTACATGTTTTGTTATATCTTGCTTAATGAGAAGGTTAACGATGAGATGGCATGTCTAGTGGTCTAATGTGCACTGATATCAGGTTTTGGAGAAATATTTGGCTATTTAAAGTACAAGAACTTAAAGGAGAAAAGCAAGAGGGATTTTAGGAGATGGGATCTCCCTCCTGAACTCCTCACTCACTCGAAGAGTCCTCCATTGAATCTCATCATATCAGAGTTGCAAGCACTTGAGCCATTAAGATCATTGGTAGCCCATCCAGTGATAGTTGAAGCCCAGTTGATCTCAATATTGGGAGCCAAGACTCCATAAATTTTAAGGAAGTTTTTGGTAACTTCAGTTGTATAAATAGGAAGGCCTAGAGCCTCATTAGGATTCGATTTTTCTTCATTGTAGCCAAAGCATTTTCGAGTTGAAACTTTGTGACTGATCACTCTTGTGTATTTTTTATATTTTAATGAAAATGAGAAGTATTCCCTTGATCTGGCACTGAGTTTACTCAGAGGGACAAAGCTCTTGGGTTAGGGCCCAACTCTAGCAGCAGAAGTTCCTCTTTTGTAGATGTATGCTTAGATTACATTCATAGTTAGTTGTTGAACTAATTTTGGTGTTGTTAGTTTGCAAATATTGGTATGATTAATTAGTTTGCTTCCATTTGTGGATAGTTAGAATAATGGTATCATAGTGACAAAATACATTTCAAAAAATATGGTGACAGTGGTTTTCACCTCATCTCTCTCTCTTAGGATCATCACTTGAGGGACACTTTCATACAACCCAAAAATAGAATTCTTGCTTTGCTACATAATCTAGGTTTTCTTGATGAGTAGGTAATTATATTTAAGTTTCCTAGGATAATTTGTAAGTGTCATTTCTAATCTCTTAGGTCTTGTATTGATTTCAAAGCACTTCCATTCATGCACTTAACCATTAGATGGTAATACATCTATTTTCTTCCATTTCATAAATCTTTCCTATGTATAGAAGAATCTGTGTATAGATGCAGAAAAGAATGTGTGTTGTAGTAGGAGCTTCTACATTGCAGGGAGACCTCATCTCATTTTCTCATACAAACCTTATCCATCCATGTCACCCAAATCCACTAAAATCTCAATCTAAATTCTTGTTTTATAAGTGAAAATCACCATTTCCATTGAGAAAATCCAACCATGTTGAAGCACTTGATCGAGATCTGGATAACATTCACCCCCTCCATGTATTTTTCTCCCATTCTCTACCTTTCCCAAGCCTCATTTAACCTTCAAAACCACTTCCTAAGCTTTCGACATGTTCCTGTAGTAAAACAAGGGATCCTATAGAAGAACTGGGAAATCCTGTAGTTTTCCTATAGGAAATCCTGTAGCAGCCTGTTCTGAAGCTGAATTTAGCAAAATCATCATTGAAGTTGGGATTAGGCCTCTACTTGACCTCCATACCATTAAGCCCATTCTAACCTTCTTCCTCCATACCTCTCTCCCCTGCCAAGGAATAAGTGAATATTAGCATTTACGTTCATAAAATGAAAAGATAAAGAAAAGGAGTTCTTTTATTTCTTAATTAGCACATGCATGAAGAAGTTGATATTCCCTAGATCAAATTCCATTCTTAGTAGTTTGAATCATCACATGTGATAAATAGGGTTAAGCTAGGTTTCTTTTGAAAGAAAAATGTTTCAATCAGTAAATAGAGGATTTCATGTTTCTTTATAAGAATCTTCTAATTCAGTCTTCATTCTTTAAAATATGTAGCATTTCTTTTCTTTCATTTATGCTCTCCAATTGGTAGTCAGGCTTCTCTAATCAATAAAAGACTAGTTTGAGAAACCCTAGTGATCTATCGCCCCAATTAAACAATGAAAAGAGTAGATCATTACATGTCTTTGTGTATACTGCACTGTCACCTCCAAGTTTGTATGAACCCTGGGTTGATGAAGTAAATTTGGTAGCCCCAAGAGTTGCAACATTCTTGCTGCAATATTAGCTCTCATCACTTTTTGGCGCCATTGCCAGGGAGCTATCTAAGTAGTTGTGGTTTCTTCTTTCTTTATTTCTTTCCTTATTTCTTTCTCATTCTGCAAATAGTTCCATTCAGCAAGTAGTTGCAATTTTGTTTTTCTTTCTTTCCATTCTGTAAGCAGTTCAAAAACAAAAGAAAAAAAATACTCCTTTCATGCCTTGTCGGAGTAGAGAAAACTTAGGAAAATAATTTCCAAATACCCCCACCACATCAAACAACCAACCTTCCCTCTCCTTCGATGGATGTGAGATAGAGGACCCATTAGGCAAACAACCTGAGATTTTTGAAGAGCCTATTGGGGAAGAAGAGGAGACCATTCCACCAACTTACACCATGCCTGAAAATAGAAATGAAATGTGAGACGTAGATAGAGCTTAGGGTGCCCTTCCCATCAGAGAAACCAATGGGGATACTAAGATGAAAAACATAAGCCCCTTTGCTATTCTTCACATCCATGGCATGACCTCAGAAGACCTAGATACTTTTTTTTTGAGTTTGTTGTCATATGCAGAACTTATGGTTACACCTCTGATGATCAAAAGTTGAAATTATTCTCATCCACTCTCAAAGATGCAGCCTTGCATTGGTTCATTGGTTTACCTAGGGATAATATCACCACTTGGGCTCAAATGCAACAAGCCTTCAACAACAAGTATATGGACTACTCCAAGTCCAAAGATACCAAAGAGGAAATTTTTAGGATGACCTTGATACATGATTAATCTTTAAAAGATTATGACAAAAGATTACAACTCAACTACAAAAGGGCCAGGTTCACCCTTGATCCAAAATTGCTTAAGTTAGTCATTCTTAGGGGAAGATCTCCTAGAAACCCTAAACTCATTGTCAAGAGGGGACATCTACCAATTACCCTATGATGATATCAAGGTAGCTTTCAGGAATCATTCTAGGGCAGCTAGAAAGAAGGGTAGGGCTAGTCAAGTTGTGATGAGTTCGTCCTCTTCAAATACATCCATAACAAATTAAATTGGGAATATGCTGGAAGACTTTGAGAGTGAAGTGTTGCATACCCTTGCTTTGCAGATGGACACCATGCAAATCAAGAGGAAGAAGGAGGAAGCAGAGAGAGCCTTAGCTATCTTCTGCCCCAAATGCACCAGGAGGCACCCTAAAAATGAATTTCCATTAAATCTCATAGGAATTTTCTTAGTCTGTGAGGAAAACCACTCCACAGACAAGTGCCATTCCCTACCTGGATTAAAATTTGTGTATCAGGGAACTGAAGGGGTGACTGAACAACTCTGGTACATCAATCAAAGTAGGCCACAAGGACCTCGACCATACTAGCAAGGCATGTAAGGGGCATCCTCTTCATATTACAACCCTAATTAGAATACATCCATTCCCCCTTGATGCCCTCCTACATATCGTTCGTGGTAGACACCTTCTCCCTGGTCTTTTACACCTCAATACCATTCCAAATCTGCTAAACAACCATTTCATCCATATGATCCTCCACAACCTCAGTGGAATGCACTATCCCAAGGGTGGAGGCCCCCATACAACCAAGCTTCAGCTCTATTGCATCCACCTCCATCTAAACCACATCTCCTACACCTTGCTCCACCTAAACAACCTCAGATGCCTGCCCAACCAAATCCAAAGTCAAACAATAGACAAGCATCGCAAGTGTACAATGGAGAAACATCCTACCCTGCCTATGTTGTGGAATTTCATGAAATTAACCTCAGGCTTGGAAGAGTACTTCCAGATAAACAACCTCCATCTCCACCTGAGGAGCATGAAGAGGAAAAAGTGAAAAGTGTCCTTCAAGCAAATTCACCTCCTTTTCTTGAGATATTAACCCAACCTATCTAGCACACCCCAGAAGAGAGTGAAATTCTGGGTGAGTTCAAAAATCTGTGTCAAAATCCCACTTTTCCAAACAATCAAAGATGTCCCCATCTATAACAAGTTAATCAAGGAGAAGTTTTTCAAACATCTAGGAAGGTGAAAGAAATAAACCCCTACCATTAATGTCATTCGACAACTGTCCAACTTAATGTTGGGATGGGTGATTTGTAAAAGGTAACTAGATCTTGTAAATCTTGTAGTATATGTACACATTGATGGCACCATTGTCCCCCATACCTTGATCAACCTTGGGGCTACCATCAATTTGACGACTAAAAAGACTGTTAGGGTCCTATAATAATAAGATTCATAATTTTGAATTTGCTATGGTTAGTCTTGTAATATTGTACATACTTTTGCTTTCTGCAAAATATTTTCTATATTAAAAATTAAAACATGTAAAGAGGGTATGTCCTAAAAGAATAATCAAAGGACAAAAAGAAAAACAACAGATAAAAAAAGTGAAAACTATGAACCCCAAACAAAAGAAGATCATGAAGGTGTGCAAATTCAAGTGCCACTGCTTTTACTTTTATGTACAAAATAATGGTTGTGTGCAACTTGTCATAAATGCCACAGCCCATGATAGTCAAATAGCTTAATCCTGACTAACTCATGCTTTAGATTTCATGTTTATAGATAGATAATAAAGATCTAGCCAAACTGTTTAACCTTGGTAGATCAGTAGTTAGGTAGAGAAATAAAAATGTGCTCATAAGCTTAATCTGAGACATTGGAAGTTATAAGGTTAGAATTAGATAGTTTCTTGTCAAAAGAAAAGGAAAGAAAGGGTCTGCTAGCTTAAATGCACCCAATAGGATGAAGAAAAAATGTTAGGATAAGTAAAGGGTAGGTAGTGTTATCACAAAATCAAGCACTGAAGGCTGCCAATTAGCAAGATTATGTGTAACTTTTTCAAACCAAGCTTTGGACTAAGGCTTAGCCTCCTTAGTCTGAGAGGGCTCTCTCACAGATTATGAATATTGATTAATGACAAGGAAAGATGGCTAACTCTTATAAGACACATGAAGAAAATATGTTGGCTGGACAAATATCAAATTAGTTCCCATTGGGCTTATGGAGTCACTAAAATCTCAGTAAACAATGGCACTATCCTTTCATAGAAATCAGGGCACTTTACATCTAATGTTCAAACATAACCTATATGAAACACAGTTTGCCAAGCATACAGGAAGTCAGAGCATGAAACATGAGTTCTGAGTGATTATGCAATAACAAGACTGTAAAAGAACATTAAGAGAATAAACCACCATACATTTGAACAATAATATCTATTGAGAATCCTGAGAAGAAACAACAGCTGTTTGCATTACTGAAATCTGCTTTACATAAACCAAAATAGACTTGTTCTTTTTCAAAACATCCAACCCCAATTACATCCAAGTCTGATCCATATATAGGAATACATGCTTAACCACCTCGAGCTTCCTCCTCCAGCATGAAGGGAGCATCGAAGGCTGCTATTAACTACTCCTATCTACTGTTTAACTAATTCATTAATTACATAAGTGCTGAACTGTAACTACAAAAGGTCCTAATTTATCCAAAACTCGAATCTGTCCTCCTCGTAGCATGATCACTTTCTGATTCTTGACACCTGTATACTTTCTGTTTTGGCCGAGATATGTTGGAGGAGAATACACTGAACAAGCTGGCTTTGGATACTGGCTGCGTAGATGGCTCATTAATCAATTAAGATAAGTGCCCTGTTTTCACGGTCCTTGTCTCCCACTATTCTTCACTACTTAAAGAACATGTTCCCAGCTCTTTAATTCTTCAAAAACAACGCATATCACCATATTCCCAATGAGCTGGACGCCTTGTGGACTGAACAGGTGTACAAACCAAATCACCAGAAACCATAACCAGAACCCTAACAATTCGGTCATAAAGTACCTTTAACAAAGCTTTAGCTAAAGACAAAATATTTCACCTTTTCTCCAAAAAGTACACTTGTCACTCTCTGAATAGCTAGGAGAGTCTTGTATGGTCTCCCTTACGTTCTTGAGGCATTTCATTCAAAAATTCACTGACCCCATCATTAAACTCTTTGTTTTTCTTATAAAACAGCACCTACAGCAGTTTCGTAGCGCGCTACGAAACTGCTGTTTTTGCTAAAACAGAGTGCATTTGTCTTAAGGCATTCTTTGCTTGAATTTCTGACTCTTTAGACTTCTTCCACAAGTATCAAGGACTTATATGACTTCAAAATAATGGAGCTTAAACAAAATTGACCCAAAACTAAGAATGGCACCTTTTTCTTCAAGTCAGTGAGCTAGTTGACCTAGCTGTATCTTCAAATTTACAACCTCCTTCTTCAAGGCTTTGTTTTCAGCTCTCAGGCTCACGTTCATTGTCATCAAGGGTATCTTCAACAACATCTTTAGTAGCACTATCATTTGAGAAAACTTCCTTCACTTCAGCTTCATATTTAACCCATAAATCTGCAATCAAACCAACTACTCCCATATGTTCTGGCTGAAAAATATGTCTTCAGAGAGAGCTCGTAATTTCTCACAGAAGACGTATTTGGAAAAACGGAAGGAGGTTTTTGTGAAACAATCCATACTTAACAAAAACCTCTTTTGATTTTTTAAAACACTACTCCAGCTGCCCAGAATCTGTCTTTGAAGAAGATGTGTAAAACAGGAAATTAAAAACTGCACCTACAGCAGTTTCGTAGCGCAATGTTAGTCACTCGTTTCTCCCAGCTCATAATCAATTTGAAGAAACTGAAAGAGGTTTTTCTAGTTTAGTATGTTCGGAACAAAAACCTCTTTCAATTTTCGAAAATATTCTTTCAGCTGCTCTAAATACCTCCTGGAAGTTGAAAACTTAAAACAGAGAAATATGCCTTATTTGCCTTGTTTCAATATCATGATGACAGGTATTGCATGTGGTTACAAATGCAGGTGCTGTAGGATTATGTAAGTGATAAAGAACCATCATGGAAGAATGCTTGGCACGTGGCAAGGTATCATATTGGTAGTGATTTCCTTGACAAAAGCTAAGAAAGGCCTGACGGGTATCAAAGGATTCACTCTCCACAATTTCATCTTTGTCCCTAGTATCTGCAGGAACATCTGTGACTTCAACAGAATTAAATAAATGCTTTTTCCCTACTTTTGACAGGATGTCACTCCCTTTCATCAAGCTTTTTTTGTGCCTCGTAACAAATATCACATAATTGTCAACTCTTACATTGGCTGCAAGCCCAGCGTTTGCCAGAAACAATGAAGTGACAACAATGAGAACATGCATATTGCAAACGAACCATAATAAATTCTTCTTTCATTGGAGATATGGACTCCCCGAGCTTTTGCATTAATAAAGCATCCTTTGAGGTATTGCTTCCAAGCTCAGCTTGTGATGCAGCTTCTGATGCTCTTTTGGTTGCAGCTTTCTTGGTCTTTCCTTTCGCTTGTTGAAGTTGCATTATCATATCTTTTGCAGCGCCTGGCCAATAATCACCATCAAAATATGACAAGCTTGACAAACCTTGTTTCTTGCAGTATTTCCATCAATCCGCTTTAAATATCTGTCATTTCCCAATTTCGTAGCGCAGCCAGTGCAAAATATGAATTATGCGCTACGAAATCACCTAAAACAGGTTGCGCTGCGAAACTGCTAAAGGATTTATACGCTGCGAAAACACTTTGTCCTTAAGCTAGTCTGAGCAATTTTGGCAACAGAATTTTCAGTGATAACAGGTAGAAGAAAGGTTGCAGATGTATAAGGTTGTTAAATCATAAGCACATTTATCATGCTTAATCCTATGTTTCAGTGTGCAGGAGCATTTATGAGAGTGCAAGGATGTTCACTAGCTTATTATATTAACTTCCCCTCATTTCGTCCCGCCACCCCCCCCCCCCCCACCCACAACATACTTATTTACTAATTTCCCCATTATCCCCTCATTTCTTATAAAAATACCCTTCTCCCCTCATTTTGACCCTTACCCCTTGGTTTCACACATTTTCCTAATTACCCTCAAAATGTCATCTCCCTCTCTAAAAACCCCTTTCCCTAGTGTGAAACCCATTCCCCATGGAAAAATCACCTCCTCGCTTATTAATTTCTCTATTCTACCTCAAAAACCAATAAAAATCCATTATCCTAAGTTTTTATTCCCCCCGCCCCCCCCCCCGCATTATTTAATTAACTCCTCGATTTATATTTTCCCAACATAAACTTTTTAACCCACCAACCCAAGTGCAATTAAACATATCCCACTCCATTAAACCCGCTCATTATATTTCTAATCCCCACCTTATTCATTAATTAATTACAATTACTTGTAATTAATCCCCTCGGGCCCGCAAATCCTCACACTTGTTTTCTCCATGCATCTTGACCACGAAACAACTGTCCGATCTTCCACCCCTAGATCCGATAATGCGCATACATATCACGCTCATTCCCTCTCCGACCTTTACCATCCCAAGAGCACACGAGATTCGTAGTGTTTCTCGGGCCCTGTTGTGCTATGTGGCAACTCCAAGTGAAATCGCGTGCTCTCCAGGAAATACTGCATGCCTACCAAAAGCGGTACGATCGCCCCTGAAGCTGCTTCCCCACCAAAAGCCAAAACCATTCACTATTCATTTATGAATTCCACGACAAATTCTAATCATTTCCGGTTAAAATGCCGAAGATGCCCATTTTGACACTTTTCACTCGTTTACACTATGAATGCTGCCTAAGCATTCATGTGCCACCCTGAGCCTTTGCAACCAAAATTGACCGCCGTTTATCTTCCAAACAAGCTTCGGACACCCAATTCAAGCATCCAATGCACAACTAAAGCCACCGTACCATCTACAATCACCATTAAAACTAGTTTGCAGCCTAAACAACCAATTTCCATGTATTTTTAAGAAAAACCAGAATGGCCCTCTCAATTTGAAAGCGTACAGTTAATTCAAATATTAATTAATTGAATTTAATTAATTTCCCCCTAAATTGAAGATTATTTCCAGCTGAATACCCATACCACTCTTTTGCAAACTGCAAATTACCCTCTCACTACACCAGAGTTTTCAAAGCCTCATTGCTACAGCCTATACAAGCCTAATTTACACCTTTCCCCCTAAAATGGCTTCCTAGACCTCGCTGGATGGGAGATCTGTGTCAACCCCTCACCTAGACATCGACCATTTGGCACTAGCAGGCAGGGATTTCCAAATAAAAGACACTACTACTATAGCCTACCTTCTGAAGCTCCACTGCTGGAGTAAGGATAGATTCCTGAAACATGTAGATGATATCCACCTTTGGGAATCCAATTTACCCAAATATATATTCCCAGAATTCCACCCATTCCCTGATATCATACATTTTTTCCATGCCTACTATATCCATAGCCAAAGAGTTATTGTTGCCCCAAATCAGTAGCTCTTATTCACCATCACACTAGAGTCCATCAACCAAATGCTTCAAGTCCAACCTAGCCCTAATCAGACCCCTCTATCCATTAGAGACCTATTGGACCTATATATCAACTTGGACCTAGTTAAGATAAGGCAAATATTCCAAACTTTCATCATTGAAGACCACCATACTCCTACAAATACCCCACCCTATGTTGCCACTATTTTTTTCAGAAACTGGCAGACACATAATCACCATGCTCTCTTTCATCCTAGGATATACCACAAATAAGCATGTGGATGAGGTCATCCCAACCTTCCTATCCATTTTTACCCTAGGCAAGCCTCTTGCTATCATGTATAATTACACTGAGTTCATTTCAGATAGGATGCATGAACAATTCACAAGACTGCCCACTGAAAGTTTTCAAGAACTCTTCAGTGTTGTTTCACATGTTTTTGTATTACCAAGCAAATAAGTTTCATGTAAGCATCCAAAAGTTGGATACCAAGGGAAAAGAGAGATCAGTGGTCTTCTAGACACCCTTGATCTGGTAATAATCCATAGCATTTACATACAAAGACATCATAGATTCATTTGTCTACCCAGTCATGAACATGCTGGCCAGTAACACTCAACCTAGAATTAGCCAAGAAATCAAGAGGGTGGTATAGTTAGCTAAGAACAACAAGGTGGGAGACTATTACTTGTACCATAACAACACTGAAATCAGGGTTTATGGCTACCAATTAGCCCCTTATAAATTGCCCTAATACGTCCCTATGTGAATATTTGCACTTGAGTATTTTAGAAAAATCATCAACTCTCATGGGGTCCACTTGCTATTTGCTAGAAAGAAGACCAAGTTTAAGATGAAAAACCAATTGGCCCCATTCATTTGCAATAACAGAGAGGCTGGACCAGAGGATGACAAGATGCTACAACAGATGAAATTGAAAAACGGCTTCATGTGTTAGTATGACCCTCATGGGGTCATAAACAAACTAAGAGTCAAGGTCAAATTGAGACCTTTCTTCCACCACCCAAGACCTGACATTGAACAGTTTCCCATCCAATCTAAGTGGTTGGAAAACACATTGAATGATATAGACAGCACAGTTGTGGATGTTCAAAACACACTCATTGATCTAGAAAAGAAAATTGACCATAGCTCTTTCCTGCAGGTTCTAGAACTAGGGGAGCCAATGAGTAGTCCTCCTATGTTACAAACCCCAGTCAATGAGGAGAAGAATCCAAAAAGGAATGGGGAAGAGGCATATAGTTCTGCCATGGAGACTACATATGGGATATTTGAGCTCAAAAAAGGCCCAAGTTGATTCTTGTGTCTAAACAGGAGGAAACATTGAATCAGTGGAAATAACTGACACTGAAACAATGGGGCAGAGAAGCAAAGACACAGCTGCATCAGGTGAAACACAATAGCCATCAACCTCCAACACTCAAATGATTGAGAGATAACAAAGTGTTGAGGTTTCTTCCTTTGTCGGGCCAACTGACAGAGAAAATGACATCAAAGATAAGTACAAGGAAATAAAGATGAGGAATGAGAAGTTAAAGGCAGAGGCATACACCCAATACTCCAAGGATACACCAACCAACCAGAGTAGGTTGATGTCAGCCTTTAACATCAAAGAAAGAAATATGCAAGTATCATTTTTGCAGCCCATTGTTCAGCAACCAAAGACCTTGGCTAACTATAAGAAGACTGATTTTGAGGTGTTGGCTAGGGATGTTCATCCCATTGACCAGATAGAGTTCCACAAGTAGGCTGGAGAAATGATTTACTCCACCCTCACAGGAAAAGCCATGGTTGTACATAGGTTGCAGGATTCACTAGATAATGTAACAACCCAATATAAATTGGAGAAGGCCTCTTCACAGGCCAAAGACAACAGGATCAAGTCATTGGAGGACTTGGTCATTGAACTGGGCCATGATCAAAGTGGCATTAAGGCTACTAAAAAATTGATCAAAAATAAGAATGAGGATATAGCAACCCTCAAAAAACAACTTAAGATACCTCATTTACAACACCCACAAAGAAATAAGGTCTTGGAGAGCCAAACCAATCAATAAGAGATGATGGACCTAGTGCTACAACTGAATGATCAGTTAAAGGAGATGGAGAAAGAATTGGATAGCCTAATTTAGATAAAGCAAACTAGTCTTGATGATGCCCCTGCAACTGTTATCCCAACAGCTACCATTATTGTACGTTCTACTTTGGCAGCATCCTTGGCTCCCATAGCTCCGATGACCATAACATTTCCAGCATCTACACCAACTACATCAGCAACCGGGTCTACAGCAACAGCTTCTACAGGTGATGAAGCAAACAGGTTGGTCAAAGCAATGGAAGAAATTTCCATTCAAACCACTGAGATGAACAGGCTTAAGGAGAAAGTGACCAGCCTAGAAAAAAATTACAAACTTCCCCAAATCATGCACGAATAAGAACAACAAAAGTCTACAAGGATGAATGAATGAATCAAAAACCTGGAGAAGGAACTGACATTGAAAGAACCTCTAGGATAAGCTAAGGAGAAACTGTGGGCCAATATCATTGAATCTGTCAATGATATTTGGCCATCCATACAGGTTACTTTTTAATAGATTGATTTAATAAAGTAGGCTATAGAAGCCATTCAAAGTGTCAAAGCAAAACTTGGAGACATGCCAGAGGAAGATACAAGGATCATTCACTTCCTCAACGCCAAGAAAAAGTATGAGCTACAGGAATTAGAGATACCTGACAGAACAAGTACAATTTTGGAAGTGAAGAGGGTCCTCACCAAGAGGAATTTGATGTTGAACCTAGAGGATAAGTGCCAAACTATGCAATTGGCCATTGACAAATTCATGGTGAAGTTCGAAATTTTGAGGCAAAAGGGTTTACCAAATCCCTTGGTTATCAATGAAAAATTAATGACACATGAAGACTATAATAAAAAGATCAGAGAAGTGGCTAGAGCTCAGGTAAATACTTCATCCATGAAGGGTATACCTACTGGCAGAGTATTGTGTCAAACTTTTGAGAATTTCTTTTACCTCCAACACGAGGTAAAACACCTTTTTGTCAATAAGCCTACTTTTTCCAAGTATACAGAGGCAAATGAGATCTATAGGAAATTGCTCAATATCCAATTACCAGATGTTGAGACATGGGAAAAACTAAATGAATTACTGTAAAAATACACAGTAATAATGTAAAATGTATAGTAAAAGTAAAAGGGCACAGTAAAAGGATATTGACAAGTTAGCCACGTCAAAGTGTATCAGATGAAAGTATATTATTTGAAAGGTCAGAGTAAATAAAACATCCAACGTGAAGATAAAAAAAAAAAAAAAAAAAAAAAAAAGCAGATTAAAGTGCAAAATATCAAAAGATCAAAGGTAGCAGAACCTAAATAATAGGGATAGCAAGCAGCAGTTCAATAGTTGTCTCTATCTTCTTGCATGAAGATATTTCTTTCTCATAGATTAGTTCCCAAGACAGTTTGGGATATTTTGTAAATTATTTTCGTATAAATACTTCATAATTCAAAGTATTGAGTGTGGATTGTTATACATTTGTAGAGTTATTTTGTTCTTAAACCTAAGGGTTATTGTACCAATTTTCAAGTCAAAGGACTTGAGAAAGTAATAAAAATATAGCATTACAGGATTCATGAGATGAGCTATTGCAATGAAGTATCTTCTTTGTCTGATTTTTTTACTTTCTTATGTGTTTCATAATCTTAAATGTTGTCTAAATTTGAATGAATTAACTGGAAATTTAACTCAGAATTTGTTTAATTACACTATGTTTTGCACAGTTAATCATTTATATGTTTTCCTCTGATATCCGGATTTGATAAACCTTAATTTTTCTCCCATCCTGGTTGACCTCTTTCATTTCTCTTCATAATCCGGCCTAAGGAACTCTTAATTTCTCCTTGGATCCAATTGGAAACCATTTCACCATCAATCCTTTCGAATCTGTAGTAACTCCTCTATCTTTCCCTGTAGACGTTGTTTTTAGAACTTGATCCAGTCCTGTTTGTCTTGCATTTTGACCCCATAGTGTCTCGCATTTTGACCCCATAGCCCAATGGTAAAAGAAACCCTCTATTCATCCAAGTAAGTGATCCCACCACCCAAATTCAAATAAAAAATCCAAGCACAATCATAACTAGCCTAAAATCAAATAACTAAACAAAGTTAAATAAAAAAGAGAGAGCCCTCTCTGAGATTAGGAAGGCTAGATCGTGATCTCCAAAGTTTGTTTGTGGTTGCCTCTATCATTTCTTTTTCTGACAACTTAGAATAAATTTTGGAGTGATGACATTATTGGCGACCATATTGGGTAACTTCGATCCTTAGTCTAATAAAACTTTAAGGAAACCTTAAATTTCATCTTGAGCCCCTTAAGGTCATTTTTTGGAAGTTGTCCTTGAAAAGTTTCATAAAAAACAATTAAAAAGTTAAAATTCTAGCTCCGAAGAAGACTTACTATACCAAGGAAAATCTAGATCCAAACCCTGCTACAATACTTGATGACCCACACAGAATTTTAAGAAAACCAAAAAAGGTAGAAACTCAGGCAAGTAGTAGCCATTTGGTCAAAGAAAATTCACTCCTTGAGGAGTTGTCAACTTTAGAGGAAATTCCATTTGATTTGTCATTTGACCTTTCATTGTTTAGAACTGAATCAGAGAATGCAATTCATGAAACTGTGTTAGACCCTGATTTTATTCAACTCATTGAATCAAAAAAGGTGCTTATCCATCCGGATTTAGATAAACTTGTGATGGACACTTTTGACAAGTTGGAAGCTTTAACCTCTACACTGATAAGCCATATAGATTATGCTTACCTTCAACAGTATGTTGAACTAGCTGCCCTCACTACTACTGCCTCTGAAATTTCTGTACAATCTTCAATCACTGTAAATACATCTTCATTTACCACCACCTCACCAATAGTATCCACCACATTCCATTCCCCTAAACCAGTTATTCAGCAGCCAAACATCTCATCCTCATCTAGTTCATCTCCATCCATTTCAATCCCTTCCTCAAGTATCAGTGCTTTACCCCCTAGTCAAGCCAGAATCCAAGCCATGGTAGATTGATATCAACCTCTATTTTTACTTGCACAACTCCATGCCATGCCTCAATATTATCAAAGAAAATTCTTTTTGTTTGATACTACTGGTCAGTACACTACCAAACAGCATGTGAACAAAATGACCGACTATTTTGAGCTGCATGAGATAGATGAAGCTGATGTCCAAATGAGGTTGTTTTCCCAAACATTAACTCGGGATGTTAAGAAATGGTTCAAAGCTTTGCCATCTAATCATATTGCAGATTTAGCTTCTTTTCATAGATTATTCATTGATAGATGGGAGAGAAAGAAAAACCCTCTGCAAATACTTTCTAAATATGATAACATTAGAAGAGCTCCTAATGAGTCAGTTTGGGATTATTGTACAAGTTTCAATAGCATCTACAATGTAATCCCTCCTAATCTTAAGCCTCCACCAGGTCTAGCATTAATCAAATTCCCTAATGGTTTTGACACTGACATGTCATACCAATTAAGGGAAAGAAACCCTGAAACATTAGAACAAATGAAAAGTAATGTTGTCAGTGCAGAGGCCAACCTATTGGCCAAGAAAGATAGAATGAGGAATGAAAAGAGAGTTGTCATTAAAGAGGAAACTTCCACTTCTAATGGTAAAATAGATAGTTTAACAAAGAGTGTAGAGAGAATAATGGATAGATTAGAAAACATGGAAAGAAAAACTTAGTGGAAGAACCAATAACTACCCCCCATAAGAAACTCCAACTTCAGGAAGAATCCTAACATTGGAAAGAATGCAATACCAGATCAGCAAATTAGGCCACCCTTCCAGGAAAACTATGCTGAGGGTTCATAGAGCCATGAAGGAGAGGATGACACCCAGATAAACTTATTATGAATAAAAAATTAAGATGTTGTTTTTCTTACTAAAGAAGAGCATATATGCTGCAACAATTTCAATTAGAATCTGGGGAATCCTTCGACATTAAACAGGGTTATGAGTCAACTATATATGTAGTTCAAAAATAATATATTCTAAGAAGTAAAATGAAAAATTAGGCTCCCACTAAAAGATCAATTTAGGCCTAAACTAAAAAGATAACAGAAGTTCCTGTCACTAAAATTTTACAAATCCTTCCTAGGGGAACACAGGAGACTTCTACCCCAAAAATTGTAGATATAAATTCATCTAAAACTCAAACTGAAACAATCACTCAAAACATTCCAAATAGGAGTAATCAAAACAAAACTGCTAAAACACAGACTGAAATGCCAAGTACTGAAAAACAAGATAAAAACACACACTGCATTTGCTAAGAAGCATATCATCCAAACAAGCAAAGCTCAACTACCTTTCAACCTCAAGACTGAAATAGAAAAATTGAAAATATCAGTCCCTCTGACTGAGCTAGTGAAAAATGAATGCTATAGATTATAGATCACAGAAACTTTAAATATAGGTGAAGGGGAAGATGCAGTCAATTTGAATGATGATCAACCTAAGTTATTGTTTGGCCCTGAGGTAAATGGTACTCATCAGCAAGGAGGAATCCCTCCTTTCTACATTAGCTTGAACATTCATGACAAAGTATTACATAATGCTATGCTAGACTTGAGTGCATCCCATAACTTGATGCCAAAAGAAATCATGAAGAGACTAAACTTAGATATCACCAGACCATATAAGGATTTGTTTTCCTTTGACTCTAGTCAAGTTAAGTGCCTTGGCTTGATTAATGATTTATTTGTAACTCTAGTCCAATGCCTAGCAAAGGGTATTGTGATGGATATAGTAGTTGCAAACATCCCACCCAAATATGGAATGTTGTTATCTCGCTCATGGGGAGCAAAATTGCAAGGATCCTTGCAATTAGATATGTCATATGCCACCATATCTGTTTTTGGTCAACAAAAGAAACTGTATAGAGAGACATTGATGAAATACATGGTTAGTAGTGCAGAAAAACCACAAAACTTCCTTATATACTCCATGCATTCTGATATGGACTCTTTCATCTTGTATAATTCAAACCATGACAAAAAGGATATCACAGCTGAAGAACAGAAATATAAAACAGCTGATAGTGAAAACATTTTTCATGAGTCCCTATGGCATTTGGATTTTGATGGATCTGTGAATAGGTTAGGGGTAGGAGTAGGAGTGTGGATCCACAATATGGAGAATAATCATGCCGAAGGTCATGCATTTAGGTTAAATTTTAAATGCACAAATAACATGGCAGAGTATGAAGCTCTAATCTTAGGATTACAAATGGTTAGAAAACATGGAGCTAAGAGAGTTTCTATACTTGGAGACTCAGAATTGATTATTAAACAAATTAATGGTGAATACTCTGTAATAATCCTAGACTAGGTCAATATAGAGATACTCTCCTAGATTTGATCAAAGACCTTCTGGAAACAAACTTTGTTGCCATTCCTAGAAAGCAGAATATGTAGGCCCACAGTCTGGCTACAAAGTCCATTGCAGAAGTGAGACATAGGCCTGTCATACCAGACAATTTGAAGTATTGGCATATTTTCTCACAAGATTCCGAAATTTATGACTTCATGAATGCTGAAGGTGAGTTTCATAATTGTAATATAGATACAGACTATACAGTATTCAATGACATAAATAGTGGGATAGATGTAAATATTTTACATATAGGTAAACCTACTAATTTCACTAAATTAGAAGTAGATAACTTAGAAAATGTAGAAATAGAAAAAATAACGAATGATGATCTTGAAATTCTTAATCTTAAAAATAATTGTTTTCCTAAGGGATTAGTCCCCTTGGAAGATTTTTTGATTCCAACGATGTAGCTAGGAAACTGAAAATGGAGCCTTTGAGAGCATATATAGAAGAATGTAACATAGGAACTGAAGAAAAGCCTAAACTCGTTAAATTATCAAAATATTTACCTCCAGATGAAAAGGTTAAATACATAAATCTATTTAAAGAGTTTCAAGATGTATTTGCATGGAGTTATGAAGACCTAAAATCTTATGACACCAGTATAATTCAGCACAAGATACCTATCAAAGAGGATCATAAACCTTTTAAACAGAAACTTAGGAAGATTAATCCAGTTCTTATTCCATCTATTGAGAAGGAGGTAAAGAAAATGTATGATGCCCAAATTATAGCTCCCACTAGATACTCAGATTGGGTTTCAAACTTAGTCACTACTGGGAATAAAACTGGAGAAATCAAACTTTGTGTTGATTTCAGAAATTTAAACAAGGTCTCATTAAAAGACAACTATCCTCTACCAAAAATGGACCATATCCTTCATAGGGTAGTAGTCTCATCCAGAATTTCACTACTTGATTGATTTTCTAGATATAACCAGATCTTAGTTCAACCAGAGGACCAAGCCAAAACTGCATTGACTACCCCTTGGGGTACCTTCATGGATTTCAAGATGCCTTTTGGATTAATGAACGCAGAAGCAACATTTAAAAGAGCTATTGATATAGCTTTTTCCAAAGAGATCCATGATTTCTCAGTGGTTTACCAATATGACATCACAGTCTTTTCTAAATATGATAATGAACACCTAGATCACCTGAGAAGAGTTTTCATTAAATGCGGGAAATTTGGTATTTCCTTAAATCCCAAAAAGACACTCTTGGTCTAGAATAAGGAAATCTGTTGGGACATATAATATCCAAAGATGGAAGTAGAATAGATCCTACTAGAATAGAGGCAATCTTGACCATCACCCATCCTAGAAACATCAAAGAATTATAGTCATTTCTAGGAAAAATTAATTTTCTTGGGAGATTCATTTCAAATTTAGAAAAATTAATTAGAGAACAAAATAACATGTTAAGAAAAGATTCAGCACTTAAATGGATAGTGGAAGAAAAATAGTCCTTTGAAGCCATCAAGGAAGCTCTAACCAAAACTCTGGTCCTTATAAGTCCTGATTTTAGGAAAGATTTTATAATTTTTTCTTTTGCTTCAGAACACACTATTGCAACAGTCTTGTTGCAAAAGAATGACCAGGGATATGAACAATCAATTGTATTTTTCATTAAATCCTTAAGTGATTCCACACTAAAATACAACATAATAGAAAAACAAGCATTAGCTTTAGTAAAGGCTATCAAATATTTCAGAGTTTATATTTTGTATTCTCACATCATTGCTTATGTTCCTAACTCAGTAGTAAAGGACATTTTGACACAAAATGGGCCTGAAGGAAAGAGTGGCAAATGGATTGTTAAAATTTTGGAATATGACATAGAAATAAAGCCCACTAAACTTATCAAAGGCCAAGGTTTAGCCAAACTCATGGCTGAATCGAATTGTTAGGCCCTAGATGTAAATTTCATTGGTGCCCTTCATGATCAGGAAGAGATGGCGACTCCATAGATCAGTGAACCTTTTACTGATTCACCTTGGTATGCAGATATCATATTTTTTATTACTGAACTTACAAACTCCTCCTAGTTTAACAAGAAGTAAAGCTTGATTTTTTAAAATGAAGTCATAAGATATTGTGTCATAGACAATGCTTTGTTTTATAAAGACAATGGTGGTATTCTTTTAAATTGTTTACTGAAATATGAAGTTGATACAATTATGCAATAATTTCATACATGATATTGTGGAGGACACTTGTATTGGAAAACTACTACTGACAAAATCCTGAGGGTTGGTTTTTACTAGGCCACTCTTTTTGTAGATGTTAAGAAACATGTGACCTCTTGTCATAAATGCCAGATATTTGAGAGAAAAAGAAAGATTTTACCTTTACCTCTCAAACCCATCTCTACAGAAATTCCATTTCAACAATGGGGGTTAGACTTCATTGGAGAAATACACCCAGCCTCCTCAGCCCAGCACAAGTGGATTTTGATACCCACTAATTATTTTACCAAATGGATAGAATCCATCCCTTCTAGACAAGCTACAGACTCTGTCATTATCTCATTCCTAGAAAGAAATATCCTGTCAAGATTTGGATGCCCCCAAAAGCTCATTACTGATAATGCAACTGCTTTTAAATCCAAGAAAATGGTATAGTTTTCTAACAACTACCACATCACCCTTGGCCACTCCACGACCTATTACCCTCAAGGTAATGGACTTGCAGAATCCTCTAACAAAATCCTAGTCAATGTCATTAAGAAATTACTGGAAGACAACAAAAAGACATGGAACAAAAAGTTAGTCAATGCCTTATGGGCAGACAGACTAACCACCAAAAAGTCCATTGGTACATCTCCCTATCAGTTAGTATATGGGACGGATGTTTTTTTTCCATCCTCTTTAGGAGTGCCAGTGATGAAGATCATCCAGGAGTTGCAGGTAGAACCAAATGATATCTAGAGAAGGATAAATCATACAATACACTTGCAGCAAACCAGAGAAGAAGTATATGTAAAATCACAAGTAATCTAGGACAAAATCAAAAAAATATTTGATAAAAATACTAAAGCTGATGATTTTTACATAGGTGATAAAGTTCTTAAGTGGGATTCAAGAAGATAAGACAAGGGAAAGCATGGAAAATTTTATTTTCTATGGCAAGGCCCTTATGTCATTTATGATTACAAAGGTAACAATGCCTTTTTCTTGAGAGAGATAGTTGGAAGAGATCTACCAGGAGGACCTGTCAATGGTAGAATGTTGAGGCATTACTTTTCCACGTATTAACAATAGTTCAATTTACTTTACGCATTGTATATAACATTGCAGAATTTAGATTGGCATGAATGGTAATATTTTGAATTTGAAGCCCGGAGATAAGGCCCTAAGCTTTGAAAATTTCACCATCATAAGTATGAATAAAGAAGAATCACAAAGTAATAGTTTACAAGGTAACTTTAGTCACATTTTCAGAGGCTACTGATCTTAAAAGTTCTTGACATTTCACTAGGAAATGCCATCCCCATGTGGAGCCACTGTTAGGGTCCTATAATAATAGGATTCATAATTTTGAATTGGCTATGGTTAGTCTCGTAATATTGTACATACTTTTGCTTTCCGCAAAATGTTTTCTATATCAAAAATTAAAACATGTAAAGAGGGTATGTCCTAAAAGAATAATCTAAGGACAAAAAGAAAAAGAAAATATCAAAAAAGTTAAAAATATGAACCCCAAACAAAAACAGATCATGAAAGTGTGCAAATTAAATTGTCACTTCTTTTACTTTTATGTACAAAATAATGGTTGTGTGCAGCTTGTCCTAAATGCCATAGCCCATGATAGTCAAATAGCTTAATCTTGACTAATTCATGCTTTAGATTTCATGTTTATAGATAGAGAATAAAGATCTAGCCAAACTGTTTAACCTTGACATATCAGTAGTTAGGTAGAGAAATAAAAATGTGTTCATAAGCTTAATCTAAGCCATTGGAAGTTATAAGGTTAGAATTAGATAGTTTTATCAAAAGAAAAGGAAATAAAGGGTTTGCTAGCTTAAATGCACCAAATAAAATGAAGAAAAAATGTTAGGATAAGTAAAGGGTAGGTAGAAGAAAGGTTGCAGATGTACAAGGTTGTTAAATCATAAGCACATTTATCATGCTTAATCCTATGTTTCAGTGTGCAGGAGCATTTATGAGAGTGAAAGGATGTTCACTAGCTTACTTGATTAACTTCCCCTCATTTCATTCCACCCCCCCCCCCCCACATACTTATTTACTAATTTCCCCATTATCCCCTCATTTCTTATTAAAATACCCTTTTCCCCTCATTTTGACCCTTACCCCTTGGTTTCACACATTTTCCTAGTAATTACCCTCAAAATGTCATCTCCCTCCCTAAAAACCCCTTTCCCTAGTGTGAAACCCATTCCCCATGGAAAAATCACCTTCCCCCTTATTAATTTCTCTATTCTACCTCAAAAACCCATAAAAATCCCTTATCCTAAGTTTTTATCCCCCCCCCCATTATTTAATTAACTTCTCGATTTATATTTCCCCAACATAAACTTTTTAACCCACTAACCCAAGTGCATTTAAACAAATCCCACTCCATTAAAAACGCTCATTATATTTCTAATCCCCACCTTATTCATTAATTAATTACAATTAGTTGTAATTAAACCCCCGGGGCCCACAAATCTTCACCCATGTTTTCTCCATTCATCTTGATGACACGATAGCCATCCGATATTCCACCCCCAAGTCCGACGATTGTTATAGGCATATTTGGGCACTGCAACCCCAATCACATATGTCCATAAACCAAGGGCTTGTAAACCCCTAAAAGTGTTGCTTCGTACTCTAAAGGAACAAGGTCAGCTCATTACATCATTTCCCAGAAGTTCTCCCTGAAAAACTGCTCAAAACTAGTCAAAATTGGACCATACAGACTGCTCCATGCTGAGGGTGCAATGCTTCTCACCTATTACACATGGGGGGTGTGATGCATATTGAAAAGCCCTTCTATAGGGCGCAATGAGTGAGAGCATACAAATGGCAGAAGCAGTTTGCTAGGTGGAAACTCAAAGAATCTTCTAGAAACTGCTCATATGACACTTGCCTCTCTGAATTAGCCTAGGGATGAGTAAGAGATCTGAAATCTCCAAGTGGAACCAAGAACTATCAGTGAAATGACACTAATCAAAATCCGAGAAGCCGACTCACTCTCCTACAAACATCTATATATGGATCCCTCATCCTAGAGATCCAGGGGTTGGAATTTTGTAATTTGCAAGGAAGTGATGTTGGTTTCTCTTTGAAGACATTGTCGAGTGATCTTGCTTTATATGAGGTGAAGAGGGCTTTCATGTTGGGAGGATGATACTGGATCAGACAGCTTGGTTGTAATCCTCTCTTCTACTACTTCTATCAATAAAGCTATTTGAGTTTTCCTCCATATGCTTGTATATCTCTTAATCTTGTATTTGTATATGCATTTATATGGTTAATGTACATCTGATCCTACATTATTTATGGTTATAGATCTCTATGCTTTGATGGTATTTTGTTGCTTTGACTCTACAGTTGTTCTTTGAAGTAGGACAAGTGAGAAAGGAGTGGCGAAAGCTCTATCAAGGGAGAGATGGAACGAGCAAGGAGACTAGCGAAAGACTAAGGTTGGTACTCTCTACTTCTCTCTCATCTATCTCTTATAAAGGAAAACACGAGTAAATTTAGTTTGTTTGTTTCTAAGATAGCTACCTATCTTAGTGGGAGTAGCAGCTCTAAATGGACACTAGTTTTCCCGATAACAACGGTGCACATCCATATCACGCTCATTCCCTCTCTGATCTTTACCAGCCCGAGAACGCCCGAGATTCGCAATTTTTCCCGAGCCCTATTCTACTACGTTGCAGTGCCAGCTGAAATCGTGTGCTCTCAAGGAAATACCTCCTACCTGCAAAAAGTGGTGTGATCGCCCCTGAAACCACTTCTCCGCCAAAGGTAAAACCATTCACTATTCATTTATGAATTCCGCTCCAAATTCTAACTATTGCTAGTTAAAAGGCCAGAGAAGCCCATTTCAACTCTTTTCTCTCATTTGCACTCTAAATGCTGCCTAAGCCTTTCGGCGCCACCCTGAGCCTCTGAAACCAAAATTGACCTCCATTTATCTATCGAACAAGCTTCGAACACCCAATTCAAACATCCAGCGCACAACTGAAGCCACCGTACCATCTACAGTCACCATTAAAACCAGTTTGCAGCCTAATCCACCAATTTACAGGTATTTTGAAGAAAAACCAGAATGACCCTCTCAATTTGAAAGCGTACCATTAAATCAAAGATGAATTAATTGAATTTAATTAATTTTCACCTAAATTGAAGATTATTTCCACTTGAATACCCAAACCCCTCTTTTTCAAATTGCATATTAACCGCTCATTATACCATAGTTTTCAAAGCCTCACTGCTACATCCTATACAAGCCTAATTTACACCTTTCCCCCTAAAAATGGCTTCCCAGACCTCTCTGGATGTGAGACTTGTGTCAACCCCTCACCTAGACATCGACCATTTGGCACTAGCAGACAAGGATTTCCAAATAAAAGACACTGCTACTGCAGCCTACCTTCTGAAGCTCCACTGCTGGAGTAAGGATAGATTCCTGAACCATGCCGATGATATCCACCTTTGGGAATCCAATTTACCCAAATATATATTCCCAGAAGTCCACCCATTCCCTGATATCATACATTTTTTTCATGCCTGCTATATCCCTAGCCAAAGAGCTATTGTTGCCCCAAACCAGCAGCTCTTATTCACCATTACACCAGAGTCCATCAACCAAATGCTTCAAGTCCAACCTAGCCCTAATCAGACCCCTCTATCCATTGGAGACCTATTGGACCTGTATATCACCCTAGACCTGGTTAAGATAAGGAAAATCTTCCAGACTTTCATCATTGAAGACCACCATACTCCTACAGATACCCCACCCTATGCTGCCACTATTTTTTCAAAAACTGGAAGACATATAATCACCATGCTCTCTTGCATCCTAGGATATACCACAGATGAGCATGTGGATGAGGTCATCTCGACCTTCCTGTCCATTTTTACCCCAGGAAAGCCTCCTGCTATCATGTATAATTATGCTCAGTTCATTGCAGACAAGATGCATGAACAATTCACAACACTATTCACTGAAAGAATTTTCAAGATCTCTCCAGTGTTGTTTCACATGTTTTTGTATTACCATGCAAATAAGTTTCCTGTAAGCATATAGAAGCTAGATACCAAGGGAAAAGAGAGATCAGTGGTCTTCTAGACACCCTTGATATGGAAATAATCCACAACATTTACATACAATGATTTCATAGATTCATTTGTCTACCCAGTCATGAACATGTTGACCAGTAACACTCAACCTAGAACCAGTCAAGAAATCAAGAGGGTGTTATAGTTAGCTAAGAACAGCAAGGTGGGAGACTAGTACTTGTACCATAACCACACTGAAATCAAGGTTTATGGCTTCCAATTAGCCCCTTGTAAGTTGCCCAAATACGTCCCTATGAGGATATTTGCACTTGAGTATTTTAGACAAATCATCAACTCTCATGAGGTCCACTTCCTATTAGCTAGTAAGAAGACCGAGTTTAAGATGAAAAACCAATTGGGCCCATTCATTTGCAATAACATAGAGCTAGACCAGAGGATGACAAGATGCTACAATAGATGAAATTCAGAAACAGCTTCGTATGGCAGTATGACCCTCATGGGGTCATAAACAAGCTATGAATCAAGGTTAAATTGGGACCTTTCTTCCACCACCCAAGACCTGACATTGAACAGTTTCCCATCCAATCTGAGTGGTTGGAAAACACATTGAATGATATGGACAGCACAGTTGTGGATGTTCAAAACACACTCATTGATCTAGAAAATAAAAATGACCATAGCTCTTTCTAGTAGGTTCTAGAACTAGGGGAGCCAATGAGTAATCCCCTTGTGTTATAGACCCCAGGCAATGAGGAGAAGAACCCAAAAATAAATAGGGAAGAGGCATCTAGTTCTTCCATGGAGACTACAGATGAGCTGTTTGAGCTTAGAAAAAGTTCCTAGTTGAATCCTTTGCCTGAACAGGAGGAAAACATTGAATCAATGGAAATAACTGACACTGAAACAATGGGGCAGAGAAGCAAAGACACAGTTGCATCACGTGAATCATAGCAGCCATCAACCTCCGACATTCAAATGATTGAGAGAAAACAAAGTGTTGTGGTTTCTTCCTTTGTCAAGCCAACTGGTAAAGAAAAGGACATCAAAGATAGGTAGAAGGAAATAAAGATGAGGAATGAGAAGTTGAAGGTAGAGACATACACCAGCCAACCAGAGTAGGTTGATGTCATCCTTTGACATCAAAGTAGGAAAGATGCAGGTATCATTTTTGCAACCCACTATTCAACAACCAAAGACCTTGGTTGATTATAAGAAGACTAATTTTGAGGTGTAGGGTAGGGATTTTCATCCCATTGACCAGATAGAGTTCCACAAGCAAGCTGGAGAAATCATTTACTCCACCCTCACACGAAAATCCATGGGTGCAGATAGGTTGCAGGATTCACTAGATATTGTAAGAGCCCAATATAAATTGGAGAAGGCCTCTTCATAGGCCAAAGACAATAGGATCAAGTCATTGGAGGACTTGGTCATTGAACTGGGCCATGATCCAAGTGACTTTAAGGCCACTGAAAAATTGATCAAAAAGAAGAATGAGGATATAGGAACCCTCAAAAAACAACTTAAGCTGCCTCATTTACAACACCCACAAACAAAGGAAGTCCTGGAGAGCCAAACCAATCATGAAGATATGATGGACCTAGTGCTACAACATGATGATTACTTAAAGGAGATAGAGAAAGAATTGGATAACTTCATTCAGCTAAAGCAAACTAGTCTTGATGATGCCCCTGCAACTGTTATCCCAACAGTTACCACTATTGTACCTTCTACTTTGGTAGCATCCTTGGCTCCCACGGATCCAATGGCCATAGCATCACCAACATCTACACCAACTACATCAACAACAGGGTCTACAGCAACAGGTTCTACAGGTGATGAAGCAAACAAGTTGGTCAAAGAAATGGAAGAAATGTCCATTCAAACCACTGAGATGAACATGCTTAAGGAGAAAGTGACTAGCTTGGAAAAAGATTACAAACTTTCCCAAATCATGCACAAAGAAGAACAACGAAAGTCTACAAGGATGAATGAACAAATCAAAAACCTGGAGAAGGAACTGACATTGAAAGAACCTATAGGACAGGTCAAGGAGCAACTGTGGGCCAATATAATTGACTCTGTCAATGATATTTGGCCATCCATACAGGTTATTTTTGAACATATTGATTTAATAAAGAAGGCTACAGAAGCCATTCAAAGATTCAAAATAGAACTTGGAGACATGCTAGAGGAAACTACAAGGATCATTCACTTCCTCAACTCCAAGAACAAGTATGAGCTGTAGGAATTAGAGATACCTAACAGAGCATGTACAATTTTGGAAGTGAAGAGGATCCTCACCAAGAGGAATTTGATGTTGAACCTAGAGGATAAGTGCCAAACTATGCAATTGGCCATTGACAGATTCATGGTGAAGTTCGAAATTTTGAGGCAAAAGGGTTTACCAAATCCCTTGGTTATCAACGACAAGTTAATGACACAGGAAGACTATAATAAAAAGATCAGAGAAGTGGCCAGAGATCAGGTAAATACTTCATCCATGAAGGGTATACCTACTGGCAAAGTATTGTATCAAACTTTTGAGAATTTTTTTTACCTCCAGCATGAGGTAAAACACCTTTTTGTCAATAAGCCTACTTTTTCCAAGTATACAGAGGTAGATGAGATCTACAGGAAGATTCTCAATATCCAATTACCAGATGCTGAGACATGGGAAAAACTAAATGCTTTACTATAAAAATACACAGTAAAAATGTAAAGTGTACAATAAAAGTAAAAGGGCACAGTAAAAGGATATTGACAAGTCAGCTAGGTCAAAGTATATAAGATGAAAGGTTAGAGTAAATAAAATATCAAGCGTGAAGATCAAACAACAAAGCAAATTAAAGTGAAAAATATCAAAAGATCAAAGCCAGCAGAACCTAAATAACAGGGACATCAAGCAACAGTTCAATAGCTGTCTCTATCTTCTTGCATGAAGATATTTCTTTCTCCTAGATTAGTTCCCAAGATAGTTTGGGATATTTTGTAAACTCTTTTTGTATAAATACTTCATAATTCAAAGTATTGAGTGTGGATTGATATACATTTGTAGAGTTATTTTGATCTTAAACTTAAGGGTTATTGTACAAATTTTCAAGTCAACGGACTGGAGCAAGTAATAAAAAGATTGCATTACAAGATTCATGAGATGAGATATTGCAGTAAAGTATCTTCTTTGTCTAATTTTGTTACTTTCTTATGTGTTTCATAATCTTAAATTTTATCTAAATTTGAATGAATTAACTAGAAATTTAACTCAGAATTTGTTTAAGTACACTCTGTTTTGCACATTTAATCATTTATATGTTTTCCTCTGATATCCAGATTTGAGAACCCTTAATTGCTCTCCCATCCTGGTTGACTTCTTTCATTTCTCTTCATAATCCAGCCTAAGGAAACCTTAATTTCTCCTTGGATCCGATTTGAAACCATTTCACCATCAAGCCTTTGAGATCTGTAGTAACTCCTCTATCTTGCCCTATCGACATTGTTTTTAGAACTTGATCTAGTCCTGTTTGTCCAGCATTTTGAACTAATAGCCCAATGGTAAAAGCAACCCTCTGTTCATCTAAGTAAGTGATCCCACCACCCAAATTCAAATCAAAAACTAATGCACAATCATAACTAGCCTAAAATCAAATAAGTAAACAAAGTTAAATAAAAAAGAGAGAGCCCTCTCTAAGATTAGGAAGGCTAGATCTTGATCTCCAAAGTTGGTTTGTGGTTACCTCTATCATTTCTTTTTCTGACAACTTAGAAGAAATTTTGGAGTGATAACAGAGACTATTCTTAAACCGAATCTCGAGGAATCATTAAGAAAGACCACAATAGTCTTGTAGCTTGCGAACAGATCCACAGTATCTCCTGAGGGAATTATTGAGGATGTAATGGTCTCCAATTATTCCTGGGAATACCCTGCTAACTTCTTATTTCTCCAGCCTAAGACAAAGTTCAATGGTCATCCTCTCATCCTTGGGAGGCCATGGTAAGCCATTATTGATGCTCACATAAGTTTTAGGGCTGGGAATATGACCATAAACAATGGGCATTTGTCCAAGCAATTTGTCGTGTACCCTCCTGCTTAACCATCTTTAGAGCATGACTTAACTTTATGGTTAGAAGAGGAGGAAGAAGATGAATTCTACTCTTCCCTAATCTATACCATAGATGCTATTATAGGAATGGGCCACCTGATGAAGATGAACTGATTGAACACATCCTCCAAAATCAATCCCCCAACACCATGTCTCTTAAGGAGTTAGTAAAGAAAGAAAAATATGACCCTCAGATTGATCCATGCTTAGCTGACTCAAACCCTACTCCTGTCAAGATGATATAATTCAACCCTCAAAGAGCATTGAAAATCAACCGCTATTTCTTTGTACACCACGAAGAGGATTTATGTGACATACTAAGAAAGAATTTGGATGCCTTCTCTTGGAGTTACAAGGAAATAAAGGGAGTGCACCCTTCGGTGTGTACTCACCACGTTTACATCAAGGAAGGTCGCAAGCCAGACGAATAACCTTAGATGATAATGAACCTATCCCTTAAGGATATAGTTAAAGAAAGACTGCAGAAGTTGTTGGATCCAGGGTTCATTTACCCCATCTTAGATAGTGAGTGGGTGTCTCCTCTAGTTCTGGTTCCAAATAAAAATTGGAAGTGGAGGATCTGTGTGCTTATCGAGAACTAAACAAAGCCACAAAAAAGGACCATTTCCCTCTACCTTTCATTGACCAAGTATTAGATGGTCTGGAAGGAAAGAAGTTCTTCTATTTCCTAGATGGATTCAGTGGTTACAATCAAATCTAGATTATCCTAGAGGACCAGGATAAAAACCACCTTCACCTATCCCTAGGGTACCTTTGCTTATAGGGTCCTTCCTTTTGGTTTATGCAATGCCCCTGCCACTTTCCAGAGAAAAGTCCTAAGCATATTTTCAGAGCTAGTCCATTATTCTATGGAAATTTATATGGATGATTTCAACCCCTGTGGGTGCAATTTCCTGGAGGCTCTCTCTAGCCTAGGAAAGTTGTTAAACAAATCCATTGAAATGAAATTATCCCTTAGTCCTGAGAAGTGTGAATTCTTAATGATTGTAGGGACTACTCTAGGTCATTCAATATCCTAGGAAGGACTGCATGTAGGCCCAAATAAGATAGCTATAATAAAGAGGGTCCCTACTCCTCAAAAGCAACAGGATGTCAGAAGTTTCTTAAGCTTGGCCAGATAGTATAGGAGATTCATAAAATATTTTAGCAAGGTGGCCTCAGCCTTGTTTGGTCTACTGGCCAAGGATTCTGAAATTTTATGGTTAGAAAGCTGCCAAGAGGCCCTAAAAGCACTAAAGGACAAGTTGACTACTTCACCTATTCTCCAAGACCCAAATTGGGCTCTTCATTTTCATATAAATTCTGATTCCTCTCACAAAGCTATAGGAGCAGCTCTGGGCCAGATATATGACAAGCTACCTTTGCCATTTACTTCATTAGCAAAAATCTATCAAAAGTCGAGTTAAACTACAAAGTGACTGAAAACGAGCTCCTAGATATTGTCCATTCATTGAATAAATTTAGACATTACATTATTAGTTACCAAACATTTATACATACCGACCATACTGACATTAAATATTTGATGAACAAACGTGATGTGAATTCTCGAATTATTAGATGGTTACTTTTGTTACAACAATTTGATCTAACTATTATTAATAAGCATGATAAAGAAAATGTAGTTGCATATTTTTTGTCCAAATTGACTTTTCCTGTGGGTGAGGAAGGAATGGTTGATGACCAACTGTCAGATAAGAATTTATTCACCATTTCAGTTCTTTGTCCTTGGTTTTCTAACATATCAAACTAATTAGTAGCTACACAATTCCCTCCAAATCTATCCTCCAAGGAGAATAGCATAATTATAAGAAAAAGTGCCCCATTCACTTGGATTGGGGGCAATCTCTTCAAGTTGGACCCATATCAAATTCTGAGAAGATGTGTTAGGGAGGAGGAATTTTTTAACATCCTTCTAGCCTATCATGATGGGCCTTGTGGAGGTCACTTTGTAGCCAAAAGGACAATGTTCAAGGTACTACAAGTTGGCTATTACTGACCCACTCTCCACAAGGATGCAAGAAGGTATACCAGCCAGTGTGATTGGTGCCAAATGATGGGGAAACCTACTCCCAAGGATGAAATGCCTTGGGGACCTCAAGTGAATTTCGAGTCATTTGACAAGTGGGGCATGGATTTCATTAGGCCTATTGATCCTCCATCTAGATAGAAAAGTACATCATTGTGTGCATCGACTACTTAACAAAGTGGGCCGAAACCAAAGCTGTTAAGGTAGGCATAGAAGAAAAAGTGGTTGAGTTCTTGAGAGAGAATGTGTTTTAAAAGTTTGGATACCCTAGAGAGCTAGTCACTGATCAAGGCAGTCAATTCACCTCACACTTGATTGAGAATATTTTAAGACAACATAAGATCAAGCACAGAAAGTCCACTCCTTACCACCCTCTAGCTAATCGACAAGTAGAAATCACCAAAAGAACATTAGAAAGCATTTTGACCAAAGTGGTTAGAAGGAACAGAAAGGATTTGGAATACAGACTAGTGGAGGCCACTTGGGCCTACAATACAACTTGGAAGACCACCATTGGCTTCACCCCTTATGATTTGGTCTATGGGAAGAAGGCTCTATTGTCCATTGAATTTGAGTACAACACCCTAAGGATGGCAGCACAATTGGATCTAGATGTCACAACTGCACAACAAGAGAGATTTCTCCAGCTAAATGGGTTAGATGAATTCAGAGTGAAGGCCCTCCTGCACATAGAAGTGACTCAAGTACAAAGAAAAATCTAGCATGATAAGAATATCAAAGAAAAAATGTTCCAAGAATGGTAATTCGGCCCTGATGTATGACTCCCGGTACAAATATTTCAGAGGCAAGTTGATGACCAAATGGTTGGGACCATATGTGATAGAAAAGTTCCATGATAGTGGCATTGTTCAGATAAGAACCATCGATGAAGAAGGTATCTCTCTTCTTGTCAATGGGTACAGGTTGAAAGCCTACAAAAATCCTTTGTCAAAGAAGGAGTTCATTAGTAGCATCATCAAGGCAGTGATGGTGATTGAAGGAGTCTCAGCTTCCACCTCACCAGTCTCTTGAGGTCTGTTGAAGTTTTGGAAAAGAGAAATAAGGAAAATATAAAAAAATAAAGAGGCTGGGGTGAAAACCTCCATGAGGCAACTGAGTCCCACTCTTAGGTTTAAAACCTCTTTGAGGTAGCCCAAGGGTGTTTAGAAAAAGAAGAAGCGAAAATAAAAGACCTCTTGGTGAAAACCTCTTTTGAGGCACCTAGGGAAGGCCACCAGGATGAAAACCTCCTTTGAGGCAATCTTGTTGTCTTCAAAAAAAAAAAAAAAAAAATGGCAGGGACCTCAAACCTGCCCACTCGTAACAATTCTGGTTTTTGCAAGTTTTCAAAGAAGATATTGGGCACAGATATCAGAGGGAAGTAAGCCCTACAAAAATCCATGTTTTTATTCATCCATTTCATTTCCTCCATAATTCCCATTTTCATTCATCCATACTCATCTCCAACAACAGGAAAATTCAAATTTCAGGCAATTTTGTGCTTTCTACAGGATTTCCTGTAATTACTACAGGAGTTTCCTGTAGTACTACAGGAAGTCCTGAAAATATATAGGAAAGGAATTCCATTGGAGAAATTATGATGAAGGCCTATTTTTAGATTAAGAAACAATGCAATTGACTTCACCACACCTCAGCCAAACCCCTTCATGACCATGTCACCCCTTGTGTCCATCAAAAAAATCAAGTTAGAAAATAATATATATATATAAAAAAATAGAAAAAATGAAGAAAAAAAAGAACATCAAAGAGGCATGCCACCAAAAGCCTACCTCACCTACCACTCCATGGCCACACCTTCCACTCACTCCAATACCTATTCACCCTCCAAGTAGATAAAGGACACAAAAATTCAAAAAAAGGGCAGCTATAGGACTTCCTGTAGTAGCATTATTCTGAAGAAACAACAACTCCAGGCCTACCTTCAACACCATGAAAGAGGAGAAGCATAATTGCAGGTACAATGAAACTCCTCCAGAGATTAGCATAAATAGAGGAAGTCAACACCTTCACATCAACAATAAGACAACCCATCAACAAAATAAGATCAACAAAAAAGAAAAAGGTAGTCAAGAAGATGTACTTGGGTCATGAGAAACACAACAACACCACTCTCCAGCATGCATCAACAAGGCAAATGACCAAAAGATATGTCACCTCATCAATACTCCCTCACAAGTAAAAATATGATTAAACTGTAGGAATATGTAGAAAGTTGATTCTATAAGCGAAGGTGGCTAGTTAACTTGGCCACCCTCAATCTGAGAATGAAAAGTAAAGTGTTAGTCAAATGGACACATGTCAAGGTCACATCAAGGGACATAAATCAGAAAGCTGGTCAAGTTACGGTAAACAGAAGTGGGTGATGATTACAAGGAAGGGTGGCATGTTAACTAGTAGTGGGACCAATGGTCCAAAAAGAGAAATATGTACTCAGCCAGCCAATGCATCATTGAACAAAATCATCCATAAATAGAAACAGTACCTGACTTTCATGTCGGGTTCCCTCATCTTCCCATGCCTTAACCATTCACCACCCCCAAACTCCAACGTGATTTTAATACTCGCACAAGTTTCCAACCTGTTGATATTACTCCTCCCATAGATGTGCTTTGGTGAAGGGACCGGAAGGACTATCCCTCACCCCCACTCCACTTGTATTCACACATGAGGTTCCACTTCAACATGTTTCAAGGAACTCACCCCCATCAGGGAAGAGTAGACCTCCTCCACACTTCTTCATAGATCAACCAGGAAATTATTTGGGAGGATGGGGGCCAGTCTTAGGCAATTTCTGGCCTTGAAGCTCACTAGCCCAATTCGCTAGTTTGTCTTTTATTGTATTTCCTTCATGATCAACATGTTTGATTATCATGTAATCAAAGGAGGAGAGTCTGGAGCGTATTTGTTCCCCTATCAACTCCAAATTCCAGATCTTTATGACCTTTAACATAGGAGAATCATTAATAATGCGTCAGAGAATGGATATAGCGATCTGAGAGTCTCCAGTTACTTGCAGCTTCATGATGCCCATATCTGTTGCTACCTGCAAACCTCTCTCCAAAGTTAAGTATTCATCCACGTTGTTGTTGGTGTGGTCGCAAGATGTAGTAGAGAATATGAGGAACTGTCCTTTGTCATTCTAAAGGATTCCCCCAAGGCCAGCTAGGCCGAGGTTCCCCTTTGAGGCCCCCTCAAAATTGAGTTTAAAAAATTCGTATGGTGGAAAAGTGAACACATATGAAGAGACATGTTGAGGCGCAAGTCGACGGGTGGGGCCTGAAGAAAGGGGCTCTTGAAGATTTCTAGCGCAACCAGAATAGCACGTTCCCACCCTTCCACCTTCCAGTACTCCTCCAACCATGGTGAAATTGATATAGTTTCCTTCATATTATGGAGAAAAGTGTCCCACGCGTTGATTGGATGGAACTCTTCTGAGTGGAAGACTGGCCTGTTTTTGCCTTTCCAGATGTTCCATAAGAAAAATCCTTGTGACAGGCACCATGCTCAATTGACAATCAGATTCTTGAATAGGATTCATCTCTATTGAAGAATCTAGGGCAATTAGTATTAGTAGGATTTTTATAGGCTTGATAACAATTTTTGAAGTGATTTTACAATTTATCTTAGCTTTATATTCTTTGTTTTTATTAGTGTGTGTGTTTACTTCATCAAACTAATACCAAAAACAAAGATACAAGAACACAAGATGTTGGCTTTCTGCCATGGCCAAAATATCTCCCTCTTGGAGAGGAAAACCCACTCAAAATTATTCTTATAGAGATTCCAATTGATGAATACCAAGACCCTTGACAAAAGTGTTTCACTTAATATTACCTCCAAGATACTTGTCACTATCCCCTGCATTCTTCAATCTTCAAGTTATAGACTTATATTTCTACATTTTGTTTCTTCAGAACTCTTCCTTCGCACTGTTATATCATTGTGTTACTTTAGACCTCAGTCTCCTTTTTCCTTCGTTCTCTAGGTATAGTCCTCAACCTCTAGTATTATAGTCCTTGACTTCTAGTATTGTCTTTCTCCTTGGCTTTTACAATTCAACGATGAGAGTATCACTATGTTTTTGTGACACTGTCTTATCGAAATCTTAAAACCTTCACCGAGATGACAGAGATGGGACAGACTTCACTTGGAAAATTCTTAAGACATGTATCACCTTCTTGCTTCTTGTAATGTGTTTTTCCTTCTTTGTTGTATTAATCAGAGAAGTCTGAGATTCCTTAATTATTGTGAGGTGAATTCACTCCATATATATATAGTGACTACCGTTATCATATTAGGCTGACATATGATTCTAGAACTAGGCTGACATTACCTTGAGGAGATCACTATCTATATTTTAGCTGACTCTAAGAGGGATAGTGACAATCATTTTGGAGTGTAGACTTTGACTTCGACTTCTAGAATATTTATGAGAAGACAATAAATCATAAATACATCAAGAAGAATTCTTTGATCTATCGTAAAAACATCTTGCTCATGAAACCCATGATGTAAGGAATAATATATTCATCTGATTCTTCTTTACATAAAATTATAATTACAAGTCATAATGAAAATCAAACCTAGTTACATTTTTACTCAACAATTCCTCTTAACTAGGGAGGTATTCATAATGGTACTTGGTCATTATCAATCTGAATAATTTCTCATAAGAAGAATCAGATTGGTAATCCCATCTATATAGCATCATATCAATCAGCATTGTCATAGTGTAAGGCCTTGAATAACAACTCCATCTCTCTACAAGACCATGAGCTACAATGCTGGTGAGACTAATTATTTATAGACACCTTCATCATTGTCTCTCAAGGTTCATACCCACCCAGGTGTTCACTGAGTTTGACCTTCTAGGACTGTTCTTATCTTGGGTTCCCAACCCTTAAAGAATATATGTCCTCTTTCCTACTCTTATCTTGGATGCCCTACACATCCTCAAAGATTATTAGATACCAGATGATTACCAAACCCTACATTCTTTCTTCCCAAGTGAAGACAAGAATGATCTCTCTATCATGTGTCTGCATTTCCATTCACAGCCTTCATCTAGACTTATGGATGTTAGTCCTGGTCTTGTGCATGACACATGAAATTTAAAAACACAATTGTAACTCCTTTATAATCAAGGGTGATTTAATTCAAATTCCTTCTTGATCAGGGACCTGTCAGAGCTCCCTCTTAGCTAGGGACTCTTCTATATATAAACAAATTCTTCTTTGTGGGTCCTTCAGTTGCTTTATCAATTTCTCTCCTTGATGTTATGAAATTTAGTTGAGCTTCTTCCATGTAGGGTATTAGCCATCCATCACTTTCCTTCTTGGTTCGTTATGTCATTCCTTTCTTCATGGAAATTGGCCTTCTTGATACATATCTGGAACCTTTGTCATATGGCTACTTCTTCCTCATTATGTTTCTTTCAGGAATTTCCACCACCACATGAATGCTAGTTGTACTTGTACTTACAACTCTTGTGCGAGTAGCACTGCATGAACTCATCCAGATATTATTCAAGAAACAAAAACATAACATTAAATCAAATTGTACCTTTCGAGATGGCTCTTCGTCATGACATCTTCTTGTAGGTATCATCATCCTACATACATGTTGACACATCTCCCAAATATATCCATTTTCAAGGGTCTTCATCTTTTTTAGGCTTTCATGAGAGGTTTCATATCTTTCCAGGAGATTTCCTAGTTAAATCTTCTTGGTATTTTGGAGGTTGATCATCTTCATCATGGTTACATATCTCATGATCTCTTCCTTCCTAACAAGTTCCATTTCCAGGAGCTTTCAGTCAGAGTTTCTATGTTGATTTCATCTAGTGTGACTTATTCCTTCCTACATTCTTTCAAATGAGAATATCATTTTTCTCTTGATCATGCTTCTTAAGGTAGAAGTAATGATCCATGTTACCTGTAACCATATGACATGACATTATAATATTAAATACAAGCATACATACCTCATTTTACCTTTATTTCATCTAGGCTTATTCCAACATCTTTGTTGATTGAAAATATCTTCAATCCCTTAATCTACTTCATGTCATCACACCATCATCCCATGAATTCCATAAGTTGGAGTTCCTAATGAAACACTTGCTTCCTCTCTAGATTAGTGACCCCTCTAATGAGGATTCCATCATAGAACCTTGAGGACCTTGTATATCCCCATACGGAAAATGTTTCCTTTTTGCCTTGATGTATGATGAGCCTTGTCCGGATGGCATTTGTCTTTCCTTCAATGTTCAATGAGATTTCCAAGAGCTATATCCTTCATGTTTGACTGCCATGGATTTTTTCCCTTTTTTCCTTCATGATTCCCATGGTTATGTCAAGAGCTCTTGCTTATAATGCTTCTATGATGCCAAGATGCATCTGATTATCATTGTCATATCTTATAATACAATATCTAGGAGCTTATGATAGGACTATTTTGTGAGGAATACTATCTCACTCATAGGAGAGATTTGTTACTTCATCTTTCTTTAGTCCTTTTCTTTAGATTCCTCCATATTTCAGTGATATGAGATTCCAAAATATTTCCATAGCATTGAATCTTAACTATACTTATTTTTTCTTGCTTGAGGACCAACCTTGCCTTCCTTTTCTGCACATGGTTGAGCTTTTTTAACCTTCAATTCTTTTTCCATCAAATTGTCCTTCTCTATCTTGCATAGAGACTACAAGTTGTTGAATGAGGTAACCTTCTTGTTCATGGATATTTGTTACCTTTCCAGTGCATCAATGATGGTTGTCTTCATTCCTATCTCTTATCTATAAGACCTTGTGAAGATATCCTACATCCTTTGATGCCTGTTTACTTTCATGTAGACCAGATTTCATTTTACCTTATTTATTCCACCTTAAGAGAATGAGTTTATCATCTACATCACTTTGATGGCTCCAATTTTTCTATGTGAGGGAATCTTTCATAAATATCCCTTTTGATAAATTCATAGGATACCTTTTGATGACTTTAGCTACTTAGAGGACTATGTCTATTCTCCTTCTTCATTCAAGGAATCTTGATAACCCATCCAATTCATAGATGTCCTTGAAATCATGAAGTCATTTAACCAAACTTGAATATAGAATGAAAAGATACTTACCTATCATGTGAAGATGAAATCTTCACCTTGATGCTTTCTTGAATGATATCCTTCAATGAGATTCTTGCTTGAGCTACCTGGTACACTAGACTTCCAGAACCGTTATTGAGACTTCCTTGCATTGTTCAGCACTGAGCACTACTTCCTTTTATGATATGTTGAGATTATTTGATTCCTTGACTATGAGGGTATGGAATCGAAATCAAGAATTTTGAGAGCAATATCATGATGTCCACCCGAGATGTGGCATTGTGTTCTCCTTCTGAAGTGATATTGTTGTAATGTATGTTGTGACTGTATATCTTTATAGCCTTTTTACAATTTTCCTTGCTGGAGTAGAACGTTGCTTGTGTTGACTAGCATGAGAAAAGATATTTGTGGCCTTCAAGAATTGTTAAATAGCAATCATCGAAATGTCTTATGTCATTAAGATTGTTGTGGTATGACATGGGTTTTAATGACACCCAAATTTTGAGGCTAGCACCAAGACTATGAAAGGTACTGTGTTTTCCTTTTGTTGTAGTGTAGATTAGGACTGCTTCCCGGATTTTTGACCTTCTCTAAGATGATAATATTTTACTTTGAGTTATCTTTCTTTGTAGTCATATTTATAAGGTTCTTGGTGACCTTTTCGATGATGGTTGTGGAGAAAAGGTTCTTTATTGATGTAGACTGCTTGTTGTAGACTTGATCCTTTATTCTTGAAAAAAACCTTAACCTTAATTTGATTCCCTTCTTGAGGATTGATCCTTGTATGTCTCTTTCATTGCCCTTCCTTTAACTTCTACACCTTGGCTCTGATACCATGTTGAAGAATCTAGGGAAATTAGTATTAGTAAGATTCTTCTAGGCTTGATAACAATTTGTGAAGTGCTTTTAAAATTTATCTTAGCTTGATCTTCTTCATCTTTATTTGTGTGTGTGTTTTTACTTCATTAAAATACTACCAAAAACAAAGAGACAAGAACACATTATGTTGGCTTTCTTCCAGGTCCAAAACCTCTCCCTCTTGGAGAGGAAAACCCGCTCAAAATTATTCTCATAGAGATTCCAATTGATGAATACAAAGACATTTGAAAAAAATGTTTGACTCAAGATTACCTCCAAGATAATTGTCACTATCCCCTACAATCTTCAGCCTTCAAGTTACGGACTTCTATTTTCACATTTTGTTGCTTCAAAACTCTTCCTTTGCACTATTATATCACTGTGTTACATCATACCTCGGTCTCCTTTTTCCTTCACTGCCTAGGTACAGTCCTTAACTTCTAGTATTTTTTTCTTCCTCAGATTTTATAGTTCAATGATGAGAGTATCACTAAATTTTTGTGACACTATCTTATAGAAATCTTCAAACCTTCACTGAGATGACAGAGATAGGATAGACTTCACCCGAAAACTTCTTAAGACATGCATCACCTTCTTGCTTCTTGTAATGTGTTCTTCCTTCTTCGCGATATTAATTAGAGAAGTCTGAGATTCCTTAATGATTGTGAGGTGAAGTCCCTCCATATATATATAGTGACTAGCGTTATCATCTTAGGCTGACATATGAATCTGGAACTAGGCTGACATTACCTTCAGGAGATCATTGTCTATATTTTAGCCAACTGCAAGAGGGATAGTGACAATTGTTTTGGATTTTAGACCTTTAATTTGACTTCTAGAATATTTATGACAAGACAATAAATCCTAAAAACATAAAGAAGAAGTCTTTTCCCTATGGTAAACACACCTTTCTCATGAAACCCATGATGCAAGGAATAACAAATTCATTTGATTTTTCTTTAGATAAAATTATAGTTACAAGTCATAATGAAACTAGTTACATTTTTCTTCAACAATCTGCACGTGTCTAGAGACTCCCAAATACTTTTAATAGACCTATCAGTGACTCCAAACCCCTATAAGTGACATTTCAAAACTTCCAGTGCCTTTGGACAAAATATTAGAAGGTGGTCAGTTGTTTCCTCCTTCTTGCGACATAAAGGACAATAGGACAGACTGAGAAAGCCCTTCTTTCATATTTTATCCCACGTGAGAAGCTTACCTTGTCCAATCAGTGATAACAAGAAGGATACCTTTGGCCAAAGGCAAGAGTACCAAATCCTTTTCCATAGAGGGACTAGCTTTAGGTCTCCCATAGAATATTTCAATGAGTACGCCTCTTAAAGGGTTAACATGGTTTGTCGCCAATATCCCTAGCATAATCTATTTGGTTCTCCATTATTCAAAATTGGCCTCTATTAGAGAATTGTAAGGAGGGTCTCCCAATTCAGAGGGGGGTCATGAGGAGGCCAATTTTTGGGGGAATTACACTTTCTTAACTTTGAGCCCGAAAGAGGGTCACTCCAAAAGTCTTGGACATAAGTTGCACCAATCTGGGAGATGAATACCTAGAGACTTGAAAACTTTGGATCTTGATCTAATCTGGGATATTGGATCCATTGGTTGGTCCAAAATTTATCTTTTCTTACGTTGCAAACTTCCCAAAAACCATGTATCTGAATGAAGTCTTGTTGTGCCTTGGCTCTATTCCAAATTAAGGAACCCAATGGGAGGTCCTTGATCCGAATTGGATCCATAGAAAGACTGTCAAAGAACCGTGACTGAATCAAGTCAAACAAATCTCTAAAGAAATCCAAAATAGTATCAAAAACACCTTGACGAGTGGCGCCCTTGAATGGTAAGACGTTTTGGACAAGAGCGGAGCGATTCCATACACTGATTGATGCGTGGCAGGTGGAGGTGAGAGAAAAACATCGTTGATCACGCACTATCGGTCGAGCAAGTCAACCGCGTGAAATATGAATATGGCGTCAGATCCGGAGGGCTCAGATCGGACGGCTGAGATTGCACCCGATGGAAAGAAGCAGAATCGACAGGGAATTAAGCTGCGTTTGAAGAGATTTGGTATCCATTTGACTGCCATGGTGGAGGAAGAACACATCCATGGTGTAACTGAAGAAACGAACTGACGAAGCATGCTGGGGCCATTCAGAGGAGCACAAGTGACCACTCCCTGAGCATTCATGATGACGTCGAACATAGGGAACTCCAAGTGTAGCTACAGAAGGTGAATCGGCACAGGCAGAAGGGGAACTGAATAGGCATAGGGATCGAATGGCTAAAGCCATGAATAGAGAAAGAAGACAGGAGAGTCGGGGTAGAAAAGAGTCCAAGCGACCAAGAGAGACAGTGAACAGTGAACCCCGAGAGGAGGACTGAACACAGAGAACAGTAAAGCAAAGAAAAAGAGACAGAGGGTCGAGCTAATCAATAGTAGTATCGAGCACCAGAGAGCTTGAGGATTCAAGCCATCCCATAGAGGAATCTGTTTGGACTGAGCGTCACATTTGGCTCTTTCCACTGTAGACCATGTTATCACCCCGAGAAACTCTCCTAGGTTGTATATCAAAGATACTCGGGAACATTACAAACTCAACAAAAATGTTGGAAAATGGTGGATGAATGTAAGGAATGCTGCATATTCAAGCCAGATAACCACTTCTATTATGCTTAACCCCAGACATGGGTGAACACCCCCAGACTACAAGGCTTTAGACCACCAATTACTCACAGTTTAAGGAAAATGTGATGATGGAAAATACTGATCACACCAACAGATGAAAAGGACCCTGTGATGGCTAGCTGCAACTAGTTAAAAGGTCTGTAAATCTATTTCCTAATGCATAGACAGGATGACAACTCCCTAGCATTAAAATAACAGAAACCTGCATACAAATTCAATGATACATGCTAAATTCTAACACAGAGGTGGGATGACAGCCCCTCTAATGCTAAACATCAACAGCACAAGAATAAATGCATAACAGGCACAACCTGGAACAAATAAGAAGAAGTGGAAAGTGAGAAATTAACAGCAAAAAAGGCTTGCATTAGCTGAAAATGAAGACCAGAAGCTGCAGGTATCACAGTAGTTACAGTCTCCAGAAGTTGAACCTTACATCAAGATAATATTCATCAACCTCATTACATCTTCTTTGTGGGTATAGATGGAGGTTGAATACAAAAAATCTCTGCTAACCTATGCGTGGAGGGGTCATAACTGACCACCAACTGCATTTACAATTAGATATGGTCTTTGATACAATTTGATTGTTTTAATGGACAAAATGACCTTTCTGCTGCTCTGCTATACTTCACTAATAGGTGAAATATTATTTGAATGAATTTCAATAACTGTTGTAATCATTGAACCGCTCGAGGATCATCCTTTTTGTCTTTGGCCGTGCTGTTCTTTGAATGTGGTAGCTGAGGATTTAATGCACAGAGTATTGAACCATGGGCTTTTTTCTTCTTTGGGTGCACGGGACTTCCATAGACATGAAAATTACATTGAAAATGGATGAGGAGCTGAGAAAGAATGTTGGTTGTTGGATGGATTAGATGGACAATAGAGATCTGTTGGCGAGCAGCGTTGGGAGAAAACGGAAGTGAGATGGAATACTAGCAGTTAGATCTGGCAAATTGGATAGCGGAGATCAGATCAGAGGGGCTATTAGGAGCAAAGGGGAATGGATGAACGATGATCGTTGGATCACGATGGGAATGATCCAATGGCTGATGGGAGCAGAAGGTATGCAAGAGATAATGAGCGAGAGGAGGGTATGGCGGCAGTAAGCGGTTTTATCACACCGCTCTACGGGAATGGGCGGTTTATGTACGTGATGGTGCGATGCAATCAGGATGAGACACATGGTTGTAGGGTCCAGTGGGAAAACAGCTTTCCCCACTGACTAACAGACGCGCAGATTATGGGAGCGGGAGCAGCGTACGACGTTAGACCTCACAGGAAAAGATAGGACGGTTAGGGTTAAAAGAGTGTGTTTCAAGTGATGTGAAAAGCAAGGGCCCCAGCAACTTACGCGATTGTGAAGGCACGTAGTTAAAAAAGGTTAAGACCTTAGCATTGGGGTAAAATGAAAAATAGGTTAATATGGGGTTTAAAGGGTTATCGGGGTTTATAAAGGCAAACAAAAATAATGAAGATAGGGAGAATAAGGAGAATGAAAGGGAAGGAGGAAACGGGGGTAGCGGAGTAAAAGAAAGTGAGTGGGAAAATAGGGAGAGGCAATGATAACCATTATAAACCATCTCTGAGCCAGCAACCAAGGACCAAACTTATTCCTCCTCCTGGAAAATCAGCAGCATGTAGCAGAGCTAACACTAGCTCCTTCTGGGGATGAGATCCTCCGTGGGAGGTCTCGAGAACCTGCAGATCAATGCCTTCCAGCTGAAAACAAATTAGCCAAAATTCCTAGTGTTCCATTGGGCATGGAGTCTACTGCACCTATACTAAAACTGATAAAAACACAATATTTACAACTTTTAAGGCCAAAGACCTTAAAGCACATAAACTTTCAAAAACTGCCCATTAATTGGGCCATCAAAAACTGCTTCTCCTCCCATACTTTTCAGTATGAAGGTGTTGTTCCATTGAATCTGTGAAATGATGAAAGGCCCTATCCAGAAAGAACCAAATTTCCCATGATTTCCTTTCTTTTCCTTTAGTGCATCCCATTTCAAAACCAACTCACCAACCTGAAAATTATCTGTTTTTTCCTTTTTCTCAAAGGCTTCCTTGATCTTTTCCTGATGTGCTGCAGCCTTTTCAACCAGTTGTTCTCTAATCTGATGCAACTCTTGTAAATCAGTGATCCTCTTTGCCATGTATTCTTCCTCATCCTGCTCTTCTTGAAGGAATTTTTCCACAGGGAGAGTTAGCTGAATTGGAAATACAGCCTCAGTGCCATATACCAGCTTGAAAGGAGAATTGCCTACGGATTTCTTAATGGTCACTCTGTCAGCCCACAGTGCATACTTGAGCTTTGAATCCTAATTATTTTTATTGTCCTCTAACAGTTTTTTAATTATCCTCATCAGACTTTTATTAGAGGATTCTGCCAGACCATTTCCTTGAGGATAATATGAGGTGGAATGAACAAGTTTAATACCCATTGAGTCACACATTTCCACCAATTCTTTTGCCCTGAAGGTTGCTGCATTATCTATTATTAATTTATGTGGATAACCAAATCTGTTGAAGATATTCTCTGTCAAAAACTTCATGACCACATTATGATCAGCCTTCCTGGTAGGGACTGCCTCAATCCACTTGGTAAAATAGTCAGTGGCTACTAATATCCATCTGTGCTAGCCACTGGAATGTGGATTGATTTATCCAATGAAATCCAAACCCCACTGCTGAAAAGGTCCTTTTTCCTAAATTTGTTTTAGAGGCAGGGACTTCAACTGTTGTTTTCCTTCAAATCTTTGGCACCTGTCACAAGATTTAACAAAAGAAAATACATCAGAAAATAAAGTGGGCCAATAGTACCTAGCTCTAAGAATTTTATGGGCTATAGTTTTCCAATAATGGTGCCCTCCACACATGCTAGAATGAAATTTCTGCATGCTTCTTCTGACTGTTCTTTGTCCAAACACCTTAAAAGCACTCCAGATGGATCCCTCTAGTAGAGCAGATTTTCATTGATGCAATATTTAGCTACCCTAAGTTTCAAAGTTCTAGATTGACTTTGAGTAAGTTATGAAGGGATTTCTAGCTTGAGTAAGAAATTAATTATTTCAGCATACCAATTACAAGAAGCTAGATTCTCGGCCACTGACTGCTTCCTCTTTGTTTCAGCTATTTCCTCTTTTTCTGCCTGATCATTTTCTGCAATTGTGCACAAGAAATCAATATCTAAAGACCTTCAATTTTCTTCATCCAATAACTTGGCAAGCCCCTGACCTCTGACAAGCTTTGTGGGATTCAGTTCTATATTAAATTTTATCATCTTTGCAATCCATTTTGCCCTTCTTCCATCAGCATCAGGTTGTGTTAAAACATCTTTTATTGCAGCAGAGAGCACATATGCAATTATCTTTGAATGCAATATGTAAACTCTGAAAGCTTTCAAGGATTTGATAAGAGAATATGCCTATTTTTCAATAATATCATACCTCAGTTCAGCATCCCTCAAGTTCTTGCTGAAGAATGCTACTGGATGTTCTAAACCTTCTTCATCTACTTGCAATAAAACTGTCGCAATAGTGTCTTCAGAGGAAAATGAAAATATATGAAACTCCTTGCTGTAATCTGGACTTATTAAGGTGGGAGCCTCCATAATAGCTTTTTTGATGGAATCAAATGATTTTCTTTCTGCATCAGTCCATCTTACCTCTAACTCTTTTCTCAACTTGGAGGTGATATGCTTCACTAGTTCTGCAAAATTTGGAATAAACCTCCTGACAAAATTAATTTTTCCCAGAAAGGATTAGATATCCTTCTTTGGTCTAGGAACAGACAAGGTCTGTATTGCTTTTATTCTTTCTGGAACAATCTGAACAGCTGCAGCAGACACCACATGTCCTAATAGCTTGCCTTCTTCTAAAGAAAATTCTGATTTTTTGGGATTGACAGAAATTCCAAACTTCCTGCACTTCGGAAATACTTTTTTCAAATGCTGCAAATGATTTTGATGGCTGCTGGAGTAAACTGTTATATCATCAAGGTAGATAAGGACAAATTTATCCTTCTCTCCCACAAATTCTATCTCCATAGCTCTCTGAAAGGTAGCTCCAGCATTCATCAATCCAAAAGGCATCTTTGCATACATAAAAGTGCCCCAAAGAGTAGTAAATGTAGTCTTTCCTTGATCATCTGGGTGCACAACAATTTGATTAAAGCCTAAAAAACCATCCAAGAAAGACATTACTTTGGCTCGTGAGACCTTCTGCAACAAATGCTCCATCTTTAGCAGAGGATAGTTATCTTTCTTAGAGCATTTGTTCAAGATTATGAAATCAACACATAGCCTGATTTCTCCACTTTTCTTCCTTACTACCACCAAATTGGCTACCCATTTGGAATATCTAAGAGGAACTATAATCTTGGCAGCCAGCAATTTTTTAATTTCTTTTTCAATTAGAGGAAGACGCATAGGATTTATTGGTCTCAGCTTCTGTTTGAAAGGAATAGTGTCTTTCTCCAGAGGGATTTTATGTTGGATTATGTTCTTATCATACATTTTCATATCACTATATTCCCAGGCAAACACATCAGCAAATTGCTTCATTAAATTGTAGTATTCAGCACTTTGGTCAGCAGATAAATGAGTGGACAAATTCACATATCTAGGCTGATCTGGACTTCCTATATCATACTTACAAACTGTAGACTGATCTTCTTTTTGGGCAACTTTGTAAGGCACGTCATCCTGGTCAAACAGTCTTTCAAGAGGAATTAGACCCTTTGGAATATGATTTCTAGGAAGTTGGACAATGCTATTTTTGCCAATTTTATTTCTAAGCTAGGACTAGGGTTTTTCTAACAAGGCATCATTATATTAGTCAATTTTCATTTCGGAAAACTCATCAATGACTTGCAGAAACCTATTTATCTCATCATCATCATTAAAAACTTTCCAATGGGGGACATTATTAGGCAAGGATGGTCTGTATTTCATTTGGACTTCATAAACTAGTATGTGAGGCATTGGAGGGATAAATAGACTAGCAGAAACAGCAAGGGAATCAGCAAGCTGATTTTTGGCTCTATGAATGTATGAAATACAGAAGTAATCAAAAGAATATCTAATTCTCTGTACCTCATCTTTGTATGCTCTCAGCCTTGGGGTCTTTGCCCAAAATGTTTTATTTACTTGCTGAATAATAAAATCAGCATCTCCAAATACCTTTATGCCACTAATTCCTCTGTCTTTTGCTGCATTAAGGCCCAATAGTAGTGCTTGATATTCTGCTATGTTGTTTGTGACTTGAAAAACCAGCTTAAAAGACAACTTAATGCTTTCTTGTTGTGGAGATATTAGCACCACCCCTGCCCCTGCAGTCTCCCTGGAACATGCTCCATCAAAGAACATCTCCCAAGCCTGACTTCCTTGCTCATCCTCAGCCTGAACTGTTGGTTTCCTAATCTGCATTGAAGCCTTCTAAAATTATTCTATTTGGAGAATACATGCTCCAAAATCAGTGTCCACAGCATATATGGGATGATTTGTAGGATTCTTCTCATTACTGATGATGTATGCCAACTGTGCTTCTCTGTACAATCTCCTTCTTTCTCCTCCAAACACTGGGACAGTGGCATAAGATAGATCATTCTGTAATGTCCCACCTAGTATCTTAATCCATCCTATGGACAACAGCATACCAAACTTGGGAGGCACATCTGCTACCATAATATCCATCATCATACTCTTCATGGGAAACTGAGCTAAGTTAATGCCCAGGTCTTTGATTAATCCTAGGCACTTTACTTTCCTTGAATCAAAAGAAAATAAATCATGATAAGGTCGGTGATATCAAGGCCTAACTCTTCCATGACAGCTTTAGGCATTTGATTGTGGCTGGCCCTTTTGTCTAGCAAGTAATTGTGGAGGATTTTGTCATGAATGGTCAAGGAGACATAAAAAGATGGAGAATTATTATCAGTAGGTTCAATCATGGGGCTAAGCACAATGGCAGGCTTGTCATCTTGGAAATTGACAGAGTCAGTGGAGGCTTGTGTGGTTTCTAGCTCAAGGGCTTCAAGGATAGGCTTTCTAAATACTTAACTCTTTACTAACTCTACCAGAGGCACAAATATTTTCAATTTCTGAACTTCTGACTCAAAGCCAAAAGAAGAAGACAACTTATCAAAACCTTTTACCTCTTGAACTAGAGCTTTGAGGATGACTGGATCAGCTGTTGGTCTTCTTTGTCTGGTATTTTGTGACTCTGTTTGGACATCAGCTCTTTGGGTAGGTTTTTCTTTGACATTTATTGCATTTGACCTTAGTTTATTTCTTTGCTACTGCTCAGTTTGTAGAACAACTCCTCTGACCCACTCCTGACTGTTTTGTTCTTGCAGTAATGATTCTTCATAAGTAGCCAGAGTAAAAAATGCAGCACTGCCTTTATCTTCCATGCAATGAATTTCATCCTCATCTTCCTCAAATTGTTCCTCCTCCATGACTACATTTTGGAAGGGAGCTTTAACTTTCTGATCTTCTTTTCATTCTTCACCCTTCTGCATTATTTGTAACTGCTCATTTGCTATTCTAAAAGGATTTGGATTTCTTGAAGCAAATGTGTTCTACTGCCTTGTTTTTGCTGAATTCTGCTCAACCTTTAGCTTAGAAATTTCAGCAGCCAATGACTCTATCATCTTAGTCATTTTTTCCAATTTAGGCTCTAAAGATGATGCAGAAGAAGTAGAAGCCTGACCTCTCTACCTCCTTCTGTCAGCTAGACTTTTTAGCTTTTCTGCAGCCATGATATTAGATTCTACTTCTAGGGCTGCATCTTGCATGTCTGCCAAAGTAGCACATCTCCTTTCTCTCAACAATAGGCAGAAATCAGGGTCACAAGCATTGGCATAAGTGAGTTTGGCAAAGGTAGGAGTAGGTTTTACCTCAGCTGGTATCTTACTATACATATGGTTGAATCTTTTATTAGAATCAAGGAGTGATTCCCCATTTTCCCTCTTCAGGTTACCAAACTCAGTATGATAATACAACAAGTCTCTTTTATCTCCCCAATGCCTCAAAAATGCATCATCTAAGGCTTCAATATCTGTTATAGATCTCTGGGGTAATTCTCTGAACCACTTCCTGGCCTCTCCATCAAGGCTCTGGACAAAAACTCTCATCCACACATCATTTTCACTTATATCTAAATTATTAGCATAACTGTAAAAAGTTTCTAAGTGTTCTTCTACTGTTACTCACTCTGTACCAGTGAATTTATGCATATATTTCTAATATTCTCCCACGGGCATAGGATTTAAAGGAATAGGCAAGACTGAAGGTCCATAGCTAGTAGCAATAATTCTTTCTATCTTTGTGGGTGCTTGTTGTCCTGCCATGATTGGAATATGTGAAAGACTACTGAGAGCTTGAATGGTAGGAAGTAATGTGATGGATGGCAGAGACAAATGGATGTTTTGGACTAAATCGGAAGCTTTGTTTGGACTAAGATTCAAAGGGGAACTAATTGCACAGGGGGTTGAATTAATCTCTGAAGGAATTTCCTGATTAACAATGTAGGGCTCTAAATGTTCAAGTTGTATATCTTCAGCTACAGCTTTATCTTTCATAGGTGCATGAGATTTCTTAGGGTTACCTGATCCTGATGCCCCTTTCTATGAAGCTTTCTTCAATTTGACAGTCCTCCCAGGGTCAGGCACTGGTTTAGCTGGTGATTTCTGAGGATTTCTTCGAGTATGTCTCACAAACTGAGCCAGAACTTCATTGTGAAGTCACCAAAGGTTGGTCTTCCTCAAGTGGAGTCACCAGATATATGATTACAACCAAATTATGTGCCCAGACCTTGTCTATCATCAAAATCTAGAACTGTGTCATTCTCCCAGGGAAGCTGAGCTTCGATTCTCCTCTCCCCGATAACAGCGCTAATTAATGTTATCACCAAAAGAAACTCTCCTAGTTTGTATATCAGAGATTCTCGGGAACATTACAAACTCAACAAAAATGTTGGAAAATGGTGGATGAATGTAAGTAATGCTGCATATTCAAGCCAGATAACCACTTCTACTATGCTTAACCCCAGACATGGGTGAACACCCCCAGACTACAAGGCTTTAGACCACCAATTACTCATAGTTTAAGGAAAATGTGATGATGGAAAATATTGACCACACCAGCAGATGCACAGGACCCTGTGATGGCCAAATGCAACCAGTTAAAATGTCTGTAAATCTATTTCCTAATGCACAGACAGGATGAGAGTTCCCTGGCATTAAAATAACAGAAACCTGCATACAAATTCAATGATACATGCTAAATTCTAACACAGAGGTGGGATGACAGCCCCTCTAATGCTAAACATCAACAACACATGAATAAATGCATAACAGGCACAGCCTAGAACAAAAAAGAACAAGTGGAAGTGAGCAATTAACAGTAAAAGAAGCTTGCATTAGCTGAAAATGAAGACCAGAAGCTGCAGGTATCACAGTAGTTACAGTCTCCAGAAGTTGAACCTTACATCAAGATAACATTCATCAACCTCATTACATCTTCTTTGTGGGTATATATGGAGGTTGAATACAAAAAATCTCTGCTAACCTATGCGTGGAGGGGTCATAACTGACCACCAACCGCATTTACAATTAGATATGGTCTTTGATACAATTTGATTGTTTTAATGGACAAAATGACCTTTCTGTTACTCTGTTGCACTTCACGAACATGTGAAATATTATTTGAATGAATTTCAATAACTGTTGTAGTCATTGAACTACTTGAGGATCATCCTTTTCATCTTTGGCCGTGTTGTTCTTTGAATGTGGTAGCTGAGGATTTAATGCACAGAATATTGAACCATAGGATTTTTCTTCTTCGGGTGCACAGGACTGCCACATACACGAAAATTGCATTGAAAACAGATGAGGAGGTGAGAAAGAATGATGGCCGTTGGATGGATCAGATGGACGACCAAGATCTATTGGCAGGCAGCATCAGGAGAAAACGAAAGCGCAATGGAATACTAGCCGTTAGATCTGACAAATTGGATGGCGGAGATCGGATTAGAGGGGTTGTCGGGAGCAAAGGGGAACGGATGGTCGTTGGATCGCGGCGGGAATGATCCAACGGCTGATGGGAGCGGAAGGTGCACGAGAGATAATGCACGGGAGGAGGGTACGACAGCAGTAAGCGGTTTTATTGCACCGCTCTATGGGAATGGGCGGTTTACGTACGCGATGGTGCGATGCAATCAGGATGAGACACGTGGTTGTAGGGTCCGGCGGGAAAACAACTTTCCCCGCTGACTAACGAACACACAGATTATGGGAGCGGGAGCAACGTATGATGTTAGACCTCGCGGGAAAAGATCAGACAATTAGGGTTAAAAGAGTGTCTTTTGAGTGATGTGACAAGCAAGGGCCCCGACAACTTACGCGATTTGCGAAGGCGCATAGTTAAAAAAGGTTAAGACCTTAGCGCCAGGGTAAAACGAAAAATAGGTTAATATGGGGTTTAAAGGGTTATCGGGGTCTATAAAGGCAAACAAAAATAATGAAGATAGGGAGAATAAGGAGAATGAAAGGGAAGGAGGAAACAGGGGGTAGCGGAGTAAAAGGAAGTGAGCAGGAAAATAGGGAGAGGCAATGATAACCATTATAAACCATCTCTGAGCCAGCAACCAAGGACCAAACTTATTCCTCCTCCTAGAAAATCAGCAGCATGTAGCAAAGCTAACAGACCAAAAGGTCAAAGAGCTAGTAGGAAGAAGAAGAGTCTGTGTACTCCGGTGGCTTGGAGAATCCAAGAACCACCTTGCCAAGCAAAAACTTGCTTCAGGTGAACTCATATTGAGTCCCTATATCGTAAATTCTCTACCCAAAGGCGCAATAAAATAAGGCTGAAAGCTGGACGGAGACGTAGCCCTGGAGAATAGGGTGAAATCCTTATTAAAATTGTTTGTGTCTTTATGTTGCTTACTGTATTTCTCTGTTGTCTTTCCATTTTATTGTTTGTGTATTCACAATCTGATCGATCCATTGTTTCAATGACATAGAACACACACCAGCACATGAGTTTGTAATACCTTAGTTTAATAAATCTTTAACTGATGTCACTCATAGGGTGAATATCAGATCAAATGGTATCAGAGCTCTAGGCTGTAAGGTTAGACAAGCTTCTTTTGGTATAGCTATGAATGTTCACAAGATCAAAGCTCAAATTAGGAGAAGGAGAGTTGGTGGAAACTAATCCTGAAATTGGGAGAGTCTATTCTCAAAAAACAATGTCAGAAGAAGGTTCTATAGGGCTGGACCCTCAATTCATAGAGAGTTTCCTGGCTATAAATTCCATTGTTGAAGAAATGTATAGAGACTTTACAAAGAAAAAGGTGGAAGATGCATCAGGCTCTAAGCAAGAGAAAGAAGAAGATGAGTCTCACTTCCATGACAACTCCAAAGGAAAGGGGAAAGAGGAAAACTTTATCACACCTCCTAATAGCCCTATACATAATAAGAAAGCATCTTTGATTAAGTTAGATGTTAAATTTGATTTGCCTATATATGATGGAGAGATAAATGTTGAAAAGTTGGACAATTGGATTAGACAAATTTGTGTGTATTGCAGGGTACAGAACATAAACTTAGACAAGAGTAAGATTCAACTGGCAAGCCTATGCCTAGGAGGCACTACCTTGGTTTGGTGGGAAGGTAGAACCCAAGCTGATATAAAAATACATGGTAAGACCATCTCTGCCTGGAGTGACTTTGTTTCTACAATCAAAAAACAGTTCTATCCATTGGCCTACATGCAACAAGCCATGATGAGTTAGCAAACTCTTCGGAAATTGAAACGGCAAAGTGTGCAAGGGTATACTCAAGAGAGAATTGACATTGGGTATCTCACTAGACTCATTAGAGACTCTTCTGAAGTACATTGGTGGTCTACCAAGCTACATGAGGCATACCATCCTCATGTTTAATCCCACTAGTATAGATGAGGTATCTGTACAAGCTACTCATCTAGAGGCTAGAGGAAAGAATGGCAATCCAGAAGTTGGGGGACCATCCCAACCCACTGTAAGCAAGAGCAAGGATAAAAGAAAACAGAAGTGGAAAGCAAGGAAGGCTAACACTGTGCAGAAAGCCAAAGTCATGCACTCACTATAAAAAGGAGGGACATGATGATGAGCATTGTTGGATTCTGCATCCAGAGCTGAGACCTAAGAAGTCCGAGGGCAAGAAGAAAAAGATAGCTACATCTATTTAGAGAGATTTGGGGTCAGATTCGGGAGATGAAACAACTATAGTAGCCACAGGTATAAAAGGTAAGAATTCTGAAGCATCTACTAGTAATTCTGCTCAATATTTTATTGACGAAGAAAATGAGAGAAAAAGACATGAGCTTTTCTATATTCGAGTTATTTCCAAAAATCAAAAGATTGATACTTTGTTTGATAGTGGCTCTCAAGTAAATTTGATTTCTGAAGAAATTGTAAAGAAATTGGGAACACTTCGTCCATCATAAGATGCCCAAGATGAGATAAGTCGTGTTTTGTTTTATTATTTGTAAGGACTTTAAATATTTTTAGATACAAAACATAGATAGATTTATAAATTTATTTTCCAACCCAAAAGTATTGTTGATCCCATAAAGTATGATTTCTTGGAATTAAATGAGGCTAAACTTAGACATTCAAAGATTTAAAATACTACCATGTAGGAAATCAGGGTGTCCAAATTCTTAAAAAAATTCTACTATACATATATAAATTGTTCCGGTTAAAGATTATGTGTTTTTATAGTTGGAAACCAATACCCCCTAATTCTATATATCCTACAAGAATAATAATAACAAAAAAAGTGAGTAGAGACCATCAATGGAACATTAAACCTAATGAGGATTCAAGCTTGCACGTGTATTCAATTAAGTCAATTTAACTTAATTAACTATTACAAGTTTCTATGAGAATAGAATTACAATTTTAATTCACAATTTAATTCAAGGACAAATTAAATCGGAATTTCTTGTTGCTATTTTTAACACTCCCTCTCAATAAGAAAGGGATTATCAGCTACCCCGATCCTATCTCTGTGAAACTTTAATTTACATATTGAAAATATATTTGTCAAGATATCTGCATCCTGCTCCTCAGTGAGAATGTACTCCAGGAACATAATCCTCCTCTGCACACAATCTCGGAGATGATGATACTAGATATCAATATTCTTGGACCGACCATGAAAAACTGGATTTTCAGATAATTTGATACAAATCAACTATGATTGTCACAGTAAATCATAGTTGGATCCATCTACTGACCAAACAAACCAACCATAATATTCCTCATACAGATGGCCTCATAAGATGCTTGACTAGTAGTCATGTACTCTGCCTCTATTGAACTAAGTGCAACTGATCTCTATTTCCATATGTACAAAGAAACAGTTGTTGATCCAATACTAAATATCACTCCTAATGTGCTCTTCCTGTGAGATGAACTCCCTACCCAATCTGCATCGGTGAAGCCTTGAAGCTTCACTCCCTCTATCTATTTATACCATAAACCACACTGAGTAGTGCCTCTTAGGTATCTCAACACATGATTGGCCACCTTCCAATACAGCTTGGTCGGACTAACCATCGCTTGACTAATTTGGTTAAATACATAGCACATGTTTGGTCGTGTGTTAACCAAATATATGAGTGAACCCACAAGATGCCTATAAATGGTAGCTTCCACTACCTCACTGGAAGTAGCATCCTCCTTCCTCTAGTTACCTACTAGAGAAGTCTCCATGGGTTTACTTCTCTCCATGTGGAACCTTTTCAGTACCTCGTTGGCATATTTTTCCTGAGAGACAAAACGTTACTTATCAACTAGCCATACTTCCATGCCCAGAAAGTAGCGCATGAGCCCCAAGTCCTCCATTTCGAACTCTCTTGCAAGATCTTCTTTGCAAGACTTGATCAGCCTATCATCACTTGTCATAGTCAAATCATCAACATATACAATAATAATCAACAATTTACCTTCAACCACAATATGGTAAAGGTTTGCATCTGCTTCACATTTGGTGAATCCCAACCAATTGAAGTAGATATTGATCCTGTTGTACCAATCACGGGGTGCTTTCTTCAACCCATACAATGCTCACTTGAGTCGGCACACATGTGGCTCTTGGTCAAAGGTATCAAAACCTTCAGCCTACTCAATATACACCTCTTCCTCAATCATACCATTAAGGAAGGTTGTATTTACATCCATATGATGTATCTTCCAACCCATTTGTGCTAATATTGCAGAAATGGATATGATTTATGAGTACCTTGCAATAGGAGCAAAGGTCTCATCGTAATCAATCCCCTCCACCTAAGAAAATCTTTGGGCCACGAACCTGGCCTTATGCTTCTGCACACTACCATCTGATGCTTTCTTTACCTTGTAAAGCCATCAGGAACTCGCCACTGACTCCTCTGCTGGTCTTGGGACCACATCCCAAACATTTTTCCTGACAATGGAACCACACTCCTCAACCATGGCATCAACCAAACCGGTTGTTGCACTGCCTCCTCAAAAGAAGATGGCTCTGTCTCAACACATCTGCTAATAAGAGCCATGTATCCAATGTACCTATTAGGTGACCTCCTCTTCCTACACTATGATGTGGGTGCTATTACATTCTCTGGTGCACTAAAACACCCTCCTCCCACATCTACCCAAGCAACTAGCCAGCTGGGATAATCATGTGAAGAGAGGCCACTATGATATGATTCAACCTCTTAGGTAACCTTAAGGAAATGGAATCGACGCAACATCAGACATAGTCATCCAACATCATCAACAGAACCCTCAAAAGACAAGTCATCCACTTAGATAGCATGTCCCTAGGTCCTACTGTTGTTATGGACTTCTTAGGCCATAGTCACTCTCATGATATAGGAAAGAGAGTGACCAAAAACCCAAAGTCGCTCTCATAGGCCTACCTGCCAATGACTGCGGACCAAAATTACCATTTATGTGCCAGCGACCCCGAGATTTAAGCCACTTTTTCAGGCCCAAAGCCCATGTCATTGCCCAAAATGGAATGAATGCTTAGAATCAGGAAAATTACATGGAAACAATGATGTATTAAAGAAATGATATGATCAACACCTTTGTCAAACCCCTACTAGCCATGACAGGCATTTCATCGAACATATCATGAACATGTAACCTACATTTGTAAACAACATAACTAAGTGTAGGGATCTCATACTTATCTGAGAATCGCTATGAACCATTGATTCCTTGTGTCATTCATTACATATTCATCTATTAGGTCATAGATACTTTATCCATTCACATACAAGTAAAAACATGTTGAGAGCCATACATAGTTGTTGTCATAAAAATACATATAACCAACATAATAGGGATAGAAATATAAATCAAATCAAATCCATATACCCCACATATAATCCATCATAATACTCATAGAAATACTAGGAGATATCACCTTTCATTAATGATGCCAAATCCAAACTCGGGATGGGACTTCCATGTTCCAACTGATCGTAGAATGGTTGAGCCAAATATCTCTTTAGCCAATCAAACTATGCCATATTCCAAGCATGAATGTGGGATCTCATAGAGCACATCAATCAAAACTCATTTAGGGCTTTCATAGGTCATCCACCTCAACCCATCAAAGAGTGGTTCCACCTCATAGTCAGACATCAAAAAACCAACATCAGATCGGCCTCTATCCTAGCCTTCTAGGGCTCCAAAGTGTTTGTTCCAACCCAGCTCCTAGGACTAGTAACTCAACTCATAGATTTTATCAGGCTCCAGAGCATTTGTCCAACAAAGGCTATGGGACTAGTAACTCAACCCACAACTTTTACCGGGCTTTGGATCATTTGTCCAACCAAAGCTACGAGACTAGTAACTCAACCCACCAAGGGCTCCAGAGCATTTGTCCAACCAAGGCTATAGGACTAGTAGCTCAACCCAAGCTGTTAAAGGGCTCCAAAGCATTTTTCCAACAAAGTTGTGGGACTAGTAACTCAACCTAAGTTGTTACAGGGCTATATAGCATTTTTTCAACGAAGGCTTCCAAGAACTAATAACTCAACCCAAGCTAAGGGAACATGAGAACCAGCCAGAAAACAAAGAGAATAGGCCACAACACAATGTCTATCCAAAAAATGGCAAGGCTAGGAAAATATGTTGTCAATCTATGTAATCCTCCATGCTAGTGATAGATCATGACCAAGAAACCACATGCATGTATCATGCATGCCAAAACTAGCAAATAAATCATACATACAACTCGGTACATGCAAGAAAATATGATGTAGTTGCTGATCCTGATGCCCTCTTGTGCTTTCCTGCTCTTCCTTTTCCTTCTTGCTTCAAAAATCCAAGTATACCACACCCTCCAAGAGTGCTCCAAGAAAAATCTAAGTATGCAAAACTGAACTGATCAAGTCCTACCCACTGATCCTCAGATGCCTTTTTATTATTGAGACCTCTATTTTCTTCATTTTCCATTATTTTCTTTCACTTTCCTCCTCACATGCAACCTGTGACCTTTCACCTCCCTTTTTCGCATAATTTCCATTATTTTCATAAATAAAAGGCAAATTAATGCCTCATGCCTTTCCAAAGCCTTAGCCATTGCCTTTGTCGATTCCCTTAGCCATAATAAACTAAATCAACACCCACTACAATGTTTCCCCCACCATTCGGCTTGGAATACATGTCCCATCACCATGGCCTTATATATTTTTACATGGAATTTTCTCCAAGGCTGTTATAGAACCCTCCCCCTTGGGGGAACACTGTCCTCGGTGTTCAATGAAACCTATAACCAACAAGACTATTAAAAAAAACATACTACCCATGGATCTTTATATCACATCTTGTTGCAGTATTTACAATGACCACCTACTAAAACATAACAAACACATTGTTTACTGGAGATTTATAACACAACTCATTATAGTATTTAAAATAACCACATATACATATGCACATTTGCTTCAACCAAAAAATAACCATACTTTATATGGAGCTTTATAAATCCATCTTGATACAGTATTTAAAATAACATACACATATACACATTTTCTCAACCAACAAATAAAAAGATATGATGCCTGCATCTGCAACACGTGAATCCATAGGCTCACACCTCCACCCTCAAGTAATACCAGGATTCACCTCCTTCCTAGGAAGTCCAGAATCCACTACCACAGTTAAAATGCATCCAATTTCAAGCGCTATAATCCTACGCCACTTTTCCTCTCAGTGAACAGTTACTAGCTCATTGTTCCAGGGTGCACTCCCAATGTGCATATGATTCCATCTGGCAATGCTAATGACTAAAAAAACTCTATCCCCAGCATTCCCTTCTTTACTACAGAGTCCCTCGGCCAATCTGGTCACCCCTTATATGAAATCACTCACCTTCAATGTTCCACTGGCACCCCCATCTTGTGCAGTCCATCCCTTGGCAAGGCTTCCTCACATTAGAATATACAAAACCAAGGAATATCCCTTCCTCAAAATCATCATACTGCTCATTGCATGCTCATGGAAATCAACGGACAATATTGGGTACCAGTCTCCCAAAATGGCCTGCTCCTGAAGTTGTTTACTAGAATACTATTACATTTTTCAATTCCTTTTGCTAACGCTACTAATTCTTGCAGTCGAATTCAACTACTCAATCGGGCATGTTCAGGAATTCCTATACCAAGCACACAATTTCCATTAGATTCAAAATAAATTGAAATAACTTCAAATCATACCTCATTGGTAGCTCGTCAACAACGTACTCTTGCAATTTTATTCGCTTCCCGTCACAACAATTCAAACTAGCATCTTGACCAAATCGTCATTTATAAACATATCACATCATGTTAGTGCAAAAAAAAACCATCATGGATCAACGTCATAAATCACATGTAGCCATCATAAACTAGAATCATAGATCAAAATCATAAATCACATGTAACCATCATAAACCAGAATCATAGATCACATATAATCATCATATACCATAATCATAAATCACATGCATAATAAAACTAAGATAATATATTGATACTTATCCTTTAATCAATCCTTACTTCTACCTTTGTTCTTAGTCTGTACACACACTGGATTGATTTCCACACCCGACAACACCCAGTTCATTCTCCTCAACCAGGTGCACATATATATAGTGTGCATCACACGCATATGACCACACATGACATACAACTCCATGCAATACATGCACCTACACTTGACATACAACACATACGCTTACACCCAGTGTACAACACAATACGATACAACATTACCCGTATACATACACAATGTACATCGCAAGACATACATTCTTCACACAACGTGTGACACCACAAAATGCATACACATACACCCGATATACAACACAACTCATACATCTTTACTTGATGTACAACACCACACAATACATGTACCCACACCGAATGCAACACAATGAATACACATGTCATGATACGATGACTACACAATGCTAATACACAGTACCACATGTACACAACAAAACCTGTATATGTACACAATGTACATCACAAGACATACATTCTGAACACAACGTGCGACACCAAAAAATGCATACACATACACCCGATATACAACACAACTCATACATCAATATCCGATGTACAACACCACACAATACATGTACCCACGCCAAGTACAACACAATGAAAACACATGTCATGATACGATGACTACACAATGCTAATACACAGTACCGCATGTACACAACACAACATGCATGACATTCAAATAATACCACAGGTACAATAGTACCATATGTACCACATGTACACAGTCCTACCTGTACACTACAACCACCTACACAACATGTGCACAGCATCACATGTACATTGCACCACTGCAAAACATGAACACAATGCGACATGTACATAATACCACCTATACAACATGTACACATTACTATATGTACACAATACCACATGCATGACTTTTACACAACACCACTATTACACAGCGCCACATGCACGACATTTACACAGCACCGCCTACACACAATGCCACTTGTAACATAGGTACATGACACCACATGCTCACAGCACCACTTGTACAATCATGCACACAACACCATATGTACATGAGACAATATGTAAAGCATGCACACAATTCCATATGTACATAGCATTGTATATAGAACATGTACATAGCACCATACACAATATTGCATATCCAACATGCACACAACACTGCATATCCATCATGTACACACACTACATATGCACAATACGGCATGCACACAATCATCATAGATGCAACATGCACAACATATGCACAACAGTAATACCACACATCCAAAACCACATTCTCCTTACCAAGAAACCTTGATTCCAATGTCTTATTCATGCTTATCCTAGCATGCCACAGTCCACGTTGCTTTCATTTCGTTGATTTATCCCTCGGTATAGCCTATCCATAACATATACATAATATAATCACATAATATCAACTCATAACCACATGATGCTGACCTCATATGTTTTTCATCAATATTCTTCCCAATTGATTCCTCGTAAGACCCAGAATTTCTTCATGTCATTTTCCTGCATAAGAAATCATTCCTTGACAAGAACGATTCCTGGTGACCCTATCAGATAGTGACATAGACACTGATATTTTACTTGTGGATGCATCATAATTGCATGAAATATAACTTATTAACCATGGAACTTAACATAACATAAAACAATGTGGAAATAACATGATAAGGAAGAAACCATGACACAAAGATTTGATTATGGAGTTCATCCAATTTGGACTACATCTTCAGGCCCTACTCAATAGTGGGGAGGCCTTATTTCATTAGGTGGCATAAAAAGAGATAAAAGTACAAGCAACATTCAATTAGAATCCTTATACCTCCAATATTGAATATGGACGAAGAAAGGAGAGCCCAACTTCAGAAACAGACAATACCACCTAAATCATGGTGAAAAATCATGCTATCCGAACATCCAATTCAAATAATCAGGCTTTCTGCATCCTCTCAGAACCTCCCTGCTACTCAAGGTGAGGTTTCGGCACCTACTGGTAGGTCAGGTTACTACTGTGTACAATGTTCTGAACTATCGTCCAGTTTCCTCCTTTTTCCTGTGTGAACCGTCCCATATATATAACTTAATCGACTAACTCTTCAATTTTGGGTAGTTCCAAACATATGATAAATTTTACCAGGCAGGAATTTATAACAGAGATTCTTGGGCCGTGAATAGTACGGCGAAAAAAAAACTTGTTTAAACATAGAAAAACCACTTTAACGCCATTTTCACATGAATCAGTGTATTCCATAAATCTCGACGGCTTTATCAGTGCTAATAACCCATCGACGCAGAGATCCCAAATCACAATCGGTGTTTCAATCAGCAGATAGACCTAAGCCTTTACAACAAGTTCCCTATGATAACAGTGGACCAGATGGGCTATTAAACACACTACATAATGTATCGGGTCCAGAAGTCTCATCACAAATCACATTCAACAGGAACCGAAGGTTGATACTCTATGTGAATGCTTCCCTTTGAAAACTATGATTATGATATCTCAAATCACAACCTGACTCTACAATTGCATATATCACATTGTAACCTAGCTTGCTCTCGGGGCATATTTTTTAACTCTCCCCCTCCTTGCAATTGTGATTTATAACATCGCAACTTGGTAGTACTGGGGGCCAATTTTCTTAAGCCATGACCTCTTCCTTCTATGATATACGGGACCAATGGTGACCTTCCACTTGGTGCTTCCCCATTCACTAAGAGTTTTTCCACTTCACTTCCTCCTTCCACCTATCCAAGTCAAACTTGACCTTTAACTTTCTCTAACTTCTTCATATGAACTCAGATTTAAGTGTCATTCATGTTGTTGGAATCAGGATGACGAGCACTTTGATCTAATGCTAAGTTTATAGATTTTTCTGCCATTTTGAGTTTTGAGCCTTCTTACCATGCCACTGGTACTTTTTAGATATCCACCTAGATCAATCCTCCCCACTAAGATCTTTTGGACTTCCAAAAGCCCTTTTAGTCGATTGGAAAGTGAGGAAATTGCTCCCTCACTTTTTCTTTCTCCATCCACATCTCCCTGTCATGAAGTTATGGTTTTCCAGTCGAGTATGATATCTTTGGGCAACTTGTCTAGATACTCTGGTGCAAAATCATCCACTGTAGGAATCTGTGCAACCTCTTTGGTATCCATAATCAATGGAGGTTCATAAAGCTTCAGGTTTTCAACATTTACTACTGAGTACATTTGCATATAAGCGGGAAAGTCAAGATGAAAAGCATTGTCTCCAATATTTTCCAATATGGTGAAGGGACCATATCAAAGGGGTCTCAATTTCTTCCCTTTCCCCTTCATTCAATCCTTACTTATATGGATCCATACCTTCTCCCCAACTTGAAACTAATGGTGAAATCAGTGCTTATCATGTCTAGCTTTATAACAGGCCTAACTATTCTCCAATTCCTCTTGTACTATGTGGTGAATCACCTGTATCCACTAAATAAACTTTCATGCTTTGTCCCTATCATCTCATCCATTGTCATCCTCATCTTTCCTAAAGACCATGTCTAAGGGATCCCTTGGTAGATAACCAAAACATGTCTCGAATGATCAGCTCTATGTGGATAAATGTGTTGCTCGATTGTATGCATGATGCACATAAGGAAGTTTTTCATCCCACAACTTGGGATGTTTTCCACAATAGCCTTGTAACAAGTGTACCACAATGTGGTTGACGACCTCTGTCTTCCCATCAATCTGTGGATGAAATTTCATACTTCTTTTCAGCTTAGTGTCCATCATTCTCCAGAAGCTAGTCCAAAACTCTCCAAGGAAGCGAAAGTCTCGATCTAACATAATAGATGTGGGAAACCCAAAATGGACCCAAACATGCTGAAAGAAAATATAAGCAGTCTACTAAGCAGTGACCTTCGTTTTACAAGGCATTAAAATACACTTTTTGCTGAAATGATCCACGATGACATACAAATAGTCCTGACCTTTCCTAGATATAGGAAAACCACCTACAAAGTCCATGGACACACTTTCTCATGGTCGAATCAGAATAGGGAGTCGTGTGTAGAGCCCAAGTTTTCTATTAGAGGGATTTGAAATAGAACACAACACACAACCCTTTACAAAGCAAGTCACAATGTTTTTCATATGAGGCCAAAAACAAAACCTCTGTAAATGACATAAATTTTTTCAACCCCAAAATGACCAAACACAAGAGAGGTATGATCCTCTTAGATAACATGTACCCTTTAATCAATGGGTATGCACAGTTTTCCAAGGTGATACAATAGCTTTCCCTACAAATAATAATTGTCCACCTGCGATCCACGAGTCAGTTTTGCATAAATCTCTTTAAAATCATCATCGTTAGCATATTGTTCAGCATAACCTTCCAATGATAAAGAAGCATTTTGCAAAACTATAGATGAAAAAATAGGAGGGAGAGAAATCATATCTGCTACTTTGTTGTTGGCGTCGTACTTGTATCTTATTACGAGATGAAATTCCTAGAGGAATTCCATCCATCTGAAATGACGGGCTTGTTGAATCTTGGTCTATGACTAAAGATACTGCAAGGGATGATGGTCTGTATGGATGATGGTCTCCTTGTCGATCAGGTAGTGTTTCCACTTCTTTACACTCTAAACCAAGGCATACAACTCCCTATCATACATGGGATAATTCACAACAGCCTGGGAGAAAGTCTATGAATGGTAACATACAGGCTTCCTTTGCTGCATCAATACAGTGTCCATGGCATATCTACTGGCATTTGTTTCAATCTCAAAAGGCTACTAAAGGTCTCGTAAGGCTAGCACTGGTGTTGTGTTGATATTCTCTTTCAGTGTGTCGAAGGATTTCTGTTGCTTTCCTCCCCACTGAAAGGTCTGCTTCACACTTGTCAATGCGTGTAAGGGGCTGCGATAACAGAGAAGTTTGTAATGAACCTTCTCCAATACAATAATGCACCCAAAACGCTTCAGACCTCTGTAAAATTTGTGGGCTCAAGCCACTTCATAATCACATCTACTTTAGAGGGATCTATTTTCAATTTCCCATTACCAACTATATGACCTAAATAAACCAGAGAGGTCTTCCCAAAATCACACTTTGACAATTTTACATACAATTTTTCATTTTTCATAACATCAATCACTTTCTTCACATGGCATACATGTTCATCCCATGTCCTACTATAAACAATAATATCGTCCAGATATACAAGCACAAAATTATCAAGAAAAGGCCTAAACAGATCATTCATTACCCTCATAAATGTGCTTGAATCATTGCACAGCCTGAATGGCATCACCATCCATTCTAACAACCCCTCCTTAGTTTTGAATGTGGTTTTCCAAATGTCTTATTCTATAAGTCTAACCTAGTGATATCCACTACGCAAATCTAGTTTTGTAAAATAGAAAGCATTTTTCAATCGATCTAATAATTCGTTAATGTGAAGGAGAGGGTATCGATTCTTCACTGTAATTTTGTTTAGCGCCTTGTAGTCTATGCACATTCTCTATGTGTCATCTTTCTTTGGCACCAACATGATCGGTGAGCCGAACAAAGAATAACTTGGTCTGATGACCCCTTGATTTAGCAACTCCTACGCCTATTTATTGATCTCCTCCATCTCGATAGAAGCCATCCTATACATGCCAATATTTGGTAAAGGAGCATCCTATTGTAAATGGATCTCATGTTGGATTTTCCGTTTTGGGGGCAATCCTCTCGATTCCTAAAACAATCCATCATTGTCAGAAATAATTTCAAATAATTATTTCTTATGATAAGGATCACAACCTTTGAAAGCGCCATCCATCTCGGCCTCCTTCGTTGTCAAAACCATCAGCAGGCACCCTTTACTAGAATTAGCCATTCATTTAATCTATCCTACACTGAAAAGGCTAGCACTAACTTTTGTATGATGAACCCTGACTATATATTCTACCATGTTCTTCCTGAGGTGATATTTATTTTTGTGTTTAAAGAAAACTTCCTTTCTTTCATATAGATATGGACTTCCCAAGGTAATTCCATAGATATCCAAAGCCACAACATCTAACTCTACCTCATCAACTAATTTGGAAGCAATAACAAATCTGGCCCTACACCGCTTGGTTACTTGTATTTTTTCTTTATCACTTACCCAACCAAGCGTGTCATGCCCCTACACCTGCGGTAGTCTTTCAACTACTTATAGCGAGGTTCGGCACCACCGAACACTTTCTTTTCACCAATACTTATGTTCATGGACTATGCCTTAACATTCAATACTTAGTTTTACTTTTCTTCACCAAGTATTATTATTAGCCTTTATACTAATAAACACCCATACACATTCATTATCCACAACAATTATAAATGAACAACACAATTGCAACAATATAAAGGGAGGGGCAACTCCTTGAACAATGAGTCTGCCCGAATTCAATATATTATTCAACTTTACAATTTTTACAAGTATACTTGGGAAACCCCAAGTTTCATACTTCGCCAATTTTCCACTCGACAGCACCTTCATCCAACCAGCCAGGTTCACCGTGCCAACACATAAGTCACCTTGCCCAAGTTGGGCGAGTGCGCCCTCGCACGAGCCACCAACCGAAACTCCACAACCGAGCTCGTGTTCACCTGACAGGCGAGTGCCTTCGTGCACCCTCCACCTGCACTTGCAACCGTCGGACGGGCACCTCACATGCACCCTCCACCCGAACTTCCAACCGGTGGGCAGGCGCTCTCACGCACCTCCTCGTTTACTCCTGAACAGTGGGCGGGTGCCTTTATGAGACCACAACCCACACTACACCCGTCACCAAGACTCGTGCCAATCCCGTGTACAGCTAGCTGATGAGCGGGCACATTCACCTGCGCTTGTTGCAGCTCGTCCTCCACACCTTCGTACTATTCTTCGATGATGTTCGACCTCCACTTGATTGAATGGATGATCAAGTTCGAATGATGCCTTTCACTCCACTTATGCCCTCCATACATATGGGCAGTTGGGCAAGTCATGCCACCCAGCCGACTCATCCAACTCGTTCAGCTGACACCCTCATACTTGCCATTTGTTTGTCTTCGTTTTTTCGGCCCACCCATCACATGGGACCGCCAACCGAACCTTTTCCCGAATGCATAAATTCATGAGGTCGGCCCGTAGGTGATGCCAACTCGTCCCCACGGTATAAGTTCACCTTAGCCAAGACTCCCATGCATTTCTACACACGCTCGCTCATATATCTCAACCTCAACTCGCGTCTTCGCATCGCACTTCGCACAATGATAAGGCATCGGACTGCAGGTCCTTACATCCTCCTCCACCTGAAGTCATTGTCGTCCTCAACAATAATTCATCCTGGTAACCATCCTTCCACCAAGATCATCATCTCAACTGTCTCATCCCCGGTCCATGATATCAACCAGTCCATACACTGCAACATCCCTTCAACATATGTAAAACAACTATCTCCACCATGTGTCGTCCCATCCTGTGAACTGTCGTCAGATACTCCAACATAATGCCAACATCTCTTTGCACACTTCCGGACCTCATGATTCGAACTAGTCGGGTGATCAATCCAACTGTCACGCTCAAACCATAAGAATGCACATCCTTATGTCTACACCAGTCTTTCTCAGACTCTGCCACATCCTGGACTCACCAAGAATCTCTCCCATGCTCAGGTCCATGGAAACTCCATCCCATCTGCAACATGTCATGATGCTAATGCCAAACCATTCTTGCACCACCTGTCATACCTGCTCAACCTATTTTAAGGACTCACTGCCATGAGTAGCTAACAATGAGCCCTAATTTCTACGTCATCTAAGATGATGTAGAGGGAGTAGAGCCTGAAGGCTCTCCCTCACTAATAAGCTCAATCCATCTGTCAAAATCCTTATCTCCATCCTCTGCAGATATGCCATCGGATCCTCCTCATGGACATTCGGTCTCACATAAACATCCTTGTCATCATCATCCTCAACCTCTTCTAGCCTTCTTGATAAATCCAAGATACTATCAGATAGTGTCCTGATAACCAATTACTGCTCGGTAAGCTTTTCCTCAGCAGTATACAACTGCTTACATACATCATCCAATCGCTTCTCATCCTCCATTTGCATCACTGTCAGTTTACAATCAGGCTTTGTCACACCAATGGTTGGAACACCAATGGGCACATCTTCCCTTCCATCGTAAATGTACAGCTTCTTCAAATGTGGAACAACCATAGCATCATATTGTTTCAAGAATTCCATCCCCAGCACAGCCTCATAGTCATCAATCCACACTATAGTGAAGTTGAATTTCCCGATCCACTCACCTAGTGTTATTTCTAGCCTTTCAGCTACACCAAGTACAGAATCAGGAGGAGAATTCACCATCTTCATTTGTGCCTTCACTGGTACAAATTTCAGCCCAATTCTTCTCGCAACATCTTCACTCATGAAGTTATGAGTAGCTCCACTCTCTATCATCGTGAGTACCTCCATACCTCCAATCTTCATCCGAACATACTCCAAACTATTCTTTTCAGGATCTCTTCGAGAGACCACTTTCGTAGTAGCAGAAGCTCCAAGGATCTGCATCATCCCCACAGAAGGTTCTTCTTTATTCGTATTAGATTATGCAATAGCAACCACTTTCGATCTAGAAGGAAAATTCTTCACCGTATGTGGTTCAGCGCAAATCCAACACTTCAATGGTTTCTTCATCTTCGTCTTCTCATCTAATTTTGAAGCATCATATTTCTTCTTCTCTTTTGGCTTATCGAACTTCTTCTTTTCATCAGCTCCACCAATCGATCCACAGTAGCAAACGCTTCTTCAAGTGTCTTTATCTTCTGCCTCTTCACTTCATTGTGTGCCCAAGGTTTCAATCAAATAATGAATTTGAACACCTTGTCCCTCTCCACCATGTCAGGAAGTTCCATAACCGCACTTGCAAACTTCGGTTGATATGTTTATAGGTTCCCTGTCTGCTTAATAAATTTAATCTTCATCCTTGCTTCCCACGTTTCATCCTAAGGATTGAAATGACCCTGCAAAGCTTTCTTCATATCGTCCCAAGAAGTAATGTCATCAGCACTACCATTAGAAATCTGATCCATTCTCCTTCTCCACCACATCTTAGCATCTTTCGTCAAGAATTGAGCAGCCACTTTCACCTTTGTCTCATCATTGGATAGACCCAAGCGTTCCAAGTATTGCTCCATATCCCAGAGAAAGTTACCAAGAGTCTTCATGCTCCTTGTACCATCATAAGATTTCAGTTCCTTGATTTTCACATGAGACACTCCTCCACCTGAGTTATGTCTCACGACCTTCTTCAGCACCGCGATCTCATCTCTTGCATCATCAAGAGATTTCTGCAAGTTCAAGATCTCTGCTAGACCTCGATCCCTCGCTTCTCCAATCACCTTGACTTCATCTTCAAGTTTTGTACACTTAAGTTCAGTGTACTCATGCCGAGTCCGGAGTTCATCGAGCTCTTCCCTCATCTGCACATTATCCACTAGTTCGTTCTTGACCAGAGTCATCTTTGTAGTCCAGTAAGATTCCAATTCATCCATTCTCTCTAGTGTCCTTTCGATAAAGGCCTCGGTCACATTGTGGCTAGATTCACCCAATACAACCTAAGTTTCACCTGCCATCTCTACTTCCTCTTTCCTTCTTTGTGATCTAGTACAGACCATCCACCAGCTTCACCAATTCTCTGCAAACTGAACAAGTTCTTGTTTCACTTGTATGTGAAACCAACTTCCTTCACCTGCAAGTACCTTTTTCCACTATCACTTCGTCACGAGCTCCAACCGTGAGCTCTGATCAGTATCTTCAACACCTTATACTCGGATTAGCTGCTCTGATACCACCTATCACGCCCATACACTTGCGATAGTCTTTCAACCACTTATGGCGAGGTGCGGCGCCACTGAACACTTTCTTTTCACCAATACTTATGTTCATGGACTATGCTTTAACATTCGATACTTAGTTTTATTTTTCTTCACCAAGTATGATTATTAGCCTTTATACTAATGAACACCCATACACATTCATTATCCACAACAATTTTAAATGAAAAACACAATTGCAACAGTATAAAGGGAGGGGAAACTCCCTGAACAATGAGTCTGCCCAAATTCAATATATTATTCAACTTTACAATTTTTACAAGTATACTTGGGAAATCCCAAGTTTCATACTTAGCCAATTTTCCACTCGGTAGCACCTTCATGCAGCCAACCGAGTTCACCGTGCCAACACACAAGTCACCTTGCCTGAGTTGGGTGGGTGCACCCTCACACAGACTGCCAACCGAAACTCCACAACCGAGCTCGTGTTCACCCACTGGGCGAGTGCCTTCGTGCACCCTCCACCCGCACTTGCAACTGTCGGGCAGGCGCCTCACACGCACCCTCCACCCAAACCTCCAACTGGTGAGCAAGCACTCTCACGCACCTCCACATTTACTCCTAAACATTGGGCAGGCGCCTTCGTGCAACCACGACCCACGCTACACCTGTCACCAAGACTCGTGCCAATCCCATGTAGAGCTACCCGATGAGCAGGCGCACTCACCTACGCTTGTTGTGGCTCGTCCTCCACACCTTCACACTGTTCTTCAATGATGTTCGATCTCCACTTGATCGAATGGATGATCAAGTTTGAGTTATGCCTTTCGCTCCACTTATGCCCTCCATATATATCGGCGGTTGGGCGAGTCATGCCACCTAGATGACTCGTCCAACTCGTTCAGCCAATGCCCTCATACTTGCCATTTGTTTGTCTTCGTTTGGTCAGCCCACCCATCACACGGGACTGCCAACCCAACCTTCGCCTGAATGCATAAGTCATGAGGTCGGCCCGTGGGTGATGCCAACTTGTCCCCACAGTATAAGATCGCCTTAGCCAAGACTCCCATGCACTTCTCCACACACTCGCTCGTATGTCTCGACCTCAGCTCACCTCCTTGTATCGCACTTCGCACGGTGATAAGGCCTCGGACCGCAGGTCCTTACAAAGTGGGTATGGACTCAGATGAGGCTTAGTTTCGATGCCTAACTTTTTCACTAAGGACTCTGAGATTAAATTTTATTGGGAACCTTAATCGAACAGAGTTTCCACCTTTGTGTGTTTTATAATAACCCTGATGTGGAATAGTTAAATTCTCTTATGCTCATTACTTATAGGTTCATTCAAATAAATAGTACTTGCAATTGAATCAAAATTATTACTAACATAAGGAGTACCTTTTGCGCCCATGGTTTTGATCAATGTCTCATCACCGAAATCTGATCTAAGGTCCTGCTACATTGTTGCCACTGTCCTCTGCTTTCCCTTTCTGTTGAATCTCTTTGGTCTCAACTCTGGATGTAGCTTCCAACAATGGTCCTCATCATGACCTTCTATCTTGCAATGCGTGCAAGATGGTGTTGCTCCATCCTCTTTCTGGATGTGACGGTCTTCTTAGCCTTCCCCTTGCCTTTCTTCTAGAATTTTCCATGCTAAGAGTTGAATGGTGTTTTCTTGGCTTTATCATCTCTGTCATTATTGCCTTAGATTTCAAGATGAATCGTCTTTACATTGCCCACATCAGTCATAGTAGGATCGAATAATAATAGTGAGTGTCTTATGTAACTATGTAGCACACCAACATACTTAGTTACAGTCTCTGGCGAATCTAATGAGATGCCCAAATTAAATGTTTGTTTCAGAAACTCTTTAGTGAAGCTTTTCACATTTTTTCCTTTACCTTGCCTTAGATATTTCCGTTCCATTAGTGCCTTTTGTTTATAACCCAAAGGGTAAAATTGGTATTTCAATGTAGAAATAAAATTGAACCAAGAGGAAAGAAGGTTACCCGATTTGTTGTTTCCCTTCTGCATCTTTCTCTCCCACCAAACAAGAGTAGTTCCACTCATCTGAAGAGATGCTAACTGAACCTTCACCTCATCTTCTTTGATCTGTTGAATGTGGTAGTATACCATTATCTGTCTTATCCAATTATTAAGTTTTTCTGCACTACACTCTCCATTATACATGGGTAGTTCAAACTTTACATCTATCTTGAAGAATGGTTTCTTAGATGTATGTTTGGAATCACGATTAGAGTGATGAGAACTATCATTTGAAGAAGGAGAGGGAGGAGGCTCTTCTCCACTACCTTCATGATTTTTAATCTATTTTCATTGGCATATTTCTTCACGTGCCCAAGTGCCTTCTCATATTCTGAAAACATCTTGTCCAATTTCTCTGCCATATTGTAGAATACCTTGTGGAAATTTTGTTCCTCTTCCCAACGAGCTTCTTCATTTGCCATGTTTCTTCTTCATTGTGCGCGTCCTGCTCCGTGATCAAAGGACTCAATCTTTCCTAATTCGTATTTTTGCAGCTTGTTCTCGGTTAGCATATACTCATGAAATTCGCATCGACAAAGACCTTCTTTGATACCAAACTTGATCCAAGATCTTTTACTTATGGATGCATCAGAATTACATGAAATAGATCTTACCAACCATGGAACTTAAAAACACATCAAACAATGTGGAAACAACATGATAAGCAAGAAACAATGACACAAAGAGTTTATTATGGAGTTCGTCCAATTTGGACTACGTCTCTGGGCCCTGCTCAATAGTGGGGAGGCCTTCTTTAATTAAGTGGCATAAAAAGAGATAAAAGTACAAGAAACATTCAATTACAATACTTATACCTAAAAGTTTGAATATGGAAGAAGAATGGAGAACCCAACTTAAAAAATAGACAGTATCATCGAACTCCTGATGAAAAATCATGCAAAAATGCCTAATCGAACACTGAATTTGGATAATCGAGCTTTCTGCATCCTCTTAGAATGTCCCTGTTGCTCAAGGTGAAGTTGTAGCCCCTGCAGCCAGGTTGGGTAATTATTGTGTACAATTTTTTGAACTATTGGCCAGTCTCCTCCTTTTTCCTATGTGAACCATCCCATATATATAACTTGATCGGCCAAATCTTCAATTTTGGGAAGTTCCAAACAGATGACAAATTTTAGTAGGCATGCATTTCTAGCAGAGATTCCCAGGCTGTGAATAGTACGTAGGAAACAAAACCTATTTAAACATAGAAAAATGTCTTTAACATCGTTTTCATATGAAACAACGTATTCCCTGAATCCTGACAGGTTTATCGGCACTGATAACCCATTAGCATAGAGATCACAAATCGCAATCAGTGTTTCAATCGACGGACAGACCCAAGCCTTTAAAACAAGCACCTTGTGATAACAGCAGACCCAACGGGCTATTAAACATAATACATAATATATCGAGTGCAGAACCCTCATCAAAAATTGAAATCGATGGGAACCGAAGGTTGGTACTCTATGTGACTGCATCCCTTTGCAAATTGTGATTGCAATATTGCAAATCGAAACCTGACTTTGCGATTGCGATATTAAAGGAAGTAGAAGCTTATCATAGGTTAATAATATTCAAATACTAATTTAAAAATCAAATTAATCCATTTAATTAGAAGAAAACTTCCAGATTAATATTCAAATGTTAATTTAAAAATCAAATTAATCAATTTAATTAGAAGAAATCATATGTAGTCCAATTCAATTGTCTTGGTACTTTGGGCATCATTGTTAGTTTATCGTACATACCACCAATTCAAGGGAATAAATTAAAGGCAAATGACCCCAAAAAAAGGATTAAAAATTAAAAATTAAAACTGTCAATTTATCGTATTGCAACTCGATAGTGCTGCGGCCCGATTTTCTTAAGTTGTGGCCTCTTCCTTTTATGATATGTGGGACCAATGGAGGCTTTCCACTTGGTGCTTCCCCATTCACTGAGATTTTTTCCACGTCACTTCCTTCTGCCACCTATCCAAGTCAAACTTTACCTTTGACTTGCTCTAACTTCTTCATATGAACTCGGATTTGAGTGTCGTTCATATCATTGGAATCAGGATGAAGAGCGCTTCAATCCAATGTTAATTTTATAGAGTTTCTACCACTTTGAGTTTTGAGCCTCCTTACCATGCCACTATTACTTTTTAGAGATCCACCTAGATCAGATACATAGACGCATGCATACATATACATAAACATTAGCATAAAATAATCATGATCCATGATGACCCTATCAGATAACAATGTACATACATACATATATTCATATAATCATTAGCATAAATAAATCATGATCACAACATAATTACTAAATATCAAGGTCAAGATTAAGAGAACTTCCTTTATTCATGCACAATATTGAGAACCATCATTCCCAACTTAGTCAAGCCATCTGACATATCAGGTCCATTCACTTTACATTTTCTCCTACCTATCCTTCCATCATCCATTTACACCAATGATCCAAATAGTCAAATTGGTTTTCATAGTCTTACCTTCCACTGTGCTTACTCATTCACAGAGCTTTATCTGAATCATACATTACCTTTCAAGTACCACACAACTCTCTCCAATCTCCATCAACTTACCTCTTCCCCAAAAAATTCCCAAGACATGCAAAACATAGAAGGAAAGACAAGAAACAACTAAGAAGAAAACCATGAAACCAATAACGACACCACAACCCAAGTGGCCTAGCCATGCAAAAGACACAAACCGAACTTCAATAAAGCACCAAAAGACCAAAAGCATAATACTAGCAACAAACACCATGGCTCAGTCCCTATGGTTCCCAAGGAAAGCTCAACCCAAGCCTTCTTCAAGATTTTGTGGCAATCACTTTGCCATGCAATCCCCACATCATACTTCCATATACACATACCTTTCAGTGCATAAATAAATATAACAATACACTACTTACCTTACCTTGTCATGCAAAGCACATTTCTTGTAACTGAACACATCCATGCCATCTCTCAAGGGACTCCAATTCCCTTGGCAGATCCACTTGCAACTAGAGACTGGCTAATATACTTGTCAAGTGCATGTTCATCCCTGTAGCACATATCCACATAATGTCAGACAAAATCAAGGTTAAGAAGACTCCCTATATGCAAGGCACTCATTTGTTTGGAATTAGGATTTCCAAACATAGCTAAAGGAATTCTTGCCCAATTCCTTCCTTTTACCTTTTCACCCTGTTGCAATCAAGGTTTACTATAAACTATCACATCACCCAATTGTTAGTTTTGTAGACACATCAATTGATATCATGTCATGCTAATACCAAGCTTGTTTCCCACAACTATTTACACATGTCAACCACATGTTCCAGATATCAAGATAATCATATCTATCAATTTGAAATCAACCTTTACCAAGACTAACAATCACATCATAATCAATAGTCAACTCAGATTTATTAGACATAATGCTACAACCATCACATACTATACTCAAGTACATATCAACTGTCTCGACACATATGTATTAGTACAATCATCTTAAAACAAGATCATTGCAACACATACTCATATTATGGAACTTGTCAAATCTTCAACCAACTTGCAAACATACAATGTTAAATAAATCAACTAGATGAGATAATGGACACCAAACACTCAAACACCAAATAGATGACATAATCAATCATTTAAACACTAAATAGATGACATAAGAAAGCTCGTACGTTAATGTAATTTAGGGGAGGCTATCTTGTATGCAAAATAAATCTAGTTAGAAAGATATAACTTTACAACATGTCAACTCAAACATAAATAAGATCACGATATAAATAACACTAACTAGTGAACATTTTCACATCATAAACGCATAATCATTTATCATTCATGCATAACAATCACATATGTACAATCGGTTTAGATTAGTAACAAACAATGAAACACATTAAGTCGACTCATACTTGAATGTCGTAACTCTAACCATATGCATAGGCCAATCCAATTTAGCATGATACTTATGACATCAAGATCTTAATGAAATAATCCTAATCATCAAGTTACTAGCATATAACAACCATAAGCTATATGATATTCTCATCAACAACATATAACCTAATCGTCAAGCTAATGGTCATATAACAACAACAAGTTAACCTATAACATACTCATCAATCAACATATAACATAATCATAAGGTTATCTAATATAAAACAACAATAACAATGCATACAACTATGGGATACTATGGTTCTTAAATATTCGACACATGTGCATATAACTACATTGATCAACTAACATCTATCATGAATGTAACCATAAAATCAAAGGTCGTGTACATAAACCTAATGTATATAAACCTAATGCATATAAAGATCCTTAACTCACATACCTACATGCCAAACATATAATACATGTACGACGATGCGCTCTTATCGCAAAGTCTAATGCTCCAACCTCATTATGATGATCTACATCTCTTGCTCTATCTCAGCCAACACATTAGCATTATAACAACCAATAGTATCATGATGACCTAAATTGCATACCATGACTTCACAAGGCATGTTTGACCTACTATTCATGCATAACTATAACTAGGACCATACATGCATGATAGCTGCATAATCAACCATGCACATATGAAGACATACTCCATGACAATGCCTTCAACCTTCGCATGGAGACATCACTACAACCATGATCAACACCATGCAAATGCAACAAGAACATGGAATACATACATAAGGAATAAATATGCAACCAACATGAAATCATAATCAACACACAGCCCAAGGAGAGTGAAACCACGCTCTGATACCACTCTATAACACCCTCCTCCCACATCTACCCAAGCAACTGGCCAACCAAGGTAAACATGCGACGAGAGGCCACTATGATATGATCAGACCTCCTAGGTAGCCTTAAGGAAATGGAATCGATGGAAAATCACACACAGTCATCCAACATCATCAAGAGAACCCTCATAAGACAAGTCAACCACTCAAACAGCTTGTCCCTAGGTTCTACTATTGTTCTAGACCTCCTAAGCCATAGTCGCTCTCATGCTATGGGGAAGGGAGCGACTAGAAACCCAAAGTCACTCTCATAAGCCTGCCTGCCAGCGACTATGGACCAAAATTTCTAGTTTCATGCCAGTGACCTAGAATTTAAGCCACTTTTTTAGGCCCAAAGCCCAGGCCACTACCCATAATGGAATGAATGCTTAGAATTAGGAAAATTATAGGGAAATAATGATGCAAAAGTAATGAGATGATCAAGAACTTAGCCAGACCCCTACTATCCATGACATGCATTTCATCAAACATATCATGAACATCTAAACTAAAGGTGTAAACAAAAGAATTAAGCCTAGGGATCTCATACTTATCTGAAAATCAATATGAACCATTGATTCATCATTTCATTCACTGCATATTTATCTATTAGGTCATAGACACATTATCCATTCACATACAATTAAAAACATGTTGAGATCCATACATAGTTGTTGTCATAAAATATACATATAATCAACATAATAGGGACAGAAATATCAATAAAATCACATCCATATACACCACATATAATCCATCATAATACTCGTAGAAATACTAGGAGATATCCCCTAAAATTAATGATGAAAAATCCAAACCTAGGATGGGACTTCCATGTTTCACCCGACCATAGAATGGCTGAGCCAAATCTCTCTTCAGCCATTCATCCTCGTGCCATATTCCAAGCATGAATGTGGGATCTCATAGAACACTTTAATCAAAACTCATCCAGTGCTTCCAGAGGCCATCCACCTCAATCCATCAAACAATGATTCCACCTCATGGTCGGAAATCACAAAACCAACATCAGATTAGTCTTTATACCATCCTTCCAGGGCTCCAAAGTATTTTTTCCAAGCTGACTCCCAGGACTAGTAACTCAACCCAAAGCTTTTACAAGGCTCTAGAGCGTTTTATCCAACCAAGGTTACAAGAATAGTAACTCAACTCATAGCTTTTATCGAGCCCCAGAGCATTTTTCAAACCAAGGCTAAAGGGACTAGTAACTCAACCCACCAAGGGCTCCAAAATGTTTTTCCAACCAAGGCTACAAGACTATTAACTTAACTGAAGCTGTTACAGTGCTCCAGAGCATTTATCCAACCAAGGCTATGGGACTAGTAACTCAACCCAAGCCGTTACAGGGCTCCAGAGCATTTGTCTAACCAAAGCTTCTAGGAACTAATAGCTGAACCCAAGATAAGGAAACAACAAAACCAACTAGAACAAAAATAAAATAACCCACAACACCATGGCTATCCAGAAAATGGAAAGCCTAAGAAAATCCACTGTCAATCTAGGCAATCCTCCATGCCAGTGATAGATCATGACCAAGAAACTGCATGCATGTGCCATGCATGCCAAAACTAGTGAAGAAATCATACATGCAACTTGGTAGCAACAAGAAAACCTGATGTAGCTTCTATTGCCAGTGCCCTCTTGCACTTTCCTTCTCTTCCTTTGCCTTCTTACTCCAAAAATCCATGTATGGCACACCCTCCAAGAGTGCTCCAAGAAAAATCTAGGTATCCAAGAGTATGAGAGAGAAGAGAGAAAATTGATAGAGTTCCAAAAATGAACTAATCAAGTCCTACCCATTGATCCTCAAAAGCCTTTATTAATGATCCCTTTATTTTCTTCATTTTCCATTATTTTCCTTCATTTTTCCACTCGCATGCAACCTGTGACCTTTCACCTCCATTTTTCTCCTAATTTCCATTATTTTCATAAATAAATTACTAATTAATGCCTCATGCCTTTCCAAATCCTTAGCCATTCCCTTTTCCAATTCCCTTAGCCATAATAAACCGAATCAACACCCACTAGGATGTTTCCCCCGCCATTTAGCTTGGAATATGTGTCCCATCACTGTGGCCTTATATATTTTTACGTGGAATTTTCACCATGGTTATTACATGTGCTTTCTCCCATATCTGGAAGACTCTACCTGAGTGGATGTCTCCACTCTCGGATCCTTTGCATGTGGCTTCTCCACATCACTCTGAGGTTCCTCCTTAGGAGCTAAAATCTCTTCAACTGCATGTAGTTGAAGCTCCCTCTCAAGGGAATATCTCATGGCATTTTCTTCCTCAAATTTTACATCCCTGCTAACCATTGTCATCCTACTGGTTGGTAGGTACACCCGATAGTTGTGAGGTGTTATAGTGCACCTCACAAATATCCCCAACTCTATTGTCAACTCAAGCTTCTTCCATGCATCTTTGGTCACATGGAAATATACCGATGATCCAGAAATCCTAAAGCGATCCACATTTGGTCTCCTCCCTGAGAAAGCCTTCTTTGGTGTACTCATCCAAAGAATTCAACGAGGCCTTTTGTTCTACAAATAAACAACTGTGTTGCACGCCTCGGCCCACAAGTGTAGCGGTAGGCCCTGATCATGCAACATCACCCATTCTGCCCCTACAATGCTTCTATTATTCCTTTCAGCAACCCCATTCTATTTTGGTTTATGAGTTGCTGTCAACTCTCATCGAATGCCTTATACCACACAGAATTTTTTAAACGCAATCGACAAATACTCTCCATCATTTTCACACCTAAGACCTTTAACCTTCTTTCCAGTATCTTTCTCAGCCAATTCTTTAAATTCACAAAACTTTACAAAAGTTTAATCTTTCTTCTGCATGAAAAAGATCCATCATTTACGAGAACAATCATCAACAAATATGACATAATACCTATGCTTGGCCATGGATGTTGTAGAGAACAGTGCACACACATCTAAATGGACTTGATCGAGGATTGCCTATGCTCAACTTTATTTGTCGTGAAAGGAATATTTAGTGAATTTTCCCAAAGTACACCCTATGCATGTGTCAACTTTCTCTAGTGTGCCTTTGGGAAGACCGATAGAAATCTATCGCATGATTTTCAAAGTGCCATGACGCAAGTTACCCAACTACCTATGCCACAACTCACCGATGTCTCAGCTTTGTACCTTCCCTTCTTTCATGCTCAAGGCTTCACAATATTCTACCTCCAGCTTGTAGAGATTCTTCAAATGAATCCTTATCCTCTTTACTGTCCTGAGGCTATATGACGAAGGAACATATTCCCCTTACTAAAGATCACATTGTAGCCTTTATCATCCAACATGGCAACAAATACCAACTTCTTCTTCAAACCAAGAATATACATAACATCTTAAAAAGTGAGGGGAGCACTCAACTCCCTCTAAAAGGTACCTGTACCAAGCCCAGTAGAACTATACCTCCCGTCATCACCCATCTTGATATGCATCTAGAGATCCTTCTCCTCCAAGTTACTGAAGAGATCCTTGTTACCAGTCATGTGGAAAGAATCTCCACTATCTAGGTACCATACACTACCCGTCATTGATTACACCATACATGCGATGAGGATAAAGTCCAATTTGAATTTTGAGGCAAGTGCCTCACTTTCCGCTCCTCCTGAGGGCTTCTTCTTGGAATTATTGAGCGGATAATTTGTAGAAAAATGTCCCAGTTCGTGAAAATGGAAGCACTTGACTTTCGACATGTCCTTCTTATTTCCTCTATGACAATAATTTGATTTGGAATGGGATGCCTTCCCTTTCTCTTTATTTGCCTTACCTGCTAAGGCACAATTTTCCTCATCATTAGTCTTTGATGAGGATCCGTCTTTGGTGTTCCTCTAAATCTCTTCCCGTACCAAATCTGACCACAGTGATTCGCAATCTGGAAACTTCTCCCTTCCATTGACAGAGACCTGATAACTATGCTAACTCTTGGGAAGTCCAAGAAGATCTAGGCTCACCATATCATCATCAGCAACAATAATCCCAACACTTCCAAGCTCATCACGACAATGAGTGAACTTGGTCAAGTATTTCGAAATAGAGTCACCCTTATCCATCTTGATCTTCCTATTTTTGTCCTTTAGTGCAAACTTTCTATGGTCACTGCTATTCTGAAATAGATCCAGCAATGCCTTCCACATTGAGTATGGAGTTTCCTTACCGTGGAGGCACGAGACAATGTGATCTCGAACTCCCTCAAGGATAATTTTCCTTGCCTTTGCCACACACTTTCTCCATTCAGAGAGATATTTAGCATCTGATGTAGGAGGCTTAGGAATGTCTTGACCAATGAATTCCTTGTGGCCATTGTCTTCTATCACTGCTTCCATCATGTCCTTCCAGGCTATGTAACTCGAGCTTCCTTCCAAGGCATACTTAAGTCTCAAACCATAAAATTCCATATTGTCAACTCTGATCTATGAACTACAAATTTGATTTTCACTTGCACAAAATACTTGAAATCTCCTCTTCTATATTGTCTTCAACTCCACTACCATGTATATTTTTACTATGTAGATTTTACAACTCATGTGATATACTAAAACATAAGACAAGAATCTACTATACTCTTCTCAGTAGAAACTAAAAATGATCGATGAAAATAATAAGCAGAAAAGGAAGAATTGTAGAATTTCTCATAGATTCACAAGCTCATGCAATTTACTAAAGAACAGAACAAGAATCTACTTCTACTTTCAACCAACAGAAGCCAATAGATCGATGAAAACGATATGAACAAGAAGAAGATGAATCAGTGCCACATAACACAGTAAGTTTTCCTGGGGAAATTCATAGCTCAAAACCCCGCCTATCTGTATTGGATTAAATCGGAAACATGAGTGAATATACAAAGTACTTCTACCTTCAACCAGCAGGAGCTAATAGATCGATGACAACAATATGAACAAGAAGAAGACAAATCAATGGCACATAACACATTAAGTTTTCCTGGGGAAAGTCATAGCTCAAAACCCTGCTTATCTATATTGTATTAAATCAGAAATATGAGTGAAAATACAAAGCTTGTTCTCACAGGAAAAATTATGTACAAGTATGCTCAACTCTCTACCTCACAAGCCCATTATTAGCCAACACTTAGCCAATTTCTATTGCCTTCCAAGCCCCTATTTCCTTGCACAATTCCTAGGATGAATAGCACGTATTTGAAGGGAATTCATGCTTCCAAAACTACACAATCCAAACATAGGTCCTTCTCTGATTACATGCATTATATTTACAACTCAGTAAATCATACAACTGATAGTACACTCTCCCTACACTCTAGTCTCAACTGGGTCTTTCTCTAAACTGAAATTCATGAATTTCTCATGAGGGAATCTTCAGTTAACTAGAGTAACTCTTGTGGATGCACCAGTGCACCAATTGTTGTTATTCCTCTATTAGTTCCACAAACATTTAGAACTAATTTAACTAACCATAACTCAGTAAACTAGGTTATCTAATTATAACTCAACTTAAACTCATACTGGACCCCTAAAACTTAGGGAGAACACTTACATAACTACAGAAAGACTTCCAACTCGAAATTCGTAAGATAATTAAGTTAATTAAACTTAATTAACTATTTACAATTTGTTATGAGAATTGAATTCGATTTTAATTCATAGTTTAATTCAAGGACAAATTAAACTGGAATTTCTTGTTTCCATTTCTCAACACTCCCTCTCAACAAGAAAGGTATTATCATCTACCCCGATCCTGTCTCTGTAAAACATGAATTTACATCTTGACAATGCATTTTTCAAAATGTTAACATCTTTCTCCTCCTTTGGAATGTACTCTAAAAACATGATCCGCCGGAATACACAATCTCTGAGATGATGACATCGGATATCAATGTGCTTGGACCTATCATGAAAAACTAGAATTTCATAGAGCTTGATACAACTCTTATTATTGCAGTAAATCACGGTTAGATCCATTTTTTTACCAAACAAACCAACCAGGATATTCCTCATCCAAATGGCCTCACATGTTGTGTGACTTGCATCCACATACTTTTCCTCTGTCGAACTGAGTGCAACCAATCTTTGTTTCTTATTGTACCAAGAAACTGTCAGTGACCCAATATTGAAGATCCCTCCTAATGTTATCTTCCTATCGGATGGACTCCTTGCCCAATCTTCATTGTTGAATCCTTGAAGCTTCACTCCCTCTTTCTATTTGTACCATAATTTGTACTGAGTAGCACACCTAAGGTATCTAAATACACAATATTCTGCGTTCTAATATAGATTGGTAGGTTTAACCATCACTTGACTAAGCTAGTTAATTGCATAGCATAAATCTGGTCATGTGTTCACCAAGTACATGATTGAACTAAAAATCTTCATGTAAGCAGAAGCTTCCACTACCTCTCCTAAAGTAGCATCCTCCTTCCTCCAGTTACCAGCCAGAGGAATCTCCATAGGCTTGCATCTCTCCATGTGGAACCTCCTGAGTACCATGTTGGCATACTTGCCTTGAGACACATACAGCTCCCCATCATCATGCCATACTTCCATGCCTAGAAAGTAATGCATGAACCCCAAGTCCTTCATCTCAAACTCTCTTGCAAGGTCCTCCTTACGATATTTTATTAGTTGGTCATCACCTGTCAGTATGAGATCATCAACATAAAGTAGAGTGATCAAAATTTTACCTTCCACCACTATGTGGTACAGGTTCACATCTGCTTCACTCTTCATGAAGCCCAACCCAGTGAAGTATCTATTTCTCCTAGTGTACCAAGCACGGGGTGCTTGCTTCAGCCCATTAAATGACCTCTTGAGCTGGAAAGCATGCGACTCATGGTCAAAGGTTTCAAAACCTTTACGCTGATTTATGTACACCTCTTCCTCAATCGTTCCATTAAGGAAGGTTGTCTTTACACCCATCTGATGTATCTTACACCACATTTTCATTGATAGTTACAATATAGATCTGATCAATGAGTACCCTGCAATAGGAGCAATGGTCTCATCATAGTCAATCCCCTCTACCTGTGAAAATCCACAGGCCACAAATCTAGCCTTATGCCTATCCACACTACCATTTTCAACTTGCTTTACCTTGTAAATCCAATGGAAGCTCACCACGGACTTATCCTCTGGTCTTGGGACCACATCCCAAATCCTGTTATGAACTATGGAGTCATACTCCTCCACTATGGCATCAACCCAAACTAATTGCTACACTGCCTCCTCAAAGGAAGATGGCTCTATCACAACACATCTTCTCATAAGAACCATGTATCCAGTGTACCTGTCAGGTGACCTCCTCTATCTATGTTGTGATGTGGGTGCTCCCACATTCTCTCTAGCATCTGACAATAATATATCCGCCTCTCTGGTGCAATTTCGCCCATCTATAGAAGACCCCGCCTGAGTGGATGTCTCCATTCTCGGATCCCCTACATGTGGTTTCTCCACATAAATCTAAGGCTCCTCAACGTTAGGAGATGAAATCTCATCAAATGCATGTATCTAAATATCCCTCTCAATGGAAGCTGACATGGCCTTCTCCTCATCAAATCTGACATCCCTACGACCCATTTTCATGTTATTGGTTGGCAAGTACACCTGATAGTTGTGAGGTGTATCAGTGTAGCCCCACAAATATCCCCAACTATGTTGTTGGCTCAAGCTTATTCTATGCATCTTTGGTCAAATGGAAATATACCAATGACCCAAAATTCCTGAAGTGGCCAACATCTAGCCTCTTACTGAAATAAGCCTCCTGTATTGTCTTCACTCCAAGTATCTGATGTGGGCTACGGTTCTGAACATAAACCGTTGTGTTGCATGCCTCAGCCCACAAGTGTAGTGGGAGACCCTAATCAGGCAACACCACCCTCATTGCCCCTACTGTGCTTATGTTCTTCTTCTCAACCACCCCATTCTGTTGAGGGTTATTGGGTGTTGTCTACTCCTGTTTAATCCCTTTTGTTGCACAGAAGTTCTTAAAATCATTTGAGACATACTCACCACCGTTATCACTCTATAGAGCTTTAAAATTCTTGCCCAACTCTTTCTCCACCAATGCTTTAAACTCACAAAACTTTGTGAAGGTTTGATCCTTTTTCTACACGAAAAATATCCAACATTTCGAGAAAAGTCATCAACAAATATAGCATAATACATGTGATTGGTTGTGGATGTTGTCGAGAATGGTCCACACACATCTGAATGGACTCACTCTAGAATAGGCTCTACTCGATTGTCTCTATCGTGAAAGGAAGACTTGGTGTATTTACCCAAAGTACACCCCTTGCATGTATCAACTTGCTCTAGTGTATCTTTCGGAAAACTAGTGGAGATATATTGCATGATCTTCAAAGCCCCATGATGCAAGTGACCTAATCACCTATGCCACAAGTCACCAATGTGTCAGCTCTGCACCATCTCTGCTTTTGTGCTCAAAGTAATACAATCCTCTACCTCCAACTTATAGAGATTCTTCACCTGAATCCCTATCTTCTTTACTTGACCCATGGCTATGTGTCGAAGGAACACCTTTCCTTTCGAGAAGATCACATCCTAACATCTATCCTCAAGCATGGAAATGGATACCAATTTCATCTTCAGCCTGGGCACATACATAACATTCTTCAAGATGAGTGGAGACCCATGCTCCCTCTAAAAGGTAACCGTGCCCAATCCAATAGCATTATACCTCCCGTCATCACCCATCTTCATATGCATCTCGACATCTTTCTCCTCCAAGTCATTGAATAGCTCCTTGTTTCCAATCCTATGGAATGAAGCTCCACTGTATAAGTACCATACACTTGCCATCATTGATGACACCATGCATGCAATGAGGGAAAATTCCAATTCGAATTGAGAGGCCAGAGCCTCACCCGCTACTCCTCCTCAGAACTTCTTCTTGGACTTCTTGAGTGGACAATTTGTAGCAAAATGGCCCAACTCATGACAATGAAAGCACGTAGATTTTGTCATGCCTTTCTTCTTACCTCCATGGAAATAATCCTATTTGGAATGGGAAGCTTCCCCTTTCCCCTTCTTTTCCTTAGTCACTAAGGCACAGTTCTCTTCATCATAATTCTTTGATAAAGAGTCATCCCTGGTGTTCCTCCCAATCTCCTCCTGCATCAAATTCAACCATATTCGTTCCCAATCTGGCAGCATCTCTCAACCATTGACAGGGTTCTGATAACTATGCAAACTCTTTGGGAGTCCCAGAAGAGAAAGGCTCACAGTATCATCCTTGGAAACAGTGATTCCAACACTTCCAAGTTCATCACGACATTGAGTGAACTTGGTCAAGTATTTTGCATAGTCTCACCTTTCTCCATTTTGATTTTTTGAAGTTTTGCCTATAGTGCCAATTTCCTTTGGTCACTATTGTTCTGATACAAGTTCGTCAATGCTTTCCACATAGCATACGGAGTTTCCTTGTGATGAGCATCGATATTGCAACAAGAACGCTACAACTCCCGAGGCTACCGACTTTAATTATCAACCTGAGGTCCATACAAACTTAAGAGATGTTGGCACTATGTGTGCGGCATAAAATTTGTCCTCCCATTGCTGTCATGATGTAATGGAGTGCATGTACTAAGGTCAAATCCTAAACTAATTGCAGAAAATGAAATGTTCAAAATGGAACCTTAACCTATTGCAAGAAAGAAAGTACAAGGAAAGAGACGGAAATTAAATGCTAAATCACACCATTTCCTAATTAACTACCAAGAAACTATTCTTTGCAATAATGCTAAATCATCATGAACCAAATGCTACTATATAAGCATGGAAGTAAGAAGCATCAAACATCACTAATGTGCAAGTAAAGGGACTGAAATAAATATGTTTTTGTCTTTTTGTCTTTTCATGCAAAATCAAGTATGCAAACTAATTTCTTTGGGCGATGTGGCAGGTGAATCAAGGATGTTGGAGGTTGGATGGAAGGGTTAGGATATGGTTGGATGGTGTGGGAGACCCTTGGGAGGCTTTTGGTGACTTTCTAGAGGTTTTCCATCAATTCAGCCTCAAAACAAGTCGTTTCAGGAAACCTACAAGATGTACTAGAAACCTATAGGATGATCCTGTAGGAATTACAGAAAACCTACATGATACAGAGGAGAGAAAAATGTGAGGTTTTGGAGGTGATGGTAGGTATATGAAAGGTGGTATATGGGTGGAAAGGAGTGATAAAATGTCTAGGATCACTTAGAACTCAAAACGAAAGTTGGGAGATGGATGGATTTTCTCAAAAATCTTGGAGAAGTTTCCTTGTGAAATGATGAAATTGGCGAGGGTTTAATGACCAAGAAAATAAAATCCAAAGTGGATGGGACAAATTTTTTTATTAACTAGGATGTCTTAGGTCCCTATTCCAAGTGGAATCACTAAAAACAACTTATGTTAACCCATTCTAAAAAAAATAAAAAACGTTACTAGTCAAAAATATAGAAATTCGAGAACTAGTGAGCTAGTAAATATAAAAAATGCCTAACCAAATCAAGTGAAAATGAAATGAAGTAATTTTTTTATGAACTAGAGTGTTTTTTTTATCTAATTCAAGTGGGATCGAGTCAATTTAAGCTCGTTAGCATGCTCTAAAAAATAGCAGAAATTTAATGTTCTTTGCTAAAAAGGAGGTCCAGCAATCTAGATTTTGGAATAAGAAGACTAATCCAAGAAACTCAATGATTATTATGAAATTACAAAGATTTTACAAGGATTAAATAATGCTTTTGATCCTACAAAAGAACTTACATCAACCATTTAACTCAATCAACTTGAAATCAGTGCAAAAATAGAAATGAAATAAAAACTAGAGATGCATGTGAATAAGCAATGAATAGAAGGAAAAAAATGATACAAAAGGGCTTTGAGGTTCCTAGGATGGCCAAGCCCAAAGAAAATCAGAGACCTATGGAGGAGAACAATATTTATAAGCTAAACATGACACCAATCTTCATTATTTTCATCAATAGAATTACATCCCTACAAGAAAATACAATGGAGCTGCAAAATACAAGCTCTCTCCGCAATAACACTAATGAAAATATATCCCTAGAGGAAAATTTGACTTGGTAATTATACAAAATGATTATGAATCATTACCCATGAATGGAGGAAGCTTTCCCCACCAAAATCCCTTGATTAGTGGATTTAGTCCCCAATACTAGAAATTTGCATTAAATGGCAGGGAACACATTCTTAGATTTTCTCAATCATTCCCTAGAGACAAATTCAACTTGGTACTTATATGAAATTATTAAGAATAATTCCCCATGGATGGAGGAAGCTTTCCCCACTGAAATCCCTCGATTAGTGGATCTGCTTCCTTGATTGGTGGATCTACTCCCTTGATTAGTGAAACACATTCCTAGATTTGCTCAATCATTGGAGTTCCACAATTTGTACCATAATTCCATAATAACTTGTTGACATATTATTTATTATTGATCCTCCAGTAGTAGAAAACAAGTCCCTAAATTATCTCCTCATCCAACTCTTCATAATCTATCCAATATTCTCATAATATTCCACAAAAATAAATAATATTAAGCACAAATATCCAATTATTCATAAACCTTCGTAATGAATATATTAAAGTTAAAAATAAATTATCTAATGCAAAAATAGAGGTTTAATGTGCTGAAGGATGGTCATATGCCTTAAGTTATTGTTTAATTTAGAGGCATGGGCCTTAATTTATTTCTAAGCTAGAGGCCCATCACCTTGCCATGGAGACTCGAGACAATGTGGTCTCGGACTCCCTCAAAGATTATCTGCCTCACCTTCACCACACACTTTTTCCATTCGACCATATTTTGTGCATCTGATGCTGCTAGCTTAGGAATGTCTAGATCAACGAATTATTTCAAGCCATTATCCTCTAGTACAGCTCCATTTTGTCCCTCCAGGCTATATAATTCAAGTTGCCTTTCAAGGCATACTCAAGCCAGAAATCATAGAACGCCATCTGAAGTATGTATTACAAATTAGAATTTCACCTATAACCCAAAACTCAAAACTTCTAAATCTCCTCTAGTATATTGAATTTGGCTCTGATACCATGAGGAATTTCCTATATATTCACAAGTTCATCCAATTTACTAAAGAAAAGGACAAGAATCTAATTCTACTTTCAACTAGAAGAGCCAATAGATCAATGAAAACAATATGACCAAGAAGAACACAAATAAATGGCACATAACACAATAAATTTTCCTGGGGAAAGCCACAACTCAAAACCGTGTGTATCTGTATTGCATTAAATAAGAAATATGAGTGAAGATACAAACCTTATTCTCACAAGAAAATTTCTGCACAATTATGCTCAACTCTCTACCTGACAAGCCTGCTATTAGCCAAAAATTAGCCAATTTCCAATGCCTTCTAAGCCCCTATTTCCTTGCACATCTCCTAGGATGAATGGCCCGTATTTAAAGGGAATTTATGCTTCCAAAACTATGTAATCCAAACATAGGTCCTTCTCTGATTGCATGTGTTATATTTATAACTCAGTAAATCATACAACTGATAGTACATTGTCCCTGCACTCTAGACTCAAATTGGTCTTTCTCTAAACTGACATGCATGAGTTTCTCATTAGGGAATCTTAAGTTAACTGGAGTAACTCTTGTGGATGCACTAGTGCACCAACTGAATGTTAGTCGTCTATTAGTTCCACAAACAGTTAGAACTAATTTAACTGACCATAACTCAGTAAAATAAGTTATCTAATTTCAAATCAATTTAAACTTATACTGGACCCCTAAAATTTAGGGAGAACACTTACATGACTACAGAAAGAATTCCAACTAGAAATTCCTAAGCTAAATAAGTTAATTAAATTTAATTATTTATTTACAAGTTTCTATGAAAATATAATTAGATTTTAATTCACAGTTTAATTCAAGGACAACTTAAGTTAGAATTTCTTGTTGCCATTTCTCAACAAGAATATCAATCACACATAACACAATATTTCTCTGGTGAAAGCAACTGCTAAAACCCCCAAGTATCTATATTGCATTAACCAGAAGATTTGAGAACAAAATTCAATGCTTGTTCACACTATAACAACTCCCACACAAGTACAATCTAAATCTCTGCCTCACAAGCCAGCTCAAGCCAACACTTAAGCCAATTTTGCTGCCTACCAAGCCCCTTATTCCTTGTGCAATTCCTGGGAAAATTAACCCATATTTAATCGGTAAATCCTTCCTCCATAACTGCACAATCCAAACATAGGTCCTCAATTGATTGCATGCACCATCTATACATCTCAGAAAATTATACAACTGATATTACATTGTCCTGAACTCTAATTTCAATTGGGTCTTCCTCTTAACAGAGATGAATGATTTATTTATGAGTGTCCCTTCAGTTAGCTGGTGTGGTACTGGGGATGCACTGGTGCACTATTGCACTACTAGACCTCTACTAGTTCCTCCAATATTTATAACTAGTTTAACTGACTATAAATCAGTTAGACTGAGATATCTAATTACAACTCCAAAGAACTCAACCTGGGCCCTTAAAATTTAGATATCACTCTACATGACTCTAGATAGAATTCTAACTCGAATTTCCTAAGTCAATTAAGACAATTTAACTTAATTAACTATTACAAGTTGTTATGAGAATAGAATTACAATTTTAATTCACAATTTAATTCAAAAAAGAATTAAATTGGAATTTCTTGTTGCTATTTTTAACACTTTGATGTCCTTGATGCTTCAGTGATCAACTATCTCTCTCAATGTGTGAAAACTCCAAAACAATGTAGAGAACTCAAAAGGGAGCTTAGATGAAAAGAGACGATAATGGTGACGATGATAATGATCATGGTGAAGAATGAATGGAAAACCCTCCTATTTATAAAAAAGTATTGAGTTAATCTTGAAAATGGAAAATAATAAACTAATATTAACCAAATCAAGATCTAATTGTTAGGATTTATTAATTATTTCGTGAGGATTGAGAATAGTGTGAAATTGAAATAATTATTAAATAGTGATTTAACAATTATTCCAATAATAGAATTAAGGAATAATAAATAAATAGTGATTTATTTAATTATTTCTATGTGATTTAGTCAAATGTGACAAGGATTAATTATCAAACAATGATTTAATAATTATTCCTAGAGAAAATTAAATAAATAATTATTTATTCAATTATTCTTGTGGGGTTTTCTAATTTAATAAAACTGGTTTACTAAATTATTTCCCATGGTGAAAGTTATTTTACTATGGTAAAATTAATCCTACATGGTGTATTTCAATCCACCTAGTTAGAAATGGCTAGGTGATCATTTTTTTATGATAACAGATTTCCCCTCAACGTATGAGTGCTAAGAGAAAATTGTATGATTGAAATACATTGTAGGTTACACTTCCATGAGACACCAAAGGGGAGTCAAAGAGAAAGAGAGAGAGATAGTTGAAGCAATACAATGATGGACAAAAATGCATGGGGAGAGACCTACTAAACTGATAGAAGTCTCCTTTTATGTTGGAGTACATGATCTCAAATGAGGCAAGGGAGGCATACCCATAACCACCGAGATAACTACGTACAATGAACAATGGTGAGCCAACAATGTGGGACTAAGCTACAAATTACATGATACATGATATGATGGCATCAATGGGCCAGAAAATAATACAATGGATCCCATATACATAATGCGATTGGAAAGACATAGGCCAAGATTAATTACAATAACATCTAATTACATGAGACATAATGTCCTTCAAACTCACATGGTGAGGGGGGATCACAACCAAAGAAGCCCTACTAAATAGGAAAGGGCTCTGAAGATATAGATGGATCATCTAAAGTAGACATGCATGTTGTGGGCACTGCAAGCAGCTGAAACTGAACCCATCACATCTATGGAACTACATCTGAGGCTGGATCAATGTCTTCGGATATTCAAGCATGTGGACCACTACTTGAAGGGCCACCCCTCATAAGGTCTAGAACATATTACACATACTTGGGAATCACTAGTACAATCATTTGGATCATAGAACCATAAAGTGTATGATTCTCAATCATGTGATAAGGACCTAGCGTTGAGCATGTGAGAAAAAAAATTTCAAAGGGAAATGTGGATTCCCTTTGCTTCATCCAAGACACTGAATAAAGATGAAAGTTGGAACCAAGGTACATTGTCCTCTAGACCACACTTCTTAAATAGATGTGTTGAAGTTATCAAAAGAGGGCCCACTAGAGTTAAGGCAATGACGAATCCTTAACAAAGGCACGAGGTATCATACTAGGATGACTAATGGACTAACATCAGGGATGATGATGGAAGGAAACAAGATGAGTGGTAGATTGAAAACTTCCCTTGTCATATCATGATATGCATGGTTGACATGGAAGTGACTAACTTGATTTCAGAGGGGATGGTTAAGGATTATAACGTGGTTTTTGAAAAGATGGAGCAATAGCACAGGAGGCCAAATATGAATACAATGGGATGGATGTGACACAAAGATATATGGAACGCTATAATTGGACTCAAGGGAACTTAGAACAGACTCCATAGATACAAGGATGACTCATCTCAGATGCTCTCAACAAGGGTGACTTGATGATTCTGCCACGTGGGGGAGGCATAGAGGGTACCATAAAAACATGATTAAATGATGGTCGCTTATGACAAAAATTGACATGTGAGTCAATTAGTGCAAAGGTAAAGTGGTACCAAAGTACGAGTGGGCCAGGTGAAGAAATTTGATTTTAATAGGCAGAAAAGTGAGACCTCATGGAAAAAATGGCTTCCTCGTGACGTGTCAAATTACCAAAAACAAAGGGAGAACCATTATAGAAATCTATGAGAGCTTTCCAATGGTGTTGATAGTTTGTCAAACGGAGCTATGGTTTGGTTGCAATGGGCAATGGAAAAAATAGGGTTTTTCTTATAAAAGGGCTTTTGCCCCCAAATCCAATTCACTTCCATAGTGAGCTGTTGGAGAATTTGGAGAGGAGGAGAAGGCCTTAAACCTTGTGGAGATTATAGCAGACAAACCGACCGTCTGAATTAGCATCTGCAAGTTGGAGTTAGGTGGCCTATCCTTACTCATTATTTTTGGTGGATTAGACTTTTAGATTAGGGCTTCAGTTCATTGTGGGGGACGTCTGCTTATCCTCATGGCTACAATGCACTTTTAGGGGCCTTTTCTGCATTTTGGAATGCAGAAATTGGGTTGATAAATGTGTCCAATGTAGTTTTGAGGTTAAAAATTGCGTTATGTGCTGAGAGGAAAAGCAGGATTGGCAGTTTGTGGTGAGAAGCTAAGACTCATAAATGCATTCCTTTAACTTTGAACTGACAAAACATAATGATATTTTTCAAGTATGGAAAATCTAAAGGTTGTATGGAAAGAGCAAGATTTGGAAGCCCTTCATGCTAAGATTCAGGGGAATCAAGCAATGAGAGGGATTTTGACATGATATGGCATGTTAAAGTTCTTGGAGAACCCTTTGATGAAGGCTAGTGAGCCGTTGCTGTCGAGGATTATGAGTTACCCAAACCCAGATCAGGATACCTTTGTAGTACAGCGGCATAGGATCGACATCATGATCCAGGACATATATTTTCTTACAGGATAACTCCCCCACGGGTGGTAGGGGAGATAAATCTAGTGGTGCCTTATGAGAGGCATATAGGTTAATTTTTTTATCATCAATGTGTATCGAGGGTTCGTGCAAAGGGCACAACCATTCATATCAGTGACCTAGAGAGGCTTGAGACATGAGCCATAGCCACAGCAGTGTCATGGATCTTGGGTAGTCATTCCTTCCACCACATCAACTAAGGGAAGATGATGCCGGTGGAGAGTGTTTTGGTGGGGACCTACTAAGGGTGGACCCAGATGATGTTGTGGTCATTGAAATGATAGTTTACACTATGCGGGCAGAGGACCAATGATATCTGCTCTTTTGGGATAGTTTTATGCTCATTATTTTTTTAGAAGATCCTGGTTGTACTCCCTCATGTACAAATCTGAGATGGGGACCCACATGAGCCCAGGATGTGCCGCTAGGGATAGCTACTGCAAGGAGGTGGAGTAGGGGGAGTCAGATGAGTGTTTCGACCTAAGGTTTTTTCACATTTTGACAAGATGTCATTGTACAAAGATGATTATCTGTATAATGGAATGAGCTATCAAGGGGATCTTGACTTACCACTTCTGCAAGGACGAGCATGGGGTCCAGATGGTAAATGAAAGTTGTTATATATTTGATGCATTTATAGTTTAAGAAAGATGTGTACATGGTACTAGTTTCTAAACTTTTTGGTATGTAGATATAGCACTGGTGACACCAACAGGATACACAGGATGAGTTGCAGCGCATGGGGCAGCAGATCAGGTTGGGTCCACATCACAACTGAGAGCAGGTAGTGATGCTCTACTAGAAAATCTCTGACGTATATTCAATGTGATACTAACCGGGGTGACAGAGTGCGAGTGGCATGAGTTAGAAGATCGATATCCAAATGAGTGTACCAGTCTTCCCTCAAAGTGTTGAGGAATCTCGCAGTGCATTGAAATGGCCAGTCAGGAAATACGAGACCTACGGGCTGGTAAGATTGAGCCATTATCTCGGGAGCCTTCAAATGATAGTGATTAGTCATAGGGACATGTGGGTCTCCATTTTTGTTTTGTGATAACATGTGAATGGGCATGTCAGATGTATTTAGAGTAGACTCAAAACAATATATATGTTGGATTGTGATACATAATGATGGTTATGCATATTTTTGTGACGATTGTTGTTCGCCATTTGTTTATGCTATGGATGTCTTCTTGTATATTCATGTGATAAATTCCAATCTAGAATGTTATTTTCAATGGTATCTACATAGTGATTTTGGGCTCTAGGAACATGACTGGATGTAATGGATTCAAATTCACGTGCCAAAAGCTTAACTCGTAGATATTTTCTAAATAGGACAGGATTATGTACATGATAAATATCGTTCAATTGCATGAAAAGTAGCAATGAATCAAGATAAACCTGAAGGTGAAGGATGTGATGATCAAGGGAATCGACAAAGAAAACTATCACAACATCATATTTTTCCTGGTTATTGGTGTCAAATCCAATGCAGAAATCGTTGGAGTGGACTAATGAATACAAGGGGGTGAAAATGGCCCAAGCTGCTGAGGCTAGATTCCTAGTGAAACATATCGCACCATCGGCATAACCGATATGAGGTGTGGATGATGGATCCATCTGAAAGACATAAGAATACAATGAATAAAATGGTGGGGGTGTAAGCTACCTAAATGCAAGAAAAATAAAAATATACATGCATTTGAATGGGAAATGCTATGGCTAATATTTCCTGAGGTAGAGTGAATTGTGAGGGTTGGGAAGGATTTATCCTTCTAGACCCTCTAAAAGGTAAGCCCCTTTTTCCAAACACTTATAAATAATGTAAGGTCCTAGCCATAATGGTTCAAAATTTTTGTGCCCCAGGTTATCATGAGCTTGGTCACAAACAAGAACAAGGTCGTCGTCACGGAAGGCACGAGGGTGGAATTTCTTGTCAAACTGAGCTTTGGTGAGCTTTTTGGCCACTTCAATGGTTTGCAATGTAATATAACGATCTTCATTAGCATGCTCAAGCATGATACTCCATTTTTCTAAGCCCAATAGAGAGGATAGCTCATGCCATATCTCATCTTAAAAGTGTCAGCCATGGTCGGAGACCAATTGTTTCAGAACCTTAAATCGTGTGATAACATGGTTAAAGAGAAAGAGGGTTGCAATAGTCACGGTGTTATTGGACATTGACATGGCTTCATCCAATTTAGTGAAATAGTCGATGACCACAATAATATATTTTTGGTTATTAGCAGATGGGGGTCGACACTCCATAAAGTCAATATCCCATTTACAGAATGGATTGACTCTGAAGACAACGTGGAGGGGAGCAGGTGGAGCTTGTGCCTTAGGGTCATATAACTAGAAATTGGGATAGTGTTTGACGGCCTCAAAACAATTGCTAAAGAGAAAAGGCCAAAAGTAAATAGCATGCGTGAGTTTCTAGGTAGTGACCGTTCTAAATACATGACCACCACAAGTGCCACCATGGCAAGCATTGAGCACTTGCTCAAATTCAGCATGGGTGAGAATGATGGAGGACAGTGTCAACACCGCAACGATATACATCGTCATTGATGAGGAGGTAGCGAGGAGATTCATGTTGAATGCATCATCAATTGTCACAATTGATGTGGGGGTTGAATTTCTAGGTTCACCAGTAGCTAAGGATTTTTCAATACCAAGGATCATCCGAGGTAATGGCGAACAAGTTTTGATCTGGAAGATAATCATTTACCAGCGGGTCAAGTGCAATAGTGTAAATTCATATATCAATTCAACAAGGGATAAACATTTCTTACTCTTGGGTGTGACAAATTTGAGATCTAATTCTTGAAGGATAATGATCCAATGAGCGTACTTCCCATTAATTATCTATCTACTCAGCAGGAAATCCATGGGGTTGGAATTGGTCATAACTTTGGTGGTACGTGTAAGGATATAATGAAAAATATTTTGAACATAGAACACAACATCCAATGTCAAATTTTCTTCATGTGAATAGGACACAAGTGGACAGTTAAGGTTCTTACTAACATAATAGAGGACATGCTCATTTTCGATAGAATCTTCTTGTATTAGGACCCCAACAACCGAATAGGTGGATGTAGAGATATACAAGATGAAATCCCTCTCAAATTTAGGTGGAATAATCAAGGGAGCAGAAGTGAGAGCATGTTTTAGGGTATCAAAAGGTTGTTGATCTTGGTCATCCCAAAAAAATGGAATGTTAGGTTTAAGGAGTCTAAGAAACCAATGCGCCATGGTGGCATAGTTAAGGAAAAACCTACGAAGAAAGTTAGCTTTACCTTGGAGGCTTTGTAACTAGTGAAGGGTACGAGGAGGAGGAAGTTCGAGAATGGCTTGAGCTTTGAGGGATTCAAGGGTGATACAATCTTTCAACATAATGAAGCTAAAAGTCTGGTCAGCAGGAATGAAAAATACACACTTAAGGGGTTTGAGGGAAATGTTATACTTGTTGCATTGAAGAAAGATGGTACACAAATCATGAAGGTGTTGCAACCGAAGTTTGGAACAAGTAGTGAGATCATCTAGATATGCAAGGATAATGTGAGTCGGGTTGTGAAAAAAATAGGGCATGGCATGCTGAAAAGTGGCCCCATCATCATTAAACTGAAATTTATGACCTTATAAGTGAAAGTTCCCCATGGCCTAGTGAAGGTGGTTTTAAGCTGATCGGAATAACAGATATGTATCTGGTTATATCTGGAGAATCCATCCATAAAGGCAAGTACATTATGCCCCACACACTCATAAATGGCCTGGTCTATAAAGGGTGTGGGAAATTTGTCTTTGGGACAAGCTTTATTTAGATCGTGAATGTTCGTGCAGACACGAATGGTGACTTGTTTCTTAAGAATGAGGAAAAGATTAAACACCCATGTGGTGTATCCAAGGGATAGATGAAACCAACCTGCATGAGCTTATCGATTTAAGCTTTGATAGCTTCACATTTGGGAGGATGGATAGGCCTTTGATTTTGGCAGACAAGGATGGCAACAGACCAAGTGTCAATGTGATGTTCACCAATGGCAAGATCAATTCCGGGCATTTCAGAGTAAGACCAGGCGAAAGCATCACGAAATCCTTTGAATAACTTGGTGTAAGAATCAATGTCTTCTAGGTGCATTGTGCCCCCAAGACGATATTTTCTTCAATCCTTGGTTTATTCGAAATGTTGATTTTGATGGTAGGGGAAATGTTAGCCATATTTCCATCTTTAAAAGCGTTTGGTGCAAGAATGGGATTTTTAAACCAATCAACTTCACCATGAATGAAGTCTTTTGACTCCACGGCATATTGGTCATGGGTTTGCTATGGAAGGAAGTACACAAAATGGTGCATATCATCCCATGGATAATCAGGGGTGGTCATGGCTTCTATGATGTCTTCATCAGAATGGAATATTGGGGGACTAGAGGAAGAGAGACCACATACTGAAGAGGAGATACTTGAGGCATCTTCATGAGAGACAAGGTTCACATATGCATCATCATGGTTGGGAGACATATGACTAGTAGATGGAACATCTACCGATGTTGATACCGAAGTGTTCATCGAAGAAGGTACAACATAATAACAATAGGAGACATCAAGGGAGTCCCAATAAATCATATCATGGATGACGAAAAGTAGAGAATAAGAGTGGTACTATCTCCCATCTCGACATTAGGGGGAGGAGATCATGATGGGTGGTTGATAAACCTCCTGTTCTGGCATAGGGGTGGGACCAGAATCTACAAGTAGAGGAGAGGTGGAATCACTACGAGTGGCCTCTAATTCTCATAGAACTTGAAGTGTATCATGAAAATCTTCGAGACGAGGACAACGATGAGAATAATAGCCATAATTATCACACAAATCACAGGGGTGATTTGAGTGTAATGATATGTTCTTCTTAGCTAACTCAGGTAAGGTGACATGGACCTTAGAAATTTTGAAATCATGGAGGCTATCAGAGAACACACTCTTGATATGAGGGAGTTCAACACAATTATTGGTGGTGTTATGCTCCTATACGAATAGGTGTCATATTTCATGATTGAGTGGTAAAATGCCAAATATGTTCATCCTTTCCATGCTACAAAGGTTCCATATTTTGAAAAAATCAAAAAATTAAAAAATGAAAAGAGGGTATGCCCTAAAAGAAAGATCAAAGGGCAAAAAGAATGAAATGGTCAAAAAGAAAGGAAATGAACCCCAAAGAAAAGACCAGGAAAGTGTGCTAGTCCAAAATGCCACTACTATTCTATTTTTGCAAAGAATATCATGGTGCATAGTTGGTTGACTCTTGCCACAGTCAATGGATGGCCAAACAGCTTAATCTTGGCCAGTTCATGCTTAAATTTCTTGTTTTAGAAATAGAGAACAAAATTTGTAGAAACAGCTTAATCTTGGCAGATAAGTAGATAAGTAGAGAAGCAAAGGTGCTCAACAACTAAATCTGAGCCCCTGGAAGAAATAAGGGCAGACTTAGACAGGATGGCAGTTAAAAGAAAAGAAGAGAGTAAGGGTTTGCTAGTTTAAATGCACCCAAGGAAAAAGGAAGAAAAAATGTTAGATACAGTAGGCTGGGTAGGTAGTTTTGGTGTTGCAGAAGCAGGCTTATGAGTAATTTTGTCTTTCAAAGGTGATTCATCTCATGGATATCATAAGTATCATGGCAAGGTGTGGCTACAAATCAGGTGATGCATGTCTAACTTCCCTCCATACTTCTCCCAAAATCACTCACTAACCTCCCCCCTAAAGATGTTGGGATCTGCTCAATACTCTTAAATCACTCCATTTCATGAGAAAACCAGAGGGAAATAGTATTCCTGTTTAATACAAAGAAGCCACATTTCTTGTGTAAAAATCCTATTGTTCCCTAAGCCTAAGTTGTTCAACCATGTTAACTTGGCGCTTACCCTTCATAAACCCATATTAACCCTTAACTTTATTATATAATTCCTATATAATATTTTTCCACTCCCGTATTATATTTATAATAAAAACCCCCAAAAAACTAATATCCCCTGCCTCGGTTTACATATAAACCATATCACTCTGTTTAAAATTGAGAATTAATGGTTCATTTGGAGCTCATTAACAACCCTCCGCTGTAAAGCATCAGGATTTGTTTAATCTCTGGTTAATCAAATAACCAAACCCGCAAACCTAACCAATGAATTAACCCCGAAATCATTGAAAAACATTTGATTTAATGGTGGGTCCCCGCGTCATAAGTCTTCTGCCAACTCCATTTACCAATAGCCGTCGGATCTGGGCCTGCCCATCCAACGGCCCAGATCCATATCGCAACCCCCTCCGTTGCCAATGTTTACCGCCTGGGGAATGGTGGTATTCCCGCCATACCAAGGGACGTGTGGCGCCCTCCCGCAGTGCTCGCTGCCCTCCCCACCAATACCACCTTGGCCGATAAGCGGTGCGGGCCCAAAACCGCTTACCGCCCCCGCTGCCTCCCCGCTGACATCATTGCCACCTCATCCGTGACATCATCGCCACATCATCACCACGTCACCCCGCTACACGACAAAACACCACGTCATGTTGATGTCATCTGAAAAAAGGCGCCAAAAGCCTGCCAAACCAATTTTTGTCAAAAACCCGTGAAAGTGTCATTTTCATTCATTTCTATTGGTTGCTTTCACGAGACCAGTGCATGAAAATTACGTCGAAGCTACTACCAGAGCTCCAGTCCGCCACCCAACCAGCATAATCCGGCATCCCACTCTACAATTCATCGTCCAAACCTGCAAATTACTCCTGTGCGTGTCCAAAAACACAGGTATTTACCCGTTTCACCTCCCAAAACCATGTTTTTTAGCTTTCCTCTGCAAAATTTTCCAAAGAAGCCAAATTCTAGTTGAATTCACCGTACTACCTTCAAATAAGCGCACCAGAACCACTGCTATTTACCCATTTTTGCCAAAAACACTGCAAATTTTTTTTTCTCTGTAAATTTCACCCAGTGAGCTAAATTCAAATCGACTTTGGTCTGCAATTCCCGCAGAAAAGCCCCAGAACTATTGTTTTGCCTACCTTTGCTACAAAAACCCATATTCCAATTCGAAAAATCATAGAAAATTGAGCAATGGAAGCTCCGGTGGCCCTGAACATTGCTCCCCTCAATGCACCTCATAAAGACCTAGAGTGGTTACCCCTGGCCGATAGAGATTTTCAAATCCAAGACTTAACTGGTAATGAAAACCACCTCCAAGCATTTTGTGAAATTAGAAACAGTCACAGAAGTAACTCTGATTTATATGGAATATGGGAATCCAACCTGCCCAGGTACTACCTCCCCTCAGTCAATGTTTTTCCTGATATAATCCACTTATGCTATGCCAATTATGAACCTGTACAAAGAGCAGTCAAGAGTCCATCTGGAACTGTCCTCTTTTATATAACTCCTGAGTCCATAAATGAAATGTTACACTTCAAACCCATTCTACCTCTGACTCCTCTTTCTATGGGATTCTTGCTTGAGCAGGGCCCTAAAATACCAAACTCAGAGATAACCTGCATTGCTCAAACATTCATGAAACCAGATTGCCAGCCCAAATTCCCACCTCCCTTTCTACATGTCTAGTTCAATAAAGCTGGAAAATTCATCATTGATATGATATCCTATGTCCTGGGATTCAAGACAAGTGAATATGTTAATGGTACCACCCTAGTTTTGTTGTCCACATTTACTCTAGGACATCCCCCTACTGTCAAATATGACTATGCTACTTTCATTGCCAACAAGATCCATGACCAACTCTTGAATCTAGATAGAGAAGGAGTCTTCAAGTATACCTCTTATATATATCATCTGTTCCTGTATTTCCAAACAGACAGTTTTCAGTTTCCCATCAGAAAATTGGATTCTAAAGGAGAAAGGAGGTTTGTGATCTTTTGGACCTTAGTCTTCCATGAAGTCCATAACTCTCCTTACACTTACTGTGAATTCATTGATTTGTTTATACATCTGATCTCCTCTCTACTAATGAGAACTCCTCCTCTTAGACTCCCTGGTGATATGCAGAAAATTATATAGCTCTCCAAAAGATACAAAATAGGTGACTGGTACCTCTACCAGAATCACACTGAAATCAAAATATATGGCTGTGAGTTGTGCCCTTATAAGTTGCCCAAATATGTGCCTATGAGACTGTTTGCTCTAGAATATTTCAAGCAATTTATCAACTCAGATTTGACCCATTTTTACAGTGCAAATAAAAAATCTCAGCTGAAATTAAGAAACCAGTTAGGCCCTTTTATCATTAACAGAAAGGAAGCATGGCAAGATGCTGATAAAATATTGGGGGAAAAACTCAAATTAAATAGGAGCTTTTGGTGGGTACCCTATGACCCAAATGGCTTTATCACTAAAAGAAAATTAAAAAATAGGCTATCAGCCTATAAACACTGTAGGATCTCTGAAATAGAGAAATTTGATAATCAAGATGAGTGGGTAGAGGGCACATTAATTGAAGAACTCACTAAGGAAGAAAAGATGGAACAAGCTATGAAAAATCTTGAAAAGACTCTTGACCTGGACTCTTTTGGACAGGCATTTTTTGAGCTGCCTCAGCAGACTGGAGTGGGTACATCATCTGCTGGAACTTCATAGAAACCTGCCCAAGAAAGCACTACACCAGCTGCAGGGACATCAAAGGGCAAAGAAGTGCTAGATACAGAGCAGCACATAATGACAGATCAGCCAGCATCATCAAAGGAATAGGGCCAAGGGAAAATTCCTCCTGTCCAGACCAAAGCACCAGAGATACCAGCATTACAGACTCCTCTAAATGAGGAAAAGGGCAGGAAGAGAGATAGAGAAGAGGCCACACCTGTAAGTGGACCAGCAGAGCAACCAGGGGAAAAAAGGAAAAGAATAAATACTCTACCTGAAGAGGAAATTATTGAGGAAACCTTAGAGAGCCCAAGAGGCGAGAGGGAAACCAGCCCACAGATCTCCCCGGTAATAGAAACATCTACCAGTTCTCATAGGCAAGACCTAGAAAGGAAGCATAGTATGGAAGTTTCATCCACAAGACCATCAAGCAAGCAAGCCTCAGATGTCAAACGAACATTCACAGAGATTAAGGCTAGAAATGATCCATTGAGGCTGTAAATTTATGACCAATTTCTCAAGATGACCCCCGCGAACCAGCAAAGGTTAATGTCTGCATATGACCTTAAAGAAGGAAAAATGATATTGAGCCACTTTAGGCCTAAAGTGTAGCAGCCACAGTTAGCAACTGACTACATTAGAACAAATCTAGAGGTCCTTGCCAAAGACATTCATCCTATGGATTAGATTGAGCTGCATAAGCAAACTGGAGAGATGGTCTACTCTACATTGGCAAATAAGGCAATGTTGGCTTATAAATTGCAGAACTCATTGAACAACACATCTGCCCAACTAGATTTGGAAAAGGCATCTTCTTTAGCCAAAGACAACGGAATAAAGTCCTTGAAAAATATTATCATTGAGCTGGGACATGATCCCAAGGATGCCAAAGGAATAAAAGTATTGATGAAGAAGAAGGAAGAGGAAATTGTTGTTGTCCGGAAATAGTTGAAGCTGCCTACTACCATGCATCCACAAACTACAGAGGTTGTACAGAAAAAAGCGAAGGAGGACATGATGGACTTGCTGATGAGAATGAATCAAAGACTAAGTGAGACAGAGCAGGAATTGGAGAAAGCATTACAAGAAAAGTAGGGAGTGTTGACCTCCCAGCCACCTGAAGTAACTCCAGCAGTTACAACTTCCCCTCCCACAGGTATAACAGCAGTGCCTCCCACTGTCCCAGCATCAGCAGCAGGTACTTCAGCAACAACAACAACAGCGAGTAGCAGCACTACCATGACCACAGAGGAGTTAATAAAAGCTATGGAGGAATTAAAACTCCAAGTATCAAAATTAAAAGAGGCCAAAGAGAAATTGGCAAAATTAGAAGTGAGTTATGACAAATCTAAAATGACTGTGGCAGAAAAGACAAGAGAGGTGAAGGCATTAGAGAATAGAGTAAAAACATTGGAAAAGGACCTCTCTTTAGATAAGCCTCTGGGAGAAATCAAAGGCATTTTGTGGGCTAACATCAGTGAATCCATTAGTAATGTGTGGAGATCTATTCAAATTATATATGAGAAGATTGACTTGATAGCAGCAGCCCAAGTGGAAATTCAAAAGGCCAGAAATTTATTGGGACATATGCCCGAACAAGCCAACAGGTTAATACATTTTTTGAACACTAAGACCAGTGAAGAACTAGCAGCCCTGGACATCAGAGACATGACAGGCACCATTCTAACAGTCAAAAGAGTTCTGACCATGAGAACCCTAATGCAGAATTTGGAGAGGAAGTGCCAGGATATGCAAGTGGAGATAGACTCTTTTATAGAGAGATTTGCAGTTTTACATGAAAGGGGCTTTCCAAGTCTATTGGGAAGAAATGAACACCTATTGAGACAAGCTAAGTACACGCACAGGTTGAATAAACATGCTACTGATCAACTAAATGCATCATCAAGCACATTAGCTGAGAAAGCCCTTCCATCTGGCCAAACCCTCTACAACAACTTGGAAAATCTATTCTATATTGAGCATGAAGTGAAACATCTTTTTACAGTCCAGCCTAACTTCTACAGGTACACAAAGGCTAATGAGACTTTCAGAAAGTTGCAAAGACATCAGTTACCAGTAGAGCAGTGGTGGCAAAGCATGTTGTAAATCCTATAGGCACGTTTCAACTTTTGTTTTACCCAGGATACAACATATACCATAAAGCGGAGGGAGTAAACGGATGAAAGTTATGCGGGGTAGCAATGTATCAAATAAAAATTAAATGCACCTGAGGAAGCCAGGGCAGAAGCGCGGAATATCAGCAGAAACAGCCACCAACCGACTCACCTAGTTTACAGCCAGCACATCGCACCAACTGAGCGGCCAGCACAACAACATTTACTTCTTCATTTATTTCTCCCTGTTTTCAAGATCATTTACTTCTCCTGTAAAGTAGGTAGAAGAAGTTATTACTAGATATTATCTCTTTGAGATATTTTGTAAACACTTTTATACAAATACCTCCCCAAGCAAAGTATTATGGGTTGGTGATACATTTCTTAGACTGCACTGTAACTCTGAAAACTGAATACAAAAGCTATTGGAATCCATTGTTGCTGGACTCTCTGGATGTGGAATTGATGGCTAAGGACCATGTTACAGAATTCTCGAATCATTGCATGGATCAATAAGTCTTTCTAACTTATGTTTTACAGTTTCTGTGTTTTATAGATCATATATGTTTCATAGTCTAAATAACAGGGAAAAATAATAACTCAAAACTTGCTTGACTGCACTCTGTGTTCAATCTCTGTCATTGTTAATTTTTTCTTCAGAATTAGCATAAACAGGAATTCTTAACTACTCCTTTTTCCCCTGGTTCTTACATCTTGAATATTAGCTAAGGAATTCTTAACTGCTCCCTAGAAATAATCATCCATTTTCCCTTTGTCTGCATGATGAAGGATTCTTAATTGCCCTTCACCCACTGACTCCATCCCATCCTATTCCAGCTTATAATTTGTTCCATGATTGATTACCTTGCTCTGTAGTTCCACCCTCTGTCAAAGAAACCATATCCAGCAGTTCATTCTCATAGACTCCATTAGCCCAATGGACTGAACTTCTCAGATTTACACCCCTGTTCTATTGAAAATCACCATCCAAAAATCAAACAAACTCTTTTACTTCATAACTAGCCTAATATACCTCAAAACAAAGCTAAATCATAAAGAGAGAGCCCTCTCTAGATGCAAATTGGCTAGAACCTGCATCTAAAAGATTGGTATGTGGTTACCTCGGCCAATATTCCCTTTTCTACAACTTTTGGGGAACAACCTGAGTGATAACAGGTGGTATGACCAACAACATCACATGGAGGAATAGGCCTTGGCAGCTTATAAGGAGTTGGGGTTTTCAGGGGTGCCTGTCTTTGGTTCCCTTTTACTGGGTTTTTCCCACCTCACGAGATGCTTTTGCAACAAGAATAGGTTCTTATTGAGGTTGTTGTGGAACTGAAGCAAAGGAAGGGATAGGAACAACTAGATGAACCGGGGTCAAAGCATTGTAACATTTGATTTGATTGGGGGGAGTGTTTGTGTGAGGATCGATGTAACGTAATGGGATCCCCAAGGTAATGTTAGGTAAACTCAACATAGCCATGCTAGGTGTAGAATAGACTCCAAATGGTGGAAATAAGAATGATATTTGTCCAGAAGGGTAATGACCTGGGGGAACTGCTACGAGATGGTTAAGACCTAGGGGAAAGGTTCCAAGCTGAAAAGGACTAGGAGAAATACCAGCAAAAGGAAGGGGACCTTGAGGAGTGATACCAGAAGGTTGGGTTGGGGACAGTAGGTTGCATAGGTGCGAGCTACTTTGAAGGCATACCAGACCGTTTGTGGGCTGCCCTGATGCTTGGAGCATGGAAACACTTGATGAGCTAGGCTTGAAAGGAGTAGGTGGTGGACCATAATAAGCACCAAGAAAGGTGGAATAGTTTTAGACTCCAAGAGATACATTAGTGAGCGACGAGACAGTGTTATTTTCAGTCACTGATGAGATCTTAGATTGGGGTGAAATCTGAGATTTGGGATCATAGTATGTCAGCTAATTGATAACAATAATCTTTCCATTATGATGGAAGCACATCTTACAATGAACCACATATGAGAAAGCTGACATACCATAGGTATAAGTAGAACCCAAAAGGTTTATAATCTAATGTGGAATCGATGACTTCAATGTCAATAGATTCAGTCTTGTCAGAAACAGTGATAGGACAGTTACGATATAAGCCAAGGGGTTGTGAGGGATGATCATCCCAAGCATAAAGAATGATGGTGGAAGGGGACCAAATTGGGGGAGATGCTTGACCTTATGTAGGTTGAGCAGTAAGATATCCTTGTTGAGGAAAAGAATTGTTAAGCACAACCATTTGAGATGAAGCAGGAGGGGGAGGAGGAGATATGGGTTGTGGTCCTCTAAAAGCATCTTCTTGACCTTACCATACTTAATTCATTTGATGTAAAAGGGGACACTCATGAGTATAATGGCCATATATGGCACAATAGACACAAGGCTTGTTCATACAAATACCACTTTTTTTCTTGGGTTGTCTACCTTATTGCTGGGTTGTGAGATTAGGCTAGTGCCCCTGAGGTGCATTGGGTGGTGGACCCTCACTACATTGATTACCCTGATATTTTTAATTCTGGCTACCTTTACCCTTGTTCCTTTTCTTGCGGTTAGGGGTATTGGGTGCACTCTACTGAGCATACACTTGACCTTGTGGAGGAGGTTTCAGCTATGGAAGAGGTGTAGAAGGCATGGGGGGCTAGGATGCTAGTGTTGGAGGGGCTAGAGTGCTAGGTGGTGCATATGGATAGTAAGTAGATTGGGCAACATTGGGATAAAAAGGTGGAGCAATAGTTGGCCCTGGCATCTATTGATGTGGATGAGGATATGCATATGACATGCTGGGACCTGCAAAAGGGTTTCAATGTGGAAGATCGAGGGAGGGATAGGTGTAAGAGGAACTAGTCCCTCTTTGGGGTTAACCATAAATCATCAAAGGTGGAGCATATGGTTGAATTGGAGGGTGTGAAATTGTTCCAATGATACCATCAGTGGCGTGAGATGCTTCCGGTGCACTAGCAGCACCAGGCTAAGGCAGATCGAGAATGAAAGTATAAACATAACCTAACTGGGTGTGGGGGCCAAAAGGGATCTAAGGAACCATTCCATATAGATGGGATCTTTGAATTCAAGATCTCTACATACACTACTCCTTCTATGCCATTCCCAAACATAGTCAGATGAGCGAATTGTGGAAGTTTGATGTAATGAAGTCAATAGTTTGGTACCAGTGCCATAACGGAGAGGTAACTGGAAATAGGTAAGAAAACCTTCGACAAGAGCCCCAAAAGTGGAATGAGTGGATCTGGGTTGATCGACATAACACTTAGCAGTAGCTCTAATAAGTCTAGTAAGAGTGCATTGGAATAAATGAAGATAGATGGAGTCTTTAGTGATATAATTGGATGAACATCACATATGGAATGAGTGAACATGATTTGTGGGATCTTCTCCATGATTACCTTCAAACTTTGGGATGTCAGAACAAAGTTTAGTAGGTAGAGTTGTCCAATTATTAAGGGAATTTTGAGGTCTAAAATGGGCCTCCTAAGGAAATTATAAAATAATAGTGGAAATAATAAAATAAGATTAGATTACATCATCAAATTTTACAAGGAAAAAATAAAAACTATTTTTTCAACCCGTGTTTTCAACTTATCTCCCTATGGGTTTACTCAAATTTCAAGTGGAAATACTCATTGGATGCATAATTTGATTCCTTGTCCATGGAGTACCCATGTTTCATACCTTCAATGGACCCTACTCCACAAAAAATGAGGAATGCATGTAAAATGTGATTTCAATAACGCTTTTTCTTATATTTCTCATTTTTTATGTAGCGGGGTCAATCGAAAGTATGCAAAATGGGTATTAAATTTTAGGAATTAAATTTTGCATCCAACTAGTACTCTCACTCGAAATTTCAGTAAAACCTTAGGGAGATAAGTTGAAAATACGAGTTGAAAAAGTAGTTTTATTATTTTATTATTTTTTAATCTTTTTACATTTTTAGTCCAAAAATGGTGTGTCATCCCCCATGGTTGACATCATCATCTTGAATCCTATTGGTTCTTATAAAATTTATTTTGGTTGTACATTTTTCTTAGGAGGCCCATTTTAGACCTAAAAATTCCCCTAGTGAGAAGAGGATTGTTGATGAGTTGGTTGAAATGAGGGAGACCCAAACCAACCATAAAAGGAAGCAATGGAGGAGGACTGACCATACCGATGGAGGTTCCGCTTGTGGGGTTACCCTTGTTAGTACCTGGGCTACCACCTTGGTTTCCTACACCCATATTGGTTCCTGACATGGTGATGGTACGGGGTTGAGAAGATGGGGAATCAATGGAAGAACTAGAAGAAACAGTAGAATTGGAATCAAAATGATGACTCAATCAAGGATTGGGAGGATGTACTCTAACTCGACGAGGAGGAGTAGTATGTCCTAACAGAAACTGTGGGTGAAGGCCTTGAATTCTTTGCGACAAACACCTAGAGGCGCAATGAGGTGAATACAATAATGAATCTAAGAACTAAAGTGTGATGTTAGAAATAAAAGAGAAACAAACAACAAGAAAACACCTAGTGCAGTGATGCAGAGTGTAAACTAACTATATTAATCATGCTACTCTAATACAATAAAACACTTCCTATCAAAGAAAAATACCTCTAGCCTATAGGTGGTCTAAATACTCAAACAATCCTAAAACTAGTATTTCAGATGGCCTTCCAAAGAACTTCTTACTTGACAAAATTGCATCCCCGCAAGCAGAGTTTTCCAGAGAAAGGTAGGGTATAGAACCAACTTCTTCCCACATCCAATCCTGTAGGGTGTTTTTCTAAGATTGGTCCCTACGATTACCTTCATTCCACGGGGGTAGTCAAGTCTTGAGCTTCTTGGTGATAAACCAACGCATTGGATTACTCTCCATGGGTTGGGTAGCCCCGAGGAGAATCACTCACACGATGACCTATCCTAACCCCCTCTACATCAGGTTTCTAATGCACTCTGACTTTGGACCATAGGATGGTGAAGGATTTTAACGTCCCTAATATGTCAACTTCTATGTCTCAATGTAAGCGATCGAGGGGTGTTATTGGAATCCTATCCCACTGATCCTACACCTAAACTACAAATATTGTTTGGCTCTGGTGCCCAAGTGGGCTTATATATGTTGAGTTAAGAAAAGTGTAGTGTTTCAAGTCTTGGCTTGGAAGTGTTAACCAAACTCACGTACGCTCAGGGTGTGAGTGTGTGAAAATAATGTGTCAAGTGGATGAGTTAATTGAGATTTTTTTATGATGCCATGTGTTGTTGAAAATAAAGTGTTGAAATGCTCTAAATAATGCTAAAAATGACAGAAAATAAATAGCCAATCAGGCACACAAAACCCCACCCAACAAGGCTATCAAGCAACTAAGAAAGAGAAGGCAAACAAGCTATTAAAAGACACATACAATGCCTAAAATACCTAATGTCAAAGGGATTGAGATCTAGAGGCACTAATCTATTGTAAATAGTGTAGACAAACATAAAAAAAATCAAAGGTGAAAATTGCTACAAAGGATAGGTATGAAACTCCAAAACCTAGGATGCTCAAGGGGATCCTAAGGGGGAAGGACAAAACCCAAACTCTAAAGGGATAAAAGGTTAAATAAATGTAACCAAAATTTTTATAAAGTAATGGTTCAAATATTGAAAATCAGTGGCTGAAAATGTTGAAATCCTAGACTCCTCACCCAGCCAATCTATTCCTGACAATCTAGAGGTGTACTCTAAACCCTAGGGGGTTTCTTCCTTTCTGAAAGAGAAAAAATAAGAGAACATAGGCCTATGGGAGACTAAAATAGAGATAAAAAACCCTTCCCAGTATACACACATCACTCTTATAAAATCTGAGAAAAAATGAAAAAAATAAAATAAAAATAAATAAAAAATGAAAAATTCTTGGAAAAAAAATTAAAACGCAGATACTAACCTGGAATAGTGGAAAATGCAGTTTTTGGGCCAAAGAGTGAACTCTAGAATGCATATATAGGGCTGAAAAGTGTGTTTTCTCCCAATACTCTTGGTCGGCATATCTCGCATAGATTTTTCCATCTCCTGCTTGGCTAGTACATGTGGCCTACAGAAAGAACCAGAAAGCCACCAAAATCTGAAAATTTGATAGAAAATAAAAGAATACTATAAATATAAATTGAGAGGCTAAATGTAGTTATAGAAAACCCTGAAATTTACTTAAACTTCAGTCACCCAAGAACTAAATTATTACACCAATGGAGTCGCATTTGTTAATGTGAAATTTCTTGGAAGGTGTACCAAAAGCACTTCACTTATGTCACTAGGTGACATTAGACCCTAACAGCAATTTGTGGCTACATATGCTTTAGATCTGTAATAAAACTTGGAAAACCTACAGCAAAACAGCATATATGATCCAAAAAGACAAACAACTATATATATATATATATATATAATAACCCAAATATGTATATATATATATATATATATATATATGTATATATATATATATATATATATATATATGTATATATATGTATATATATATATGTATATATATATATATATGTATATATATATATATATATATGTATATATATATATATATATATATATATATATATATATATATATATATGTATATATATATATATATATATATATATATATATGTATATATATATATATGTATATATATATATATATGTATGTATATATATATATGTGTATATATATATATATATACATATATATATATATATATACATACATATACATATATATATATACATATATATATATACATATATATACATATATATATATATATATATACAATAACCCAAATGGAAATACTTTTAAAATGAATAAATATTTTATTGATAACACCTGCTGAAGAAGATCTACAAAAAGGGTTTTCATATCCCCCTCCGTGGGATGTGTCCTTTGATGTCAATGCTTCAGTAATTGATTCTCTCTTTGAATGTGTGAAAAAACCAAAACAATGTGGAGAACTCAAATGGGAGCTTAGATGAAAAGAGACGATAATGGTGATGATGATAATGCTCATGGTGAAGAATGAATGGAAAACCCTCCTAGTTATAACAAAGTATTGAGTTAATCTCAAAAATGGACAATAATAAAATAATATTGAACAAATCAAGATCTAACCGTTAGGAATAATTTATTATATTTTTTGGAGAGGAAAAAGATATTCAAAATGGTCAAATATCTTTATTTAGAAATAATTACAAATAAAATGATTTATTAATTATGTCGCGAGGATTAAGAACGATGTGAAATTCAAATAATTATTAAATAGTGATTTAACGAGTATTCCAATAATAGAATTAAGGAATAATAAGTAAATAATGATTTATTTAATTATTCATAGGTGATTTAGTTAAATGGGACAAGGATTAATTATCAAACAATGATTTAATAATTATTCCTAGAGAAAATTAAATAAATAATGATTTATTCAATTATTCCCATGAGGGTTTTTAAATTTTAATCAGAAAATAATTTAATAAAAGTGGTTTACTAAATTATTTCCCATGGTGAAAGTGATTTTACTTTCGTAAAATTAATACTGCATCATGTATTTCGATCCACCTAGTTGGAAATGGCTAGGTGATCATTTTTTTATGATAACAGATTTGTTAGTGTGAAATTTATTCAAAGGTGTACCAAAAACACTTCACTTAAATCACTAGGTGATACGTGACCCTAACAACAATTTGTGGGTGCTTACTCTTCAGATCTGTAATAAAACTTGGAAAACCTGTAACAAAAAAACATATACAATCCAAAAGATAAAACAGTAATATATATATCCAATGCAATAACCCAAATGGAAAGACTTTTAAGATGAATAAACCTTTTATTGATAACACCTAGTGAAGGAGATCTACAAAAAGGGTCTATAAATCTCCCTCTGTGGGATGGGTCTTTTGATTTCTATGATGCTTCAGTAATCAATTATCTCTCTCGATGTGTGAAAAACCCAAAACAATGGACAACTCAAATGGGAGCTTAAATGAAAAGAGACGATAACAGTGATGATGATAATGAACATAGTGAATAATGAATGGAAAACCCTCAGATTATAACAAAGTATTGAGTTAATCTCGAAAATGGAGAATAATAAAATAATATTGACCAAATCAAGATCTAACTATTAGGAATAACTTTGTTAAATTTTTGGAGGGAAAAAATATTCAAAATGGTCAAATATCTTTATTTAGAAATAATTAGAAAATAAAATGATTTATTAATTATTTTGTGACAAATAAGAATGGTGTGAAATTGAAATAATTATTAAATAGTAATTTAATAATTATTTCAATAATAAAATTAAGGAATAATAAATAAATAGTGATTTATTTAATTATTCCTGGGTGACTTAGACAAATGTGACAAGGATTAATTATCAAACAATGATTTAATAATTATTCCTAGAGAAAACTAAATAAGCGATGACTTATTCATTTATTCTCGTGAGGTTTTTTAATTTTAATCAGAAAATAATTTAATAAAAGTGGTTTAATAAATTATTTCCCATGGTGAAAGTGATTTTACTATCGTAAAATTAATCCTACATCATGTATTTTGATCCACCTAGTTAGAAATCGCTAAGTGATCATTTTTTTATGATAACAAATTTGTTAGTGTGAAATTTATTGGAAGTTGTACCAAAAACACTTCACTTAAGTCACTAGGTGGCACGTGACCCTAAAAAAAAAATTGGTTGCTTACTCTTCATATTTGTAATAAAACTTGGAAAGCCTGTAAGAAAACAACATATACGATCCAAAACAGCAAACAATGATATATATATCCAATGCAATAACCCAAATGGAAAGACTTTTAAAATGAATAAACCTTTTTATTGATAACACCTAGTGAAGGAGATCTACAAAAGGGGTTTGTAAATCTCCCTCTGTGGGATGGGTGGTTTGATTTTTGTGATGCTTCAGTGATTGATTATCTCTCTCAAAGTGTGAAAAACCCAAAACAATGTGGACAACTCAAATGGGAGCTCAGGTGAAAAGAGACGATAATGGTGACGATGATAATGATCATAGTGAAGAATGAATGGAAAACCCTCATATTATAACAAAGTATTGAGTTAATCTCAAAAATGGAGAATAATAAAATAATATTGACGAAAAATATATTTAACCATTATGGATACTTTATTATATTTTTTGGAGAGAGAAAAAATGTTCAAAATGGTCAAATATCTTTATTTAGAGATAATTAACAAATAAAATGATTTATTAATTATTTCACGAGGATTAAAAATGGTGTGAAATTGAAATAATTATTAAATAGTGATTTAACAATTATTCCAATAATAGAATTAAGGAATAATAAATAGATACCGATTTATTTAATTACTTATAGGTGATTTAGTCAAATGTGACAAGGATTAATTATCAAACAATGATTTAATAATTATTCCTAGAGAAAATTAAATAAATATTGATTTATTCAAATGTTTATGGTATATCTTTCTTTAGTTACATACTAAGTTAATGAATTGATTTATTCTTTAGCTATGGTCATTATTGGATAAGTGTTGTTATGCTTTCATGATTGTTGTTTATTATGTGGACTAATATGCAGGTAATCAACAAGCCTTTCTCTTCCTTCCCGGGTCCCCCTTTAGGATAGTACTATTACTTTTCTAATTGGAGGCTCATTTTCCTTTTACTAGTCATGGAATTTCCCTCGTGCACCTTACATTGGGTGTCTCATAAAGCTTACATACTTATTACCTCAAAGAAGTGTTGCATTCTCTTATGTGTGTTTGTAAACATGCCATATCTTTGAAACCTTCCAACGGTGGTTGGACCATATATCCGAATGGGACTACTACACTAAATGGTGTGAGGTCTAATTGGGAATTCACAACGGGGAGATCCCCTTACATGTTGGCGACATCCAACACCATCAACAGCTTCATATGATGTTCCAATCAATTTGGACTAGCTAGAATCCCACCAAACTAAAGTGGATTGCTATAAAAAAATTGTTGGAGTTCCTCAATGATGAAGGTGATGAACGAACACTATAGGGTCTAACGAATTTTGTCTCTATCATGAAAATCTCATTTCTTCAAGTGCATAAATATGGTAGAAAGGGGTGTGTTATCTTAGAAAATGTAAAGTGGTAGCAATTATAACTTATTTTCTTCTACCTTGATACTTTCTTGTGAAACTTAGCTACCTTATTTATGTTCTTTAGTTATATCTTTTCATCAAACAATATCATGAAATAGCAGCAATAAAAGAGGACACATATATAGGATCTCAGCCAAGGAAAAAGCCCTCCAAGAGGAAAACCCATAAACTCTTATTTTCTTAAAATCTGAATCAAACCAGATATACTGACCCAATCCCTAGACCAAGTCTTTATCCCAGTACTAAGTCATCCCTTCCTCAAGTACTTCCTTGCTTTTGAACCAAACTACTTCTTCCTTGCAACTTTGACATGTCAACTTCAGTACTACTACTCAACCTGCAGCTTTGACCCAGCAACTTCATCCAGGCATATTCTTGGAAACCCTAACATGACCTCCTTCTGAGACCTACTTAGAGCAAGACAACTCTCTCAAGGTCAATGAGGTCAAGACAAGGATTTCTTTATATCCAAAAACTTTTTCCTAAAATTATGCTCCCAGTAACAACTTAACTCCCCAGTTATTCGGACCTAAAACTTCAGCCTCAGTTTGGTTGCAAAAACCCTGTCTTCTAAGCACATGTAAGAGAGATAGAGCCTAGAAATAACAATATTCATCCTCCCCTCTTCTACTATAATTTCTCTCTCATTTTCCCAAATTCCCAATTATAGATCGAACTCTTTCCTTGATAGGTCAAACTTCTGAGTGTGTGTGCACAAATGAGTTCGAAATTCTTCCTTTTATATCCTTCTCAAGGGGTAAAATTCCCTCCTTTGGGCCAAATTGAGGATCCCAGGGCCAACTTGTACTCTTGGATATTCTAGGTCTTTCTATACTCAAAAATAATTCCTTTTGTAATTATAAATTTCCCAAAACGGTCTTATAAACATGATGTTGACTCCTTTGACTCATGACAATAAATCCTAAGACCTAACAAACCCTAGAAGCATGAAGAACATGCTTTTACCTAGAAGACCATCAATAGCGTGTTGGAAACAATGTTCATACTAGGGGAGGTGAATCAATATTAAGGCTAATTTAAACTCTTATGCCAATTTATCCTTACTCATTCAAACTTGGCATCTGTTATATGATACAAACAATTAAAAAACCATAAAAGTAGCCATATGAATCACCACAAGCACACACACCATGAGAATCAGAAACATGACACAAAGGTTTAACGTGGAAACCCTTCTGAGAGAAAAACCACCAAATCTTATTTTTTTATTGATGTAATAATAAGATAACCTACTCTATTACATCAAATTTTATTTGTGAGCCACCACTCATAGGATGAACCAACTCCCTTTGATTGTTTCCTAGCACCCACTAGTAGGAAGCACCAACTCCCTCCTTTTGTAGACACCTGATCAGCTTACTAGAAGCACCATGTGAAGCACCAACTTCATGGATTTGTTGCAAGAACCAACTTTTCATCTCCTCTGATTTATGCAAGCACCAACTTACAAGAGGCACCAACCCCCAATATTTCTTCAGACACCCACTAAGATGGAAGTACCAACTTCCTATATTCAGGTTCCAATCCACACTCAATAAGGAACTAATGTTCAATGTATATGGTATCCACTCTTCTTGATATCAACTCTTTGTTATCCTTTGTCTTTAGCCCTTTTTTCTACCCAATGAACTTCATTCAAACTCTGAAGCATATACCTTTTGTTCATACTACAACAACTCTCTTTTCTCAACCCTCATGCATTAGTCACACAACAACTCTTGACCTTCTACACTCAGTAGCATACACTCATCTCATGGCTCTCTGCTCTTAGCAACACATACTCATCTCTCAGGCTTTGTCTCTATCCACTTTCTAGCAGCAAAAACTCTTACATAGTGCTCTCTTATCTCAGCCCTCTTCTTCTACACAGGAACTCTCATCCTCCTCTCTATAGCATAGACACACTTGGCCTCTTCTCATCAACTATCACACACAGATCTCTCTTACCACACAACTCTCTCAACAATGTTGCTTTCCTCCTCATTCTACAACTACAATCTTGGGTTTTGTTTCACTGAAACATAATATCGATGCATTCCCTATCATCCATCACTCTTCCATTCACTCTACCCACTCTACTCCATGGACGCTCCATCCTATTGTTTCATCAAAGTGTGGGCCCACTGCTACTGCATTAAACACTAAGAATGGGTTCCTAATCATTTTCTTCACTCAACAACTGTGTGTTGGAAACAATGATAATACTGAGAGGGGGGGTGAATCAATATTAAGGCTAGTTTTAATTGTTTAAGCCTCTTTAATTTTCTTATTCAAGTTTGGTACCCATCCATATAATTAGCAACAATATGTAATATGGTAGAAATATTAACTCAATTAACTCAACATAAAATCATACACACCATGAGTATCATACACATGAGACATGAGATTTTACATGGAAACCCTTTTGGGAAAAAATCACCAAAGCTTGTTGATGTTATTCATGTAAATAAGAGAACCTACTCTATTACAACAAATTGTTTTATAGCACCCTCTCACAGGAAGCACTAACTCACTTTGACTATTTTCTAGCACTGACTACCAGGAAGCACCAACTCCCTCCTTTTATAGACACCTATCCAGATTACCTGAAGAACCATGTGAGGCACTGACCTCATGGATTTTTTGCAAGCACCAACTTGCAGTGCCTTGGATTTTTGCAAGCCAACTTACAAGAGGCACCAACCCCCAATGTTTCTCAAGCACCCATTATAGATGGAAGCACTAACTTCCTGTATGTAGGCACCAACCCACACTCAAATAGGAACTGAATGATCTTTGTAATTTGGTAGCCACTCTTCCTTATAACAGCTTTGTTCTCTACTCACTCTGTAAAAGCACACTAATATTCTCAATAACAGTCACTCATCACTATTCATGCAGCTCTTTGTTCTCTTCTCTTCATCGGTATGCACTCATCTCTTGGCCTCTTTCTCTCCACAACACAGGCTCAGATCTTAGCCTTCTTTCTTTTCACAGTCACCTTCACCCTTTATCACAACACAAACATTTTCAGCCTTTCTTACATGGCACAGGTGAATTTGACCTTGCTCACAGCAGCACACATGCAACTTCTGCCTAGGACACAGTGCATACACAACTTCCACCTAACACATAGCAGCGTAGCTCTTGGGGTATTGTACCTCTGCATATGCACTCATGGCCTCTCTCTTCATAACAAGCTCTCATTCAGCCTTACATAGCAGTGCACCTCTGCATACGCACTCATGGCCTCTCTCTTCAGAACAGGCTCTCATTCAGCCTTACATAGTAGTGCACACACTCAAATATTTTCTTCTTAGCTCACTGGAAACTATGTTGCTTCCCCCACATTGCTCATTTGGGCTTTTGCATTTTGTTCCTCTGTTCCCCCCCCCCCCACCCCACCAATAGATACTGCCACTCTATTATGCATTCACATTGTGCAAGTGTACCTCGACATGGCTCTACCATTTTGTTGTCATGTCTGACTTTGTCTTTGCCACTGCATTAATCATGAGAGTGGGCACTTAACAGTTTCTCCATACTGATAATGAATTCTCAAGCCACCTGCACACTCCACCAGGCACAGTACTCTCTATAAATAGATCTCCTATAATGGAGGCTCTCCATGCTTATTCATGATTTCACATGGCTTGGTTGTCCTTCAGCATGGCTTCTCAATTATACTCAGGGATGGCCTTCCTTGTCGTTGTTTCATCTCCTGTATGTTTCTTGTCACAGTGAAAAAATAGTGATCGACCTTACAGTACTTAATCGCCTAACTGCATGGAATTTTGTGCTGACAAATTAATTCTTAGATGACCTCAAGGTAGACCCAACACTCCTTCTTGAAGATCATGGTCCTTACTGCCATGACCCAACGATCTATGATAGTCTCCATTAATCCTAAGACCAACTCCTCTATTTATGTATTCAACTTCACAACTGCCAACACATATGCCTTTAACTCTCTATACTGTGTTATCGGAGAAATTCCACATTGATACACCACAGTGGTACAATGTTCCTTCCAAGGCCAATCTTCCTTTGGTACCACTTTGTGCGCTTGGCTCTATGGATTTATGTGACCAAGAGCCTACCCAATATCCGAAGCTCCCTCCATCGAAATGTTTCAATAACCAACTATTATAAAGTAAGCCCATAACTTCTTGTAAAATGAATTTCATTCACCTTACACGCTTTCAGGCTTATGGCCTGGCCCACTTGTACCATAGCACCACTCCCATAGTTCCTCTACTTGTTTTCTTCATAGGACCAGGTATTGTGACCTTCAGCTAAGCCTTTAGGCGCCTGACCTCATTTTTGGCTTGTAGGGGCTTAATTCCCCTTTTAAAATTTTGTGCCCATGGTTCTCTATTATCGGTGTCACCTTATGCTAGTGCTTTAGCCTGTAGCCATCAGCTTTCTCCTTCGGGGTTATATTTCAAGGTCAGTATGCTTATTGTATGCATTGTCTAATCAAAAACCCACAAAGATGAAATGTGGCACAACTGCTTCTAAAACCTTTGAGAGCTTATTTTCCTCTCTAAACCTTTGCACCCTTGGTCTTTGTTAATTCAAAGAACCACATCCTAGTGCTAAGGCTTGAAGCTCCCTATCCCGACGCTTCCAAAAAATTTCTTTAAGAAAAGGTTACGAGATTTCTTACCTCCAGGGTATGCTCACTGTCAGGGTGATGTCATGTTCATGTCATCCATGCCATATCTCGACCTATGAGAGGTCCATGTGTCACCCATATATGGGCCTTTTGCGTACCCAAAAACACCAAAATTTCTTTCCATGTGTCCAACATTATGTCGTGCTAACATCATCTCTAATCAATAATATGTTGCTACCTATCCTATCGGAGGAGATAGAAAGGGTCCCTCGATCCTTGGTCTTGCAAGCGATTTCCTTTGTAAATGGTTCTATGTGCCCATGACCTGATACCAACTCTAATGCCTAAATCCCTCAATCCTAGTGATTTTAATAAATTATTTTAACAAAAATTTATGGGGTTCCGACCTTTCAGGCTTTCAGGATATGCTACCACAACTCCATGTGTCCAGGCTTCCAAGATTCTGGGCTTCTGAGCCTCTAGGCTTCTGGGCTCTACTATCATAATTCCATTCTTCCAGGTTTCTGAGCTTCTAGGCTTCTCGGCCTCTAGGCTTCCTGGCACTGTTCCCTCTACCCTGGTTCAATATAATCTGGTAGCCTTTTTAAATAAGCTTTTGGGCTTCCAACCTTCTACGGTTCTGATTTTACGGGGACTGCTCCTAAGAACTTCACTTCCTAACTTTTTCTAACCATAACTTTCAACCTAGAGGGCCATTTGTAGACTTCAACATACCATTGGAAAAATATTAGCAAGCACTTTCCAACTATATCATTCCCAAGATCATTTGAGCAAGTCTCTTGATGTAGAAATAACTCCAAAAACTGGGGCTGCTAATCATCATAGGAATAATTTTATGGCTTCTCCAACAAGCTTGCAACTAGGATGATTCTTCCAAGAGATTACAACAACCATGGGGACTCCCCCTAAGCTTGGCACATCAATGCTAGCCTAGTTACCATCATAGCTAATCTTGTGGACATCAGAGCCAACATCTACTACGACAACATCAAATGTAGTCTGATTGACATTCATACCAACACTATTTCCAATTGTCACACAATTCCAACTTCACAACATATCTCCATGATTGTTGCATCTGTTAACACTCAGGTTGTCCCTTTTGACTCCTAAAGGGATACGGCCGAGGTAACCACAAACCAACTTTGGACTGCAGGCCCTAGCCTGCCTGCAGTCAGAGAGGGCTCTCTCTTTATGATTTAGCTTTGTTGAAGGGGTGATTTTAGGCTAGATATGATGCACAGGGGTTTTGATTGAGTTTTGGTGGGAAAACTGACACTTTCAGGTAGAGAGGTTGAGTATAGTCTGAATGTTTCAAACCATTGGGCGTGGAGTCGAGGAGGGGAACTGCTGGTGTGTTTCCTTAATAACAGTGAGGGAACATGGAGCAAGATAACTGAGGTTGAAGCAATTTTCAGGTTTAATGGATGAACTGAATGCTAAAGAAAGAGAGGCAGTTAAGAATCTCTCCAACAGATTAGTACAGAAAGTAACAGGGCGCTACCTAGGGGCAGTTAAGAATCCCTAGGTAATTGGCCAGCACAGGTGAACTAGGGCAAACATGAGCCAGAAGGAATTCAATGTTCATAACCAATTCATTTAGAAGAAAACATCAAGAAACAACAGGAATTGAGCATAGAGAGTATTTAAACTAATTCTAGGCTATTCTTTCTTCCTGCTATTTAGATAATGGCAAACACATAAACAGAGATAAGAGGCACTTATTGCTTCAGGCCGCAGCGTAGGAATTCCATCTTCAACTCTTCAACACATTCATCAACAACAGACAGTTCGCTCTCCAAGCTTTAAGCAATCTTTGATTACAGAAAAGTTCAGGTATACACAGCGAGTCTCTAGTGAAAATTATCAATTGACCAACCCTTAAAACTATACAGAGGATGGTATATATAGGGAAAAACTCTCTGCAGAGTTCCTTTATTACATCTTGACCTAACTAGGTCATAAAAAATGACTACTTGACCTAATCCTATCCTAAAATAAATACAAAAAATATCTCGGGCCGTGCTCAGGGCCGATGTATCAAAACTGAATAAATGATGCTGTCCTTGGTGGCTTGCTGCAGTGATTTCTGCAATAAATGAGCATGGGTCTCTGCTTCCTTGCTGTCCTGGTGCTTTGAATGCCTTGACGGTGATTTGAAGGCAAGGATGGGCTGATGCTTATCGATTTGACTTTCTGGGGGCTTCATCAATATTCAGGTGCCTCGAGCCCCTAAAAAATCATGACTGATTCTCTCTGGCATCTTTTAGTCCACTGATACTCTCTGACAAAATCTGGTCCGCGGATCTGATGTGCTGCAGGTCTAATCACCAGTAAATGGTCGTTGTTCGGCCTCTGTATCATCTGGAATTGTCTTCTGATCCTTTTGATATGCTCTGTGAAGAAAACGGATCATTTTTGCGCCTTTTCGGGCTTCCTGGGGTCGCATGGTGAGAAGATTCCTTAAAGATTCCCTGAAGATTCTCCATTTTGGTGCAAATCGCTCATCAAAAACTGCCTCAAAATTCGATTCCAGGGCTCCGAAGTGCGATTTTTGCGCCTCTGCGCCCAAAAAAGTGCTGATGACGTCAGCATTGTACGGCGGGTGTCGTCAGCATTGTACGGCGGGTGTCGTCAGCATGGCGACGTGGCGGGATGACGTCAGCATGACATCATCACGTACGGTCGATGACGTGGCAGGTACGGTGGTGGGGACACGTGGTAGTGACGTGGCAGGAGACCACGCAGGCAGGTGACTCATCGGGTGACTGGGCAGGGGGGTGACGTGGGCATGACTGTGCAGGGGGTGACGTGGGCTGGTGACGTCACCGGGCGGGGCGGTAAGCGGTATGTGGCGCACCGCTTTTAAGCGATGGCGGTTTCAGAGGGGGGGGCTCCGCCACAGCCCAGTGCCTGACGCGTGGCGGGAGTACGGCGGCAAAACCGCCGAACTCCCGGACGTTAAAGGTCGGGCGCGTCGGGGATGAGGATGCCTGCCAGCCGTAGATCTGCGGGGTTGTGGATCGGACGGCTGGCAGCGGACGCGACGGGATAGGGGGTTAACGGGCGGGAATATTCGCAGGAATATTCCGAATTTAATATGCGCGGAAGATGGGTTATAAACTTAGGAAAATGGGTTTACGGGGTTAAATAAAGGTGCGGGTTAATATTTATGCACAGGAAATTTGGGTTAGGGGCAGAATGTGGGTTTTTACAGCGGTGGGGTGAAATTTTTCACGGGGAAAGGTGAAATGATGGGTTTTTTGGGGGTCTTTGGGGTTAAGGGAGATGTTACTAGCTGACCAGATGTCAAACCAGTTCCTCAATGATGCGGATGGGCTAAAAACAGTCCCAGATGGACTGAGATTTCCCGGACTTGGTAGAATTATGGCTATAATGCCAGGGAGGGGTATTTACATAGGGGGATTTATATACATGATTTTAATAGGGGAAGGGAAAAACTAATAGGGAGTTATATAATAAGGGTGATGAGAAAAAGAGAGATGTTAGTGAACTCCAGCCTGAGTACCTCCAACTAAAAAAAACTGCCTCGGACCGAAAAATGAATTGCTTATCAAAATTGGAACACAGCAGTGGCCCTTAGACTAGCACAATCCTATGGATATTTTTTTGGCCATCTGTAGAAAATATGGAGCATTGCAGCATGCATAGCACGACATATTTGGCATGAAAAAATGATCATGAAAGATGACTAACCTGGTGCAGCAGGAGGCTAACAGTGGCTCCACTTGGGGATGGATTTTCCTTGTGAAAAGCCAAGAACAGCAGGTCAGATTGCCTTGTATTCAATTGTTGTTGTGTTCTGCAAATTTCTCTTGGCTGGCTGCCTTATTGATCCTACCTACCTACCTACCCTAACCAGCACTTACTTTGTTGTTAGGTGAAGTGAAATAGCCAATGCAGCCACTTAAGTAATAATAACATGAGTGGGCTTTGCTGCTTGTGCTTGCTAGTGACACAAACTGAGATTTTGCAATTTGTTATGGCTTTGTCAATCTTTGAGAAGATCAAGAAGCTACTGAACTCCTTTGCAGTGTTTAAATACTGTACAAAACTGTCCTGCAACATATATATACAATTTTTTGGCTGAATTAATGGACTGTACAAAGGTTCACGATCACTACCATGCCTTGGAGTCGGGAGATCATTGACAACTCGATACTAAGCTTTGCAGCCTGTTGAAGGCGACGTGCATTTATCTCTTTCATCATTCTTCTTGCCAGCGGATAGGTCATTCGGAACTTGTAGAGGTGTCTGCAATTTATTACAATCTGGCTTGAATAGGACTTGACTGATCTGAGCAGGCTGCTGGTCTTCTTCTTCTTTGAATAACTCAGATGGCTGAAAAGAAAGAGGCAGGGGATTCACTTGGATCATTTGGTCATATGCTTCTGCTTCTGGGTCCTCCTCAATCTGATATTCAATGGCTCTTTGGGGCTGCAAAACTAGAGGTGATACCTTTGGAAAAATATCTTGATTGACCTCCAGACGGTCAATAGCAACTCGTGGTGACACTTGATCATATATAGCATGATAGTTATCCTTGATAAATTGAAAAGATTCAAAACAAAAGGGTAAAGTTCCTTCACTGAAATGAACACACTCTGCGTTTTCCTCCTTTTCTTCATAGCTGAGACGGGCACGCTGATCATTGGGTTCAGGTAGCTGAACCTGAACATTGCTTCCTGCCAAAATAGGATCTGATTCCTCTGCAAGGCTGATTTGGTTGTTAGGCTCATAATCATCATCATACAGATCGTACTTGGGCAGACAGTTGAAAGAAGAGAAGCTATTATATTCACACAGTATATCAGGAGACTGCTCCATCATGTATGGCTGGATGAATATGTCATCTGTTTTGTGGCAGGTTTGTTCGTGAATGTCACTACTTTCCTGTTGTGAAACAGATCTGTTCTGGTGCTCTGAACTTTCCACTTTCATTGTGATCAGCTGCATCATTTCCTCTGTCTTTTGTAACACGCTATGAAATCTTTCTTCTTTCTCTACTTTGCGTTGTTCTTCCCTCCTTTTTAGATTTGCCTCTATGTCCTGCATCTGCTTCAAAGTGCACGGGCATCTTTCTCTCAGACAGAATTCCATTTCTGTGTCAAATGCTCTAGGATATTGCAATAGAGCTAAATCAAGGGGAGGTCTTATATTTAGAGGTATGCCTTGATAAACTTGATTAAATCTGTCTGAAAACTGTTGAACAGATTCATTTGGGTGCCTTTCTAAATGATTGTATTCTTCGATGAGCAAGAAGAGATTACCTCTGATCATCCATCTATCAAGGAAAAGCTTGGCACACTACTGAAACTTAGAGATGCTCGCCTCAGGAAACGCTTTAAACCAAGTCCTAGCTTCACTTTGCAAAGAAAGGGCAAATAGTCTAAGACTAACATCTTCATTTTCCACTTCAAATGTATTAAGATAATCTTCAAAAGCCTGGATATGTTTCTAGACAGTAGTGCCATTCTCTCCATCAAATCTAGGGAGATATTCAGGATGATTTGCCGGCAGAGGACCAAGCACAGGAGGCAAAATGAGCGGCTTATATCTTTCAGGAACTTTACGAGGCACGGGAGTATGTACAGGAACTAGAAGACTGGACTCTATTTTTGGTTCCTCCTTGGCTGTATGATGATCTTCAACAGCATTTGAAAGTTGTTGCTCTGATGTGCAAGGAGGCTTTTCAACAATCTTTTCCAAAGGAAAAACACAAAAATCTGACATAAAATCGCTTTTAAAGTACAATATGCACAGCAAAATCTGGTGCAAGAGAAAGAACATGGTTTCTTGGATAATGATCCAAATCAAGAGCCTGATCTGCTTATATAATTCCTTCGGGTTCATTTCTCCAGCGGAGTCTTTATTATGAGGATGATGTGGAGTCGCCAGGTGGATGAATCAACCTTAAAGTGCCTGATCTTTGTCCACCGTCACAGATCAAAGCTGAATGTGAAAAACCCTAAAGAAAAGGAACACTTTCTCCAGAAAACGAGGCGAACTGGTCAAAATTGAGGATTTACACTAATAAACGCATGATTCATCTCCCCAGCGGAGTCGCCATTATGTTATCACTCAGGTTGTCCCTTTTGACTCCTAAAGGGATACAGCCGAGGTAACCACAAACCAACTTTGGACTGCAGGCCCTAGCCTACCTGCAGTCAGAGAGGGCTCTCTCTTTATGATTTAGCTTTGTTGAAGGGGTGATTTTAGGCTAGATATGATGCACAGGGGTTTTGATTGAGTTTTGGTGGGAAAACTGACACTTTCAGGTAGAGAGGCTGAGTATAGTCTGAATGTTTCAAACCATTAGGTGTGGAGTCGAGGAGGGGAACTGCTGGTGTGTTTCCTTAATAACAGTGAGGGAACATGGAGCAAGATAACTGAGGTTGAAGCAATTTTCAGGTTTAATGGATGAACTGAATGCTAAAGAAAGAGAGGCAGTTAAGAATCTCTCCAACAGATTAGCAGAGAAAGTAACAGGGCGCTACCTAGGGGCAGTTAAGAATCCCTAGGTAATTGGCCAGCACAGGTGAACTGGGGCAAACATGAGCCAGAAGGAATTCAATGTTCATAACCAATTCATTCAGAAGAAAACATCAAGAAACAACAGGAATTGAGCATAGAGAGTATTTAAACTAATTCTAGGTTATTCTTTCTTCCTGCTATTTAGATAGTGGCAAACACATAAACAGAGATAAGAGGCACTTATTGCTTCAGGCCGCAGTGCGGGAATTCCATCTTCAACTCTTCAACACATTCATCAACAACAGACAGTTCGCTCTCCAAGCTTTAAGCAATCTTTGATTACAGAAAAGTTCAGGTATACACAGCGAGTCTCTAGTGAAAATTATCAATTGACCAACCCTTAAAACTATACAGAGGGTGGTATATATAGGGCAAAACTCTCTGCAGAGTTCCTTTATTACATCTTGACCTAATTAGGTCATAAAAAATGACTACTTGACCTAATCCTATCCTAAAATAAATACAAAAAATATCTCGGGCCGTGCTCAGGGCCGATGTATCAAAACTGAATAAATGATGTTGTCCTTGGTGGCTTGCTGCAGTGATTTCTGCAATAAATGAGCATGGGTCTCTGCTTCCTTGCTGTCCTGGTGCTTTGAATGCCTTGACGGTGATTTGAAGGCAAGGATGGGCTGATGCTTATCGATTTGACTTTCTGGGGGCTTCATCAATATTCAGGTGCCTCGAGCCCCTAAAAAATCATGACTGATTCTCTCTGGCGTCTTTTCTTCCACTGATACTCTCTGACAAAATCTGGTCTGCGGATCTGATGTGCTGCGGGTCTAATCACTAGTAAATGGCCGATGTTCGGCCTCTGTATCATCTGGAATTGTCTTCTGATCCTTTTGATATTCTCTGTGAAGAAAACGGATCATTTTTGCGCCTTTTCGGGCTTCTTGGGGCCGCATGGTGAGAAGATTCCTTAAAGATTCCTGAAGATTCTCCATTATCAAAAACTGCCTCAGAATTTGATTCCAGGGCTCCGAAGTGCGATTTTTGCGCCTCTGCGCCCAAAAAAGTGCTGATGACATCAGCATGACGTCAGCATTGTACGGTGGGTGACGTCAGCATGGCGACGTGGCGGGATGACGTCAGCATGACGTCATCACGTACGGTCGATGACGTGGCAGGTACGGTGGCGGGGACACGTGGCAGTGACGTGGTAGGAGGCCACGCAGGCAGGTGACTCATCGGGTGACTGGGCAGGGGGGTGACGTGGGCATGACTGTGCAGGGGGTGACGTGGGCTGGTGACGTCACCGGGCGGGGCGGTAAGCGGTATGTGGCGCACCGCTTTTAAGGGATGGCGGTTTCGGAGGGGGGGGCTCCGCCACAGCCCGGCGCCTGACGCGTGGCGGGAGTACGGCGGCAAAACCGCCGAACTCCCGGACGTTAAAGGCCGGGCGCATCGGGGATGAGGATGCCCACCAGCCGTAGATCTGCGGGGCTGTGGATCAGACGGCTGGCGGCGGATGCGATGGGATAGGGGGTTAACGGGCGAGAATATTCGCAGGAATATTCCGAATTTAATATGCGCGGCGAATGGGTTATAAACTTAGGAAAATGGGTTTACGGGGTTAAATAAAGGTGCGGGTTAATATTTATGCACAGGAACTTTGGGTTAGGGGCGGAATGTGGGTTTTTACAGCGGTGGGATGAAATTTTTCACGGGGAAAGTTGAAATAATGGGTTTTTTGGGGTTCTTTGGGGTTAAGGGAGAGGTTACTAGCTAACCAAATGTCAAACCAGTTCCTCAATGATGCGGATGGGCTAAAAACAGTCCCAGATGGTCTGAGATTTCTCGGACTTGGTAGAATTATGGCTATAATGCCAGGGAGGGGTATTTACATAGGGGGATTTATATACATGATTTTAATAGGGGAAGGGAAAAACTAATAGGGAGTTATATAATAAGGGTGATGAGAAAAAGAGAGATGTTAGTGAACTCCAGCCTGAGTACCTCCAACTAAAAAAAACTGCCTCGGACCGAAAAATGAATTGCTTACCAAAATTGGAACACAGCAGTGGCCCTTAGACTAGCACAATCCTATGGATATTTTTTTGGCCATCTGTAGCAAATATGGAGCATTGCAGCATGCATAGCATGACATATTTGGCATGAAAAAATGTCGATCATGAAAGATGATTAACCTGCTGCAGCAGGAGGCTAACAGCATCAATGCCAACTCACTTGCTACCATAGTCATCTAGGAAATACCAACTTTCTAACATAATGAACATGAAACCCATGCTTTAATAACAATCATTTTATTTCTTATTTTCTTTCCTGTTACATAGGATGCATATTAAAATCAGTACAACAATTATGAAGACTGAAACTAGTCACATTTCTCAACACTCACATCTCAAACTGAATATTTCTCAAGAGGATTCATACTGATAAGCCATACTGTAAACATCATTATTATGACTTGCACCACAGTCCCTAAGGCCTAACTCGACAATATCTTCTTTAATTCAAGATAATTTTGTTGGGAGGTTTTATGTATGATATTGTACTACCTCTCTGAGGTACATACCCCATCTAGATGTCCACAAGGTATGTCCTTTTAGGACTATTCTTATCCTAGATATCCATACATGATTCCTCAAAGAATATTGGTCCTTTTCGACCACTCTTCTCTTGGATTCTTGTCCTATCCTCAAAGAGTGTTGGTCCCTTTCCTTTCTTGGAAATTATATCCTCAAGGAAACCACATATTCTTATCCAATCCTCTAACATCCTCTCTTCATCACTTGAAGAGGATAATTCACATGTGATATCAAAAATCACTCCCTCTCAAACCGAGAGGACATCCATATTCTCCCTTAATCTTGAGAATAGAACCTTGCTCCTTATTCAAGGAGACTCATTTTTCTCCCTCTCAAAACTAGAGGAGATTCTAAACTTCCTTCCAATAATGGCAGCCACCACCAAAAGCCTTATAGCTTGTCTTCATCAAAGTATTAGCTACTAATTTTCCATATCTACATGGATCTCTCCTTCCTTCCCATCTCTTGCAATGAACATACTTATTTTCGAGGTATCATGGAACCATCTCCATTCTTCACTCTTGTGATAAGATCCAGGTCATCCTTCTTTCTCATCACTTCCAATCTTTGACATGAAGGCATCCTTCCCAAACTTCTAAATAATCATGTCTTCCTCATGAAACTGATCTTCCTTGACCTTCACGTTATATTCTCACACTTCTACCTTCAAGATTAACACATCTTGACTTCAATATAGTTTCTAGGTGCCATATATTGAGCTTCCCTCAATACTTTTCATACATACAGTTGACTTTGCCTCAACTATCATCATTTATTCCTTCACCATTCTACTATGTAGAAAAATAATATGTTAACCAAATAATCAAACCAAAACGAAATAGACTTACCTTACCATGATGACCTTCTTGTTTCATCAACAGCCTCATTGACCATCTCCTCTCAAACTTTCCTTCTTGCATAAAAGTGCCTAATGATTAAACTTGATTACCAAGTTGCAATTTTTCTTTAGGAAATTATACTAGATGTTAATCAATATCACATAAATATTATAGAGTATGAGCTAATATTCTATACAATCTTAAGTAATTAAAGTTGTATTATTTTCCAACATTATAAATACCTAAGCATATATTTCTAACCAACTTCATTCCACAAGATTCTTATTCATGAATATTATCCATTTTTTTCTTTACAACATGCATTCTGATGCTTTCATCCAATCATCTAGCTATTCATATATTTCACAAAAAAGTTTGTATAATCACCCATTGTAACATTTCATCCCTTTTTACCATCATGTTTCCACATTACATAGAATATATACTATTCCTAGCATGATGCTCTTCCCAAGGAATTTCCAAGATTAAGGTCCTTTTCGAATCATAAGTAAGATGAAAACCTCTAACATGATGTTAGATAATATCTAGTTGAATATTATGCGAAATGGTACATTTTATCCTACATAATCTCTACTAAGTAACATAATTATATAAGTTCAATACATGCTACTATTATATGCTTATATCCTATGATGTTTATGCATATCATCCAAAATAAAAACATTCATAAAGACCTAGAAGTTAGTGAACCTTATTTAGTAGTAAATATCCTTCACTTCTTCCTTCTTTGCCTTCTTCTCAGGTTCTCCCACTGTTTCAATTGCATGAGCTTCACTTATATCCTTTCTCTTATTATTCTATTGATTTGGATGACCCCTCTTGTAGTGTCCAAACCCATTGCATTTGAAGCATTGCACCTTGGACATATCTTTCTACTTGGACTTGCCAAACTTTCCTTTCTTCATCTTCTTGACTCGGGATAGAAAGGATTGAGACTACTCATCTGATCCAATGTCATCCTTGACCTTGATCCTTGATTCTTCTAGTATCATATGTGCCCACAACTCATCAAAGGGAGTTGAATCCCTCTTGTAGTAGACACTCGTTGTAAAGTTGCTCGATTCTAGTGGAAATTTAGAAGCTCCCTAATTCCTTGCAAATGGTTTCTTAATTAAGAGACTCTCATGAGGAAGGATGCCATATCCTCATCCTTCGATTTTTTCAATCTATATAGCTTCTTTTGCAAAGACATATTTTGACTTATTGTACTTATAGAGTACAAAATCACTAGCTTGTTGTACATGGCTTTATCAGTCTTCGAATTTTCCACAAAAGGAACAAGAGAGTCCTTCATTGATTTTATTATGATCCTTTGAGCTCTTACTTCCCCTTTCTTGTACCTTGCTAGTTCGTTTGTCTTGTCTTTCCCATGTTCAATCATTTCTCCAATAACATATCTCATTATATCTTGCTATGTGAGTATCAATTCAATCCTCTTCTTCCATGCTAGATAGTTTACTAACCCAATGAGCTTGTTGCTCTCCTTACATAAATAAATTACATGACTTGAAGATTCAACCATTATGAGATAGTAAATTACTTACTTAAATTTTATCTCCAACCTTCTTGATATATTCAAGACCTTTAGAGATTTATTGATGATTCCCTTGAAAGATGTTCCCTAGGATTCCTCCACGAACAACTTCCACGATTGATGCCTTCAAAGTAGACTTCCTTTTGCGAGATCAACACCCTTCTTGCGAGATTGTTGTATTTTTTTATTTTCTTAAGTTTAGAAACCCTAGATTAGAATGTCTTTTATCAACAAACCTTTTACCATATCCCTTCAAAAGACAATCTTCTTTTTTTAGGCCTTCATAGCTTCTTATCCCTTGATCAACAATTCTTTCTAGTGTCTTTTTGGATGCCTTCCTTGCTCACCTTAGCTCTAAAACCATGTTAGAAAATGTAAAGTGACATCAATTATAACTTATTTTCTTCTACCTTGATACTTGCTTGTGAAACGTAGTTATCTTCTTTATGTTCTTTAGTTAGGTATTTTCATCAAACAATATCAAGAAACAACAAAAATAAAACAGGACACAAATATAGGTTCTCAGCTAAGGAAAAACCCCTCCAAGGGAAAAACCCATAAACTCTTATTTTCTTAGAATCTGCTTCAAATGACATGGAGTGACCCAATCCCTAGTCCAAGTCCTTCTCTCAGTACCATGTCATTCATTCCTCAATTCCTTCCTTTCTTCAGTACCAATATTCTTCTTCCTTTCTACTTCGACCTATCATCTTTAGTACTACTACTCAACCTGTAGCTTTGACCTAATAGATTTGTCCCTGCAACCTCTTGGAAACCCAAACACAACTTCCTTCTCAGACATACTTAGAGGAAGAAAGCTCTCTCAAGGTCAACAAGGTCAAGACAAGGATTTTACTATATCCAACAACTTGTTCTTGCAATTATGCTCCCAACAACTTCACTCCCAAGAAATTCATACTTGCAACTTTGGCCGCTTTCTTGCTACAAGAAACCTAGCTTATTTGCACATATGAGAGAGATATAGCCCATAAACAAAAAAAAATCATCATCCTAGCTTCTCCTAGACTTTTTCTCTCATTTTCCCAGCTTCCCAACAATAGATCGAATTATTTCCTTGATAGATCAAACTTGTGAGTTCGTGTGTCCAAATGAGGTCGAATTGATTCCTTTTATAGCCTTCTAAAGGGGTCAAATCCCCTCCTTTACACCGACTTGAGGATCCCAGGGTTGACTTGTACTCTTGAATATTCTAGGACTTTCTAGCCTCGAAAATAATTCTTTTTATAATTACAAATTTCTCAAAAGGGTGTTATAAACATGATGTTGACTCCTTTGACTCATGACAATAAATCCTAAGACCTAACAAACCCTAGAAGCATGAAGAAAATTCTTTTACCTAGAAGAACATCAATAATGAGCATGAAACCCATACTTAAATAATAATAATTTTCTTTCTGCCTTTCTTGTTTGTTACATAGGATACATATTGAAATGAGTACAACAATTATGAATACCAAAACTAGTTACATTTTTCAACATGTTTACTTTACAGTATAGGTTACCAAAGTACAAGAGCTCAATGACTCTATAAATGAGGACCACCCTATATTAAGTTAATTCAGTGGAATTTTTCTAGAAGATGTATCAAGATCACCATTTTGGAGAGAAATCGATTTCTCCATTAAGTTGATTCTTAGAGAAGGTCCAGTCTCAGGAAGCCCATATCACATGAGCATGCCAATGCTAGTAGAGTTAAATATATATCATTGAAGTAAATGATGGATAAGGAGTATAATAAACCTAGTGTGTTGCCTTGCATATCCCTAGTGTTGTTTATGAAGAAAAAGGATGGCACATTGTGACTTTGTATCAACTACCAACAGTTGAATAAAGCTACAGTGAAAAAAGGTACCCACTGCCCAAAATTGGCAACGTATTTGATCAACTGAGAGGGCCTATCAAGTTCTCTAAAATAGATTTTAGATCTGGTTACCATTAAATATGAATTAAGGATGAGTACATCCATAAGATGTCATTAAAGACAAGGTATGGACACTATGAATTTTTGGCGGTGCCATTTGGACTCACAAATGCGCAAACCACATTCATGTGCCAGTGAACAACATAATTAAAGCATATTTGGACAAGTTTGTGTTGGTTTTTCTGGATAATATACGGATCTAATTGAAAACTAGAGAAGAGTACTTGAAAGAATGTTATGAAACCAACTCACAAAAAGATAGAAAAGACATATCAATGACTTAAAAATCAGCCTCTTCAAGGGGGAAACCTCATTTACATTACACAAAAGAACAATTCTTGGATGATACAAATGATAAGACCTCCTTTCTATATATAGGAGTCTAAGTGGTCCCAATACAATTAGAGCCTACATAACAATAATATTGTAGGGCCACAACAATAAAAATAGTGGGCTTCTATGGGGTACAATAATAACAACATGGGGACTATATGGGCACAATAATACAATAAGGGGGTTGAACTAATAACAATAAGGGTTTACACTAGTAGTATAGTGACCTAACATGCCCCTCTCCTTCAAAAAGTGTTGTCCTCAATGCTTGAGTAGTTCTAGATGCATCTGTATAAAATTCTCATTCTCCCATGTGGAATCTTCAGCGGGTAAGTTTTTCCACTTGATGAGATACTCTAAAATTGATCGATTTCGTAGTTGTCAATTTCTTGTTTCTATGACTACTTCGGGTTCCAATATGATTTTTCCTTCTTCGTCAAATTCTAGCAATATTATTTGAACTGGGATCTTCTGCAACTTTTGAAGGAGTGCCCACACTTCTTCGTTATTTTTCCATTCATCCTTTGCTTCATTTATCTAATCTAGTTGGATAATAGAAATGGCACAAAACAATGCCTCCACGTCCTTATCCTTTCTTGAGAGTGCATCTACAACAAGATTTTTCTTCCCTTTTTTGTAGATGATTTCAAAGTCATAACCCAACAACTTTGTGACCCATTTTTGTGGTTCTTCTAAAGATAATCTTTGTTCTAAAAATTATTTAATACTATCATGATCAGTTTTTACCATGAAGTGTCTTCCCATTAGGTAAGGTCTGATGTTTGGAGGAACACTTCCTGGAATGAAATAAATAGCATGATCAGATCATGAATAGGTGGGAGGCCTTTGGGAGTCTCAAATACCTTGGAATGATTAACCAAGAATTTTTGGAGATCTAGATAAATAGATGATTTTGATGTGGGAACCTCTAACGAACATAATTGTGCAATTACACCTCATTGTTCTTTATTTAGAATCTTTGTCATTCTATTAGAGCTGGTTACTTTCCTGGTTTCTGTGTGATACCCCTTAATTCAACTTCCTTTCCTTCTGAAAAATATTTCATGAAAATTTCTTGAAAATTAAAATTTATTGCACCCAAGGATTGTAGCCATTGGACTCCTGGTACAACATCAGCACCACCCATTGGCATAGAAAGCATTGGGCTATTCAATACATACTCTCCCATGGATAGCTTGATATTATGGCACTTTTCAGAGCAATTTATGGTTCCCCCACTTGCAACCGTCACTTGACACTCTTGTGCTGGATATAGGAAGAAATTCAATTCCTTGGCTATCTTACAATGAATAAAATTATGGGTATTGTCTGAATCAATCAAAACTATTACCTTTTTCTTCTTTATGTGTCCTTTTATCTTGATAGTTTGAGGAGTGGTAATTTCGGCCAATGCATTACAAGATATGGTCAAACTCATTTATTCTTTCTCTAGTGTTTGTTCCTGTTGTATATCCTCTTCTTTTGACATTTCCTATTCCTTTTTGTCCTCCTCTTCGCAATCTATGTAAACTAATTTATTGTTGGCACACTTATGATCTTTAGTGTATTTGCTATCACAACTATAACAAAGCCCTTTTTCTCTTTTTTCTTCCAATTGTTGTGTTATCAACCTTGTAGGTTGTGGAAGGCTAGGGGCAACAACACTTCCATCTTTATAGTTGTGAGTGGTAGGTTTCCTTGTTGCCATAATTTTTCTTTCCATTTTTCTTGCCAACCTTAATTCCTTCTCCAATGAATCAGGTTCCCAAAGATGAACCTCATGTTGAATGTTATCCTTTAAATTCCTTATGAAGAAATCAATCCTTTGATTCTCTGGAATATCATTTACCCTTATATTCAATCTGTGGATGTCCTCAATGTGCTCTGCCATTAAACCCTTTTGTTTGAGATTTATTAATTGGCTAAACAAAGTGTTGATTTTTGTATCCTCATAATGTGCTATCATTTCTTCTGTAAAAATTTCCCAAGTGACAATTTGTTTACGAGAGCAAAGCCATTGATACCATGCAAACTGATTTAGTTCCAAATATAAAGTTGTAATACGTACCTTTTGCGTATTTTGCATATTATCGAGATCGAAATATTGCTCCATCTGTAGTATCCATGTTACAGGATCCTTGCCATAAAAATTCCTCATATCGATCTTTGAAACATGGTGGGTCTTCAATCCACTATTAGAGTCTATGAAATCATGATTAACATTTATTTTTTTTCTCATCATGAGTTTTCTCTATTTCTTTTTTGCCATTAGGAAGCCTTTCTTGTAGAAACTTTGTCAAGCCTTCCTTCAAACCTTCCACGTCTTTCTTCAAATATTCAATGTTTTCATTCTTTGAATCATGATTGACATTTATTTTGTTCTCATTCTAAGTTTTCTCTACTACCTTTTCGCCATTAGGAAGCCTTTCTCATAGAAACTTTGTCAAACCTTACTTCCAACCTTCCATGTCCTTCTTCCAATCTTCAATGTTGTCTTTCATACCATCCATCTTAGCTTCCACACATTTCTTTAAACCATCAATCATATCTTCCATTCCTTTCTTTAAAGAATCCATCTTATCATCCACGCCTTTCTTTAAACCATCCATCTTAGCCTCTGTTACTTTTTGTGAGAGTGAAATTTGTTGCACTTGGTCTCGTAAATTTGATATATCATGTTGCATTTCTTCCCCCTTCATCATGAATCATGATAGAGCTTTCAAGTTTCTTACTAGTTGTTCTATTTTATTTCTTCAGGGTATCAATTAATGATATTTATGCTTCACTATGCCCTTTGAACTCCTTCAAACTAATTTTTCAAACCAGACTTATGCAAAATTTTAAAAAAACTACACACTTTTTTCACTTTGTAGGAGCTCGATATTGAATCTGATGTATCTCTAACATTTCAGATCTCCAAAATCAGAATTTCAAGATGTGGTAGCCCTCTGAGTCCTCTTTCCTATGCCACCAGTCTTATCAAAATTGGATTCTCCAAGAAAGCGTTATGCCCAAACTCCCAATATGACCTGATTATACATTTTTTTAGTAGAGTGAACTTGTATGAAGTGCCATGTGTCACTATTTCAACCTTTGAACCTGAAAACAATTCTCCAAAAACTACAATCTATCCTCTTTTTGTAACTGTTAGCTCTGTTATGTTCTTCAGCAATTGATGAATAAAATCAAGTCAAATAGTGCTGGTTTGGGTTGGTATAGATTGCAAAGTGTTTGCAACTGTCTATTGGATTCCTCCTCCTGCATTTTCATTATGCCCTTAGTATTCCCCGCACCTCTATCTCCTCCTTCCCATTAAATCCTCATTATGCTCTTTGAGTCCCTTATATCCATGTTTTACACCCACGTTTGGCATAAAATCCTTGTTTATCTAGCTCCCGGGTGTTTATGTTTAAAAGCCTTATAAAACCCTCAAAACCCTTTATAAAAGCCCGACAGCTTTTCAAAACCCTGTATAAACCCTTTTCATTTAATCCCACGCATATATAATTAAAAGAAAGTTATAACCCGCATGACCATATTCATAAAGCCGCGGGGTCTTTTCACCCGTCACATCACTCCAAACATGTGCATTCATTCTCGGTCGTCCGATGATCCCATCTCATCACCCGACGGTGTTCGCAAGCCTTTGCCCCGTTAACTGCTCATTCGTAAGCCCGCGGGAAAGTGGTTTTCCCCGCCGACCTACCTACCACGCGTCACCATTCCATTGTATCGCACTGCCCTATACAAAAACCACCATAGCCCGAAAGTGGTGCGGGGAATACCACCCGCCCACGAATCTGCTTGTCCCCGCTCATTAACGTGCTCGCATCTCCGCCGCTCGTCAGCCGTCAGATCTCCCCAATCATGATCCGATGGTCCACGATCCTCCATTCCAAATTTCTTCCCGATGGCTTCCATAATCTCATCTACACGTTCATCTTCACGATCCGTTGGCTGTTATGGATCCCCGCGCCTTTGTGTCGTCCATCGCAACTCGCCATCAGATCTAGGCCTTCCATTCTGTCATCCAACAGCCAGTGTTCTTCCTAAGTTCTCCATCCATTTTTTATGCATTTTCAGTTTTTTCGGCCTGTTTTGTGTGCTCGAAGAAGCAAGAGATGATCCGGTCTTCAGTGCATGAATTCCTTAGCTACCACAGTTAAAGAATGGCATGGTCAAGGATGCAAAAGTACTGCCTTGAGGAGTTGAATTCCTTCAGCAGTTATGGACATTTATTATGAAGCATTCCACCTGTTCAAGGAGTACAACAAAGTACTTGAGAATGTCAAATTTGTTAATTAAAATAGTCAGAATGTATCGGAGGCCCATAATAGTTTGTAAATGTGGTTTGTGGTCAGTTATGACCCCTCCACGCTTAGGGCAGCAGAGAAATTTTGTATCCAACCTCCATATATACCCAGAAAAACGATGGAATCAAGTTGATGAGTGTTAATATGTTGTAAGCTTCAACTTTTGGAGACTGTAACTACTATGTAACCTGCAGCTTTTGGTCTTCATTTCCAGCTAATACAAGCTTCTTTTGTTGTTAATTGCTCATTTTCCACTTCTTCTTCTTCTTCCAGGCTGTGCCTGTTTTGAAATTATTCATGTTTTGTTAATGTTTAGCATTAGAGGGGCTGTCATCCCACCTTTGTGTTAGGATTTAGCATGTATCATTGAATTTGTATGCAGGTTTCTGTTTGTTCAATACCCGAGAGCTGTCATCCTGTCTGTGTGTTGAAAAATAGGTTTGCAGACCTATAATTGGTTGCAGCTGGCCATCACAGAGTCTTGTCCATCTGCTGGTGTGATCAGTGTTCTCCATCATCACATTGTCTCTAAAACTATGAGTAATTGGTGGTTAAAAGCCTTGTAGTCTTGGGGTGTTCACCCATGTCTGGGGTTAAGCATAGTACGAGTGGTTATCTAGCTTGAATAGGCAGAATTTGTTTCATTCATCCACCAATTTATTCAACCTTTTGTTGAGTTTGTAATGTTCCCAAGCATCTCTGATATACAACCTAGGAGAGTTTCTTAGGGTGATAACATTAATTGGCACCATTGCTGGGGAGAGGAGAATCGAAGCTCAGCTTCCTTGGGAGAACGACACAGCTTCAAGCTTTGATGACAGACAAGGTTTGAACATAGTTTCTGGTTGTAATCATCTATCTGGTGACTCCATTGGAGGAAGACCATCATTTGGTGACTCCAAATTGAAGTTCTGGCTCAGTTTATGAGACACACTCGAAGAAATTCTCAAAAATCTCCAGCTGAATCAGTTCCTGAGCCCGAGAAGATTGTCAAGTCGAAGGAAGCTTCACAGAAATGGGCATCAGGATCAGGTAAGCCTAAGAAGTCTCATTCATCTCTGAAAGATAAAGTTATTGCTGAAGATTTATAGTTTGAAGATTTAGAACACAGCACTGTCAATAAGGAAAAATCTTCAGAGATTGGTTCAGCCCCTTGTTCAGTTAGTTCCCCTTTGAATCTCAGTCCAAAGAAAGCTTCCATTTTAGTCCAAAACATCCCTTTATCTCTGCCATCCATCACATTACTCCCTACCATTCAATCTGCTAGTATTCTTCCAAATATTCCAATCATGGCAGGACAACAAGCACCTACGAGAATAGAAAGGATTGTAGCTGCCAGATATGGACCATTGGTATTTCCTATGCCTTTAAATCCTATTCCTATGGGAGAATATAAAAAATAGATGCCTAAATTCACTGGAACAGAGGGAGTAACAGCAGAAGAACATCTTGAAGCTTTTTACAGTTATGTTGATAATTTAGATATAAGTGAAAATGATGTGTGGATGAGAGTTTTTGTCCAGAGCCTTGATGGAGAGGCTAGGAAGTGGTTCAGAGAATTACCCCAGAGATCTATAATAAATATTGAAGCATTAGATGATGCATTTTTTAAGCAATGGGGAGATAAAAAAGACTTGTTGTATTATCATACTGAGTTTGGTAATCTAAAGATGGAAAATGGGGAATCAATACCTGAGTTTAACAAAAGATTCAATCGAATGTATGGTAAGATACCAGCTGAGGTTAAGCCTACCCCCACTTCTGCCAAACTCACTTATGCCAATGCTTTCAACTCTAATTTTTGCTTGCTATTGAGAGAAAGAAGATGTGCTACGCTGGCAGACATGCAGGATGCAGCTTTAGAAGTAGAATCTAATATCATGGCTACAAAGAAGCTCAAAAATCAAGCTGACAAAAGAAGACAGAGAAATCAGGATTCTACTTCTTCTACATCATCTTCAGAGCCTGAATTAGACAAGATGACCAAAATGATAGAGTCATTGGCTGCTGAAATTTCTAAGCTAAAGATTGAGTAGAATTCCGGGAAAACAAGGCAGCAGAACACATTTGCTCCAAGAAACCCCAATCCATTCAGAAGAGCAAATGAGAAGTTACAAATCATGCAAAGGGGTGAAGAAACAAAGGAAGATTAGAAGGTCAAAGCTCCTTTCCAAAATGTAGTCATGGAGGAGGAACAATTCGAAGAAGACAAGGATGAAATTCGCTGCATGGAAGATAAAGGCAGCGCTGCATTTTTTACATTAGTTGAATATGAACAATCATTGCTATAGGAACAAAACAGTCAGGAATGGGATAGAGGAGTTGTTCTACAAACTGGTGACCATCAGAAATATAATCTGAGATCCAATGCAAATAATGTCAGAGAAAAGGTTGCCCAAGGAGCTGCTATCCAAACGGAATCGCAGAATGTCAAACAAAGAAGGCCAGCAGCTGATACAGTCATCCTAAAAGCTCCAGTTCAAGAGGTAAAAAGTTTTGATAAATATTATTTGTCTTTCATCTTTGAGTCAGAAGTTCAAAAATTGAAAATATATGTGCCTCTGGCTGAGTTGGTGAAGACTAAACTATTTAGAAAGCCTATCCTTGAGGCCCTTGAGCTAGAAACCAAACAAACCTCCATTGACTCTGTTAATTTGCAACATGACAAACATGCCATTGTGCTCAGCCCTATGATTGAACCTATTGATAATAATTGTCCATCTTTTTATGTCTCATTGACCATTCATGACAAAATCCTCCACAATTTCCTGCTAGACACAAGTGCCAGCCACAATTTGATGCCTAAAACTGTCATGGAAGAGTTAGGGCTTGATATCACTAGACCCTATCATGATTTATTTTCTTTTGATTCAAGGAAGGTTAAATGTCTTGGATTGATTAAGGATCTGGCCATTACCTTAACTCAGTTGCCCATGAAGAGCATGATGATGGATATTGTGGTAGCGGATGTCCCTCCTAAGTTTGGCATGCTGTTGTCCAAAGGTTGGATTAAGAGACTAGGTGGTACATTACAGAATGTTTTATCTTATGCCACTGTCCCAGTGTTTGGAGGAGAAAGCAAGAGATTGTACAGAGAAGCACAGTTGGCATATATCATCAGTGATGAGAAGAATCCTACAAATCATCCTATATATGCAGTGGAAACTGATTTTGGAGCATGCATTCTCCAAAGAGAAGAATCTCAGAAGGCCGAAATGCAGCTCAGGAAACCAATTGTTCAGGCTGAGAAAGAGCAAGGAAGTTAGATTTGGGAGTTATTCTTTGATGGAGCATGTTCCAGGGAAGCTGCAGGAGCAGGGGTGGTGCTAGTATCTCCACAACAAGAAAGCATTCAGCTGTCTTTTAAGCTAGTTTTTCATGTCACAAATAACATAGCAGAGTATGAGGCTTTGCTGTTGGGCCTTAATGCGACAAAAGACAGAGGAATCAAGAGTATAAAGGTATTTGGAGATTCTGATTTGATCATTCAGCAAGTTAATAAAACATTTCAGGCAAAGCACCCAAGGTTGCAGACATATAGAGATGAGGTATGGAGAATCATGGATTCCTTTGACTTTTTCTGTATTTCATACATTCCTAGAGCCCAAAATCAACTTGATGATTCCCTTGTTGTTTCTGCTAGTCTATTTATACCTCCCATGCCTCCCAAACTAGTATATGAAGTTCAAATGAAGTATAGACCATCCTTGCCCGATAATGTCCTGCATTGGAAAGTTTTTAATGATGATGATGAGATAAATAGGTTCCTTCAAATCATTGATGAATTTTCAGAAATGAAAATTGACCAGGAGAATGAAGCCTTGTTAAAATAACCTCAGTCCCAGCTTAGAAATAAAATTGGCAAAAATAGCATTGTCCAGCTTCCTAATAACAATATTCCCAAGGGTCTAATTCCTCTAGAAAGATTGTTTGACCAAAATGATGTGCCTTACAAGGCTGCCCAAAAACAAGACCAAACTGTAGTCTGTAAGCATGATACAGGAAGTCCAGGTTAGCCTAGCTATTTGAATTTGTCCACTCATTTGTCTGTTGATCAAAGTGCTGAATACTGCAATTTAATGAGGCAATTTTCTGATGTGTTTGCCTGGGAGTATAGTGACATGAAAACGTATGACAAGAACATAATTCAACATAAAATACCTCTGGAAAAATACACTATACCATTCAAACAGAAGATGAGACCAATAAATCCCATGCTTCTTCCATTGATTGAGAAAGAAATTAAAAAGTTGCTGGTTACCAAGATCATTGTTCCTCTCAGATATTCAAAATGGATAGCCAATCTAGTGGTGGTGAGGAATAAAAGTGGTGAAATCAGACTGTGTGTTGATTTCAGAAATTTGAACGAATGCTCAAAAAAAGACAACTATCCTCTGCCAAAGATGGATCATTTGCTGCAAAAGGTTTTAGGAGCTAAATTGATGTCATTTTTAGATGGATTTTCAGGCTTTAATCAGATTGTTGTGCACCCAAATGATCAAGAAAAGACTGCATTTACCACTCCTTGGAGCACTTTTATGTATGCCAAAATGCCATTTGGATTGATGAATGTTGGAGCCACCTTTTAGAGAGCTATGAACATAGCGTTCATGGGAGATAAGGACAAGTTTGTACTTATCTACCTTGATGATATAACAGTTTATTCCAGCAACCATCAAAATCATTTGCAGCATTTAAAAAAAAGTATTTCTGAAGTGCAGGAGGTTTGGAATCTCAGTCAATCCAAAAAAATCTCAATTTGCTTTGAATGAAGGCAAGCTGTTAAGACATGTTTTATCTGATACAGGTGTTCATATTGACCCAGAAAGAGTCAAAGCAATTCAGACTTTGTCTGTCCCTAAATCAAAGAAGGATATCCAGTCCTTTCTGGGTAAAATAAATTTTGTGAGTTTTATTCCAAATTTTGCAGAACTAGTTAAGCATGTTACCTCCATGTTGAAGAAATGAGCAGAGGTAAGATGGACTGATATAGCAAGGAAATCATTTGAGTCAATTAAGAAAGATATTATGGAGGCTCCTACATTAATAAGCCTAGATTATTGCAAGGAGTTTCATATATTTTCATTTTCCTTTGAAGATACTATTGCAGCAGTTTTATTGCAGCAAGATGAAGAAGGTTCAGAACATCCGGTGGCATTTTTTAGCAAGAATTTGAGGGATGTTGAACTAAGATATGATATTATAGAAAAATAGGCATATGCTCTTCTTAAATCCTTAAAGGCTTTCAGAGTTTATATCTTGCATTCAAAAATAATTGCATATGTGCCTTCTGCTGCAATAAAAGATGTCTTGACATGACAACCTAATGTTGATGGAAGAAGGGCAAAGTGGATTGCAAAAATGATAGAATTCAACATAGAGTTGATGCCCACTAAACTAGTTAGAGGTTAGGGGTTTGTGAAGCTATTAGCTGAAGAAAATTACAGGTCTTTGGATGTTGATTTACTATGCACAATTGCAGAAAATGGTCAGAAAAATGAAGAAGAAAGAATAGTTGAAACAGAGAGAAAGCAGTCAGTGGCTGAAAATCTAGCTTCTTTTTTTTTACAAGATCGTCTACTCATATATTATAAAACTGCGTTGTGCAAAAGCTGTTACATCAGATTCAAGAAGAGGAAGAAGAGATGAAGTCCAAAACCGGGACGCAGCCCTTGACTTCTGAGAGTTTAACTTGAGGAGAATATGTTGAAATAGATATCTACTGTACTGTCTGACGAACAAGCCATCTATAAGACTTACTTTGCTATTCATAAGATTAACACCAGAATTGGTTTACTGTGTCTTCCATCTGATCATCCCTCTGCTGGTCCTTTTGGCTTGCCTTTGTAGAGGCCTCTGCCTGCATGCTCTCCGTGAGGTTCTTGATATGATTGATGGCCTCCTCCAAATGCTGGCACTTTTCCTTAAGGTCCTCGATTTCCTTCTTTTGTTTTATAAGCTTTTTTCGCTTGGATCGACTGTCGGCATGAAAATCGTCTCTGAGGTCGTTATGGTGCTTTACAAACCGGGCAATCAAAAAACAGTGTTCTTTGCAAAGGGTGCAGGTGTCATTTCCTAGCACCCTATCCAGTGGATTCCCCTGTGGCTCTGCTCCCTCCTGGGCCGCTGGCTGCTGTCTGTTCTCTGCCATGACTGAGAAGAAGCGGGTTAGTGAACAAAGAGTTGAATAATGACTTGGATTATACCTGAGAACTGCGTGGATGGCCTGCTGATCGAAGTAGCTCTGCTTTTTGCCTTGCTTGTTGCTGAAGAGGAGATCAAAGGGAAGGAACCACAGTGTTCTATGAACGCACTGTTTGCTTTCGCTGTGGTGAACTGCGTTGCCACGCTCAGGACGCCCAACTCTACCTATCTGATACTGAAAAGGCAATGAGTTTCTGAGGAAATCGGGGAAGGGAGAGGGGATATAAAGGGGAGGGGGGGACCATTCATGATGAGATAGCAGGATATTTTTTCCTGCGGGAACTGGGAGCGGATCCTGCTTCAGATTCGAAGTGCACTCTCCAGATGGGCGGAAATGATGTTTACCTGAAAAGTCAGAGGGGAGATCACGAGAGGATTGAGTGTGCATTGCTCTGGGATCGAAGGGAGAGGAGAAAGACGGCGGTGTGTAGGAGAAAGGAGAATCGAGGGATGAGAGACCGATGAAGTGATTGCTGATATGACAAAATCCGGAGAGGTTGTTCTGATGTGCTGTCTGACAGTTTGATTTCTTATGGTATCGCCCTTTCATATATTCTTTCGTTCTCACGGACCTGTCCTTGCTGCCTGTTGACTGCCTTACTTGCTAAGGAGTCCGCCTCTGCGTTATTTTCTCTTAGCACGTGCCTAAAGGTTACTTCACCCATATTTCTGATGTTATCTGTAATCCTCATCCTTATGTTGTTGAGGCCTGCTTTGCTGAATTCTTTGTCTGTGCTCATGGCTGAGATGATGATGGTCGAGTCCCCAATAATGATGGCATTCCTTAATCCCAATCTGGATAGAATTGCGGTGCCTAGAAGTAAGCTGTAGGCTTTGGCTGCATTATTCGAGGCCTTTCCAAGTCCCCATTCATAGCTGCAGATGGAATTCCCCTTATGGTCTTTAATTATGCCTCCTGCTCCTGCTTCTCGGGGATTGTTCTTTGATGCGCCATCAAAGAAAAGAAGGGGGCGATTTTGATTGGAAATCCATTGACTTATCTCTTCTTTAGTTCCCCTGAGTTTCCAGTTGGAATGCTTCTGATGTGCTTTGCTCTGGGGGGGAGGACTCTGAGAGTGGCTGATGTTGAAGTTACTGTACCATTCCCTTTCTTCTTGTGCCCAGCTCATCTGATCTGGGGGAGCTATGAAGTTTGCGCTGACAGCTTCAGAAATGTTAGCAATTGTTTTTGCTATGACATTTTCTAATTTAGGCATTTTGTTGTTAAAAACGTGATTGTTCCTGGCTAGCCAGAGGTTCCAGCAAAGGGTAGCAGGAATGCACTTCCACACTCTGATTAGATTATTCTTGCCTTTTCTAGAATGAGGGAAATCTTTCTTCCAGTTCTTCTGTAGATTGTGCATCTGGTCGTGGGTTCCTCGAATATCCAAGGGGCTTGTTAACTGTTTCCAACAACTTTTAGCGAAGGGGCAAAGTAGGAAGGAGTGCTGAATAGACTCCTCCTCTGCTCGGCAGAAACAGCAGATCGATGGGCCTTGAATTCCTCTCTTTCTCAGATTCTCAGCTGTAAGAATTTTCCCTTTTAAAAGGGTCCAATTGAAGTGTTTTACCTTTGGAAGGCATTTTGTCTTCCAAGCAGCTGTGTGAAGGTTCCAATTTGCTGCAGGAGTTGTATTTTGTAAAGATTTATATCCTTATTTTACTGAGAAGGACCCTCCACCAGTGTCCCAGATGTATCTGTCCTCGTTCTCCTTGTTGGTTGGTGCTGATCCAGATAGTGAAAGCTTCAGTGTGAGCCATAGTTCTTTGAGGTCCAGAGGGAGATGCAGATCTTTCCAAGCCAGCCATCTATTTTGGTTCCACAGAGATATATCGTACAGGGTGATTATCTTTCGTTCCTCCATCCAATCTTGCAGGGGCCTAAGCTCTTGAAGAAGGTTTCTTGGGTTGGAGTTCATTATTCTATCAGACCATATCTTGGTGCTCTTTCCGTTGCCTGGGAATTTGGAGACATTTTCTCTGAAGTGTGCCAAAACTTTCTTGATGAGACGCCACATCGGAGTGCAAGGCCTGTCTGCTATTGGTTCATTGAGGATGTTGGAATTTGGACCTCTGAGATATTTTCTTTTTATTGTCTCCACCCACCACGAACCATTTCCTGTGAGAATCCTCCAGATCAGTTTGAGCCCCAGCGCCTGGTTGGAAAGGCTTGGTATTTTTATGGAGAGACCTCCTTTTTCATAAGGAAGAGTGACTTGGTCCCAGTTGACGAGGCTGAATTTCTTTGTGTCCTGTTTACCTCCCTGCCAGAGAAAACTTCTCATCATGAGTTCCATGTGTTTGTGGATACTAGCAGGAGCCATAATTACCGCATATTGGTAAATTGGGAGGCCTGAGAGGACAGCCTTTATAAGGATGGTTCTGCCAGCTAGGTTTAGCCAAGAGGCGCCCCAGCTCTGGAGTAGGCCTCTCATCTTTTCAATATGATTTGTCCAGACCTCTGCTTTGATGTGTTCCTTTGCCAGAGGCAGACCCAAGTAAGAAAATGAGCTCCAATTTTTTTGTAGTGGAATGTCCAGAATTTGGGCTATTCTTTGCTGTGTCTGATAGGGCACATTCCAAGTGTACAGTTTACATTTCCTGTTGTTCAGTTTGCCTCCGGAAGCTTGGAGGAATGCATCCAAAACTCTTTTGAACCTCCTAGCCATCAAACTGGAGGCTCCCCCAATTAATAAAGTGTCATCCGCGAATAACGAATGATTTATCTCCTTTATTCCTCTTTCAATGCGTATGCCTGTGATTTCTTTTTTGTTGCGAAGATTTTCTAGATGAACACTGAGAGTCTCCGCCATGATAATGTAAAGGAAAGGGGAGAGGGGGCAGCCTTGCCTTAGCCCCCTAGAACTTCTGAAGGATTTGCTGGGCCGACCATTGATCAGCGGGGCAGTCCATGGATTGGAGATACACCCGCTGATGATGCTAACAAAGTTGGAGGAGAAACCGAATTTTTTTAGGACTGCACTTAAGAAGGAGTGGTCCACTCGGTCAAAAGCGTTGGCCATGTCCAGTTTGATGATCATTCCACGTTCTCCTCTGTTGTGGCTGCTATGGATGGCTTCCTGGATTAAAATAACATTGTCTGTGATCTGCCTCTTTGGGACAAAGCCGCCCTGATTCTCTGAAATTAGAAGAGGAAGGAATTTCTTTAACCTGTTGGCAATTATTTTTGTTATGATCTTGTATGAGACATTGCAGAGCGAAATGGGCCGGAACCTATCAAAAGATTTGGGGTTTGCTTCCTTGGGAATCAAAGCTATGTGTGAAGACTTTGTGTTGTCCCCCAACTTGTGATTTCTAAATGCATTTTTTACCATTCTCACAAAATCCTTCTTTATAGTTTCCCAATGCTGCCTGTAGAATGCAACTGTAAATCCGTCCGGCCCCGGAGCCTTGTCTTGCTGCATGCTGAAGGTGGCTTCTTTGATTTCTTCTGCTGTAGGATCTTGCTCCAACTTGTTATTGTGATCCTCTGTTATTTTTCTCTCTATTACACTTAGAAATGCATCGCTGTCATATTGTTGGGGATCTGCCGAAAGAAGTGCCTTGAAGTGATTAAATGTTGCGTTTTTTATGTCTTTTTGTTCCTTCAACTCTCTCCCTTCCACTTCGATTTTGTCTATCTGATTGTTGGCTCTTCTGATTTTGACATTATTGTGAAAGAAAGAAGTGTTTTTATCCCCAGCTTTCAACCATAAGCAGCGGGATTTCATTCTTTGCTCCTCTTCCTCCACTCGGTTTTGCCGATATAGCTCTTTGTACATATTTTTTTCCTTCTCTAAGTCCTCTGCTGTGTATTGCGTCTGTTCTTTTTCTTTGTGCCAGCTTTCCATCTCTGTTAACAGCTCTGTTTTCTTTTTCCTTTCAGAGGTTGCCTTATCCCTCGCCCATTGCTTTATAACTGTCCTAAGTTGTTTTAGCTTTGTTTCCCATACGAAATGTGGCGAGCCTAATACTTCATTTGCCCACTGTTTTCGTACAAGGGTGCGAAAATCTTCATGGGAGTCCCAGGCTTTGTTATATTTGAAAGGAAGAGGACCTAAGTTTATTCCTTTGTCCAAGGTGAGGACCACGGCCTTATGGTCCGATGCTGTGCCGTGAATTATATGACTCCTGATTGCTTGGAAATTACCTGCTACACCTTCCTGAATTAGGAACCTGTCCAGCCTCTCTTTTATATTGTGTGATCCTGTTCTCTTATTGGTCCATGTGTATTTGCCATTCGACAGAGGGGTGTCGATCAGATTGAAGAGCTGAATGATGGCTTCTAACTTGTCTCTCGATGGATCTGCATGGTAGTTCCCACCATATTTTTCTTCCACCTGCCTAATTAGATTCAAATCTCCCCCAAGAATTATCCACCTGCTCTAGATAGTGGTGAGATCCGCTTCTATAGAGTTCCAACAGCTGGCTTTGTCTCTGTAATGGTTAGGTGCATATATATTATAAATGTAATAAACTTCTTGGGTGCTTTTATTCTTTAGATCTGTTCTGATCCACCAGTTGCATAGCTGTGAGTTGATGATTTCCCACTTATTTTTGTTCCATAATGTTCCTATACCTCCTGAAGCCCCATCTGAACCTTTTGATATGCCTGTGTAGTTTTTGAATCTTTGGGTTTGAAGTAGAAAGTCCTGCTCGGTGGTTTTGGTCTCCTGGATTAGGAGAATGTCTGGCTGTTCCTGATTTATAAGGTCCTTGATTGCTTTCAGCTTTAAGGAAGAGCCGATCCCCCTACAGTTCCAAGAGACCAAGTTCATTATTTACCAGTTGTGGGGTGGGATCCTGATTTCTCCTTGGCCTTTTCGCCACTTCCTTTTAGCTTGCCTAGGAATGAATCCATGGGTTGTTGAGTACCGGTTGCCATCTCCTTAGCTGCTGTTTCGTCCCTTAGCTCTTTATTCGTTTTTCGACCAACTTTTCTCGGGGGATCGGATGGCTGGTTGGCTTCTTTTGCTTTGTTTCTAGTGAGGATTCTTTCAATGGTAGGAGGGGGGGAGGGAGGAGGGTTGGAACACGGAGAGGCTGGGCGTGGGGATTGAGGAGGGGAGGGCGGAACTTCAGCTGTTAGGGATTCGAAGGGGTTGGAGGAGGAGGGGAAAGCTGAGGAGGGAGGGGGAGGAGGGGGAGGTTGACTTGATGCCGGAGGGGCTGTGGAGCTAGTGCCCGGGTTAGAGGAGGACTTTTTCCTTTTAACTTGTTCCCATGGTCCTTCAGCATTTTCCTCATTATGTTCTACTTCATTTACTTTTAACTTGCTACATCTATTGGCAAAGTGACCGTACTCCTGACATACCTTGCATTTGAGGGGCAGCTGTTCGTAATCCAGCTGCTGAATGTGCATCCATTGATCCACCTTTAACTTAATGGCTTCTGGCAGTCCTTTCCCAAGATCAACTTCAACGCAGATCCTTGCGCATGCGTGCATATTCTCCCTTGGTTCCGATCTGTCTATATATTTTCCAACTGCATTGCCGATCACTCTGACCGATTCATCCCCCCAGCAGTGCAGGGGAAAATGGGGGAGGCGCACCCAAACAGGGACCGCGTTGGGAATGTCCATTTCCGGATCGAAGTCCGGGGTCCATCTGTTCAGATAGAGACCTCTTGTGTCCATGAAGTAAGGTCCATTGCGGAAGATGAGGTGCTTGTCTTCTTTAGTCTCGAACAGGAAGGTGTAGTATCCTCGCCCGCAGAATCTGATGGCGATCTTTCCTTGGATCATTGTGCTCCAGTTGCGCTCCACCCATTTTTGGACAGTTCTTGGAGATGGCCAGAGTCCAGTGAACTGTCCAACAAGACCTCTTTCTGATAAAGCTATTGCCGATTTCCTTGGGAGGGATGGAGGTAGGTTCACCTCAGGGATCTCATCCAGCTTTTTTATGAACTTTGTTAATGAGGGGCGAGGTCTGGCATCTGATGGCTCTGACAGAAGAGAGGCAAAGATTTCCTCTGGGTTCTCTGAAGCTGGAGGAGGGGAAGCGGATCCTGCCATTGCAGGCCCGCTGAGAATGGCAGGAGGGACAAACCATCAAGCGGTCGGTTCCCCGAAGGTGGGGTCCGCGCTAAACGACGAGAACAAGGGTGCAGCAGAGGCCCGACCAGGCAGAGCCTGGGGGCGAGGGCAGAGGCACGGGGTTCGATCGGTCAAAGCTCCATCGCAGCGTCGCAGTCCGCTACCTCAACCATCTAGGCCACACCAACCCTTAACATGACAGATTTTTTGGCTGAAAATCTAGCTTCTTATAACTGGTATGATGAAATAATTAATTTCTTGCTGAAGCTAGAGATCCCTTTAGGATTTACTCCTAGTCAGGCCATAACTTTAAAACTTAGAGCAGCAAAGTATTGCATTATGGAAAATCTGCTCTACTGGAGGGATCCATCTGGAATATTGTTAAGGTTTCTGGACAAAGAAAAATCAACAGAAGTGATGCAGCAATTTCATTCCAGCATGTGTGGAGGGCACCATTATTGGAAGACTACATCCCATAAAATCCTGAGATCTGGGTACTATTGGCCCACTTTATTTTCTGATGTATTTTCTTTTGTTAAATCTTGTGACAGGTGCCAAAGATTTGAAGGAAAACAGCAATTGCAATCCCTGCCCTTAAAACCAATTCAAGCAAAAGGACCTTTTCACCAGTGGGGCTTGGATTTTATTGGAGAAATCAATCCACATTCTAGTGGCCAGCACAGGTGGATATTGGTAGCCACTGATTATTTCACAAAGTGGATTGAAGCAGTCCCTACCAGGAAAGCTGATCATAATGTGGTCATGAAGTTTTTGATAGAGAATATCTTCAGCAGATTTGGTTTCCCACATAAATTAATTACAGATAATATAGCAGCTTTCAGGCCAAAAGAGCTAGTGGAAATGTGTGATTCAATGGGTATTAAACTTGTTCATTCCACCTCATATTATCCTCAAGGAAATGGGTAGAATCCTCTAATAAAAGCCTGATCAGGATAATAAAGAAGCTATTAGAGGACAATAAAAAGAATTGGCATTCAAAGCTCAAGTATGCACTAAGGGCTGACAGAGTGACCATTAAAAAATCCACAAGGAATTCTCCTTTCAAGCTGATATATGGCACTGAAGCTATATTTCCAATTCAACTAACTCTCCCTATGGCAAAATTCCTTCAAGAAGAGCAGAATGATGGAAGAAGACATGGCAAAGAAGATCATTGATTTAGCAGAGGTACATTAGATTAGAGAACAACTGATTGAAAAAGCTACAGCACATCAAAGAAGGATCAAGGAAGCCTTTGACAAAAAGGAAAAAACAAACAATTTTCAGATTGGTGACTTGGTTTTGAAATGGGAAGCACTGAAGGAAAAGAAAGGCAATCATGGGAAATTTGATGCTTTTTGGACAGGGCCTTTCATCATTTCATAGATTCAAGGGAAAAACACCTTCATACTGAAAAGTATGGGAGGAGAAGCAGTTTTTTATGGCCCAGTTAATGGGCGGTTTTTGAAAGTTTATGTTGTTTAAGGTCTTTTGGCCTTAAAGGCTGTAAATATTTTGTTTTTATCAGTTTTCTGTAGGCAACATAGACTCCATGCCCAATGGAACACTAGGAATTTTGATTAATTGGTTTTCAGCTAGAAAGGCAGTGGTCTGCAGGTTCTTGAGACCTCACAGGGAGGATCTCATCCCCAGAAGGAGCCAATGTTAGCTCTGCTATGTTCTTTAGCAGTTGATGGATAAAATCAGGTCAGATAGTGCTGGTTTGTGTTGGTATGGATTTCAAAGTGTTTGCAGTTGTCTATTGGAATCCTCCTCCTGCATTTTCATTATGCCCTTATAATTCCCCGCACCTCTGTCTCCTCCTTCCCATTAAATCCTCCTTATGCTCTTTGAGCCCCTTATATCCCTGTTTTACGCCCACTTTTGGCATAAAATCCTTGTTTATCTAGCTCCCGAGTTGATCCAGGTGGATATTGGTGGCCACCTACCAGGTCCACCTGGACCCCCACCATTGTCTTTCTCAGCATTTTCAGTTTCCTTAATTGTAGCACAGTTTACTATTTTTAGCAGTTTTTCGGGTCCTGAACTTTCGGAGCCGTTTTGAGGCCCTAAACGACGTTTTTTTGGAATTCTGGGGCGACCGAACCTTATGTTGCCTCCCAAAGTGGTAGTACTCGGATAGATCTTTCTAACGAGCTATCGTACGCGTCAAACGGAGATCGTATGCCAAAGTTACGACCCCGGGAAATTGATGTACCAATTTACCCAAACGGGGCCCACAATTTGGCGTTTCATCTTCTAGGGTTAGGTTTCGGTATGTGAAGGGTTTTCCATTGTTTCTCAACAATAAATAGGCCTTCGAGCCTCATTGTAATACAGTTCAGAACAGTTCAGAGGCATGTAGCCATCACATCTCTTCTCAGAGATAAGCTACCATCGCCCTAGCTAGTTTATTGCCATTTCTGTTTGTAAGCATATGTCAGTATTTTCCATTAATGAAATGAAGTATTATTTCCGCTGCATCTTTGTGTATATGGTTATCTCTGTAATTTGTTGCGTTCCTGTTTAAATCTGGATCAGTGGTATCAGAGCGGTCTGCTTTTTCTCTGTTTTTCTTTGCATGTCCCCAACAAGGTCGGGATATAAGGAGTTAGGGCTTGAACTGGTTGAACCTTTGCAAGACCAGCCTCGTAAATCCCGACGGCCTCCCATGGCGGACGAGAAGAAAGACGAGGGGGCAGGAGATCCCATCAAAATCTTGCTCGAAGAAGCGCTCGAGCGACAACGGAACGCGATGATGGACAGCTTTGCACAGATCCTTCAGCGGCTACCCAGAAGCGGCGCATCGGCTTCCAGCAGCTCCTCTGGAAACGCCACACCCTTTAAGGTACAAGTTAATTTTGAAATCCCCATATTCGAGGGTCAGATAGACGCCGATGCCGTAGATAAATGGTTAAATCTGCTAGAGGGTTATTTTTCTGTTCATGAATTTTCGAGTCGGGAAAAGATTGTTTTTGCTCTTCTCAAAGCAGCCCCCCACGTCAAGGACTGGTGGGAAACCTACTGCGAGCAGAAGGATGAAAGTACTGGCTCACTATTTTCAGCCACACCCACCTGGGATTCGTTTCGGGATGCCATCAAGGAGCAGTACTACCCTGTCGGAAGCTATGAGGATGAATACATAAAGTGGACCATGCTGCGGCAGGGAAGGGACCAAGATGTGCCGGAGTTCACCAATCTTTTCCATACCCTTCGCACAAAGTTGGGTATCAAGGATTCAGAGCAACATTTGATACTCAAATACTGTGACTGCCTGCACAAGTACATCCAGGAAGAAATACAGTTCCTAAACATCCCCTCGCTCGGCGTAGCATACCGGTATGCCGTCAAAGTCGAGCAGAAGTTTAAACAAAAGAAGCGAGACTTTGGATCTGCGAATCCAAAGCAGGGGAAAGGTGCCCCTAAACCACAGAACAAAGGACAAAGCCAAGGCGGGACAGCCCAAGACAACCAGCTGAAGCTGCAAGCAAAGAGCAACGCCGCGAAGCCGAGAAAGGACACTGGAAAATGGTGCGAGTTCCATAAGAGCTCCACTCACAACACAAGTGAGTGTTGGGCCAAACAGTCACTGGTGGCTGAGCTAAAGGTTTCAGAATCAGATGCATGTTCCGACTCTGAGTCAGAACCCGATAAGGGGTATGAAAAAGGGAAGCAGATCATTGATGCGGATCCCAGCGCCACTGTTGCTACCGCAAAGATCCAGAAAAATGAACCCGAAGATCCAGAGGAGGAGGAGCGTCTCTTCCACTCCCAGATGTGGGTCAAGGGCTCCCCGATACAGTTCATTGTTGATAGCGGGAGTCAAAAGAACCTCATTTCGGCAGAGGTCGTGAAGCGGTTGGGCTTACCGACCACAGCACATCCACAACCATACACCATTGGGTGGCTTTACCAAGGGCGAGATCTTCGCGTGAGCCAGCAGTGTCGCCTTCCATACAACATCAAGCCCTTCACGGATGAGGTATTGTGTGACATTGCTCCCCTTGAAGTTTGTGATGTATTACTAGGACAACCATACTTGTGGAAGCGACATGCTGTGTATGAATCAAGGCCCCGTGCTGTTATTATTACATTGGGAAATAAGTTGTTCAGGATACCAGAGGTACCACCACCTGTCGCCATCTCTTTGATTACTGCAAAACAATGCAGTAAGATCATTTCCAAAACCAGGAAATTTGTTTTCCTGATGATACGCCCTCAAGGGAAGAAGAAGACAGTGGCCGCGGCCTCCAAACGAGGTCCCTCTGCACGGCAGCTACAAATGGACAAGATTGTGGAGGAGTACAAAGACATCTTCACCTCCCCGGCAGGGGTTCCTCTGCACTGTCAAGTCAAGCACTCCATTGATCTGACCCCAGGTGCGCCGCTACCCAATGGACCAATTTATCGGCGCTCCATTCTGGAGAACAATGAAATCAAGAGGCAGATTCAGGAGCTCCTACAGAAAGGTCACATCCGTCCGAGTTCTTCGCCCTGTGGGAGCCCGATAGTGTTGGTACAGAAGAAGGATGGGACGTGGAGACTCTGTATTGACTATCGGGCGCTGAACAAGATCACTGTCCGTAATAGGTACCCGATCCCACGGATTGATGACCTCCTAGACCAACAAAAGGGGGCGAAATATTTCAGCAAGATCGATCTGAAGTCAGGATATCACCAGGTACCAATTGAACCCTCAGATATGTGGAAGACTGCCTTCAAATCCAAGGAGGGCCTCTTCGAATGGTTGGTCATGCCTTTCGGATTGACGAATGCTCCTGCAACCTTTATGAGGCTAATGGATGACATCTTGCGGCCATTCACCAACTCCTTTGTAGTAGTATACTTGGATGACATTCTGATCTTCAGCCAGAGTTGGGAAGAGCACCTCCACCACATCCGACAGGTTCTCCAAACACTGCGGCAACACAAGCTATGTGCCAATTTGGAGAAATGCACTTTTGGCATGACCGAGGTCCAGTATCTGGGATACATCATTGATGAACAGGGGGTGTATGTCGATCCAGCCAAGGTCCAAGTCATTCGGGATTGGCCCTCTCCAACCACTCTAACAGAGCTCCGCAGCTTTCTAGGTCTTGCCAACTTCTACCGCAGGTTTGTGTTGGGATTTTCTCATATTTCTTGGCCCTTGAGTCAAGTCACCAAGGGCAGGGCGAAAGCAAAATTCTTTTGGTCTGAATCTCAACAGAAGGCATTCAGGGAGTTGAAGGATCGCCTCTGCACGGCACCAGTGCTCGCGTTACCAGATTTACAACAACCATTTGAGGTCGAGACAGATGCCTCTGACTATGCTATTGGGGCAGTCCTTACTCAACATGGACATCCAGTGGCATATCACAGTGAAACACTTTCAGACACAGTCCGGAAGTACCCCACTTATGATAAAGAGATGTATTCCATTGTACAGGCCTGCCGACAATGGAAGCATTACATTTCGGGGTCGAGAAAACAGTGGCAGTACTGCAAAACTATTTCTATTGGCCGAATCTTCGACAGGATGTTGGGAAGTACATCCGATCATGTACTGCCTGTGCCATTGCCAAACCGACCATTAAGAAGCAAGGCCTCTATACCCCGTTGCCTACCCCTAGTCGACCTTGGGAATCCATCTCCATGGATTACATGTCAGGCCTTCCTTCCACTAAGCATGGAAATGACTGTGTTTTTGTGGTCGTCGACAGGTTCTCAAAGATGGCCATTATAATGGCCTGCAAGAAGAATATCACAGCAGAAGCCACTGCCAAACTCTTCTTTGAACGAGTGTGGGTGCACTTTGGGATCCCACAGTCTATCATCTCAGATCGGGACAGTCGGTTTCTCAGCAAATTTTGGTCCAGTCTCTGGTCAATGCTGGACACCAAACTCACGAAGTCCACAGCCTTCCATCCTCAAACTGATGGCCAGACAGAGGTTGTCAACAGGATGATTGTGCACATTCTGCGCATGTATAACTCAAAGCATCCACGCACATGGGACGAGAGCCTCCCCTATGTTCAGCACAGCTACAACCGAGCTCTTCAAAGCTCCACTGGCCATAGCCCTTTTCAGGTGGGTTTAGGATTCCAGCCACTATGCCCCATTGATGTGGCCATGCCACTTGCAGCTACTCACATGAATTCAGCTCATGTCCAGTCCGAAACAGATAAGGCCACCAGCTTCATTGAGCGCATCCAACATATTCGCCAGCAGGTCCATGACATTCTTGAGAAATCAAATGCCAAGTACAAGCAGCGACATGATCAACACCGGGTGCCACACAAGTTTCAGGTGGGCGACAAAGTCTGGTTGCATTTGCAAAAGGAACGCCTTACTGGAGCCTATCGGAAATTGAGACCACTTCGATATGGTCCTTACACCATTACTAAGGCTATGGGAGACAATGCATTTGAGCTCAGCATTCCCCCATTCCTTGGCCTGCACCCAGTGTTCAATGTGGACCGCCTTCGGCCATACTTTCCACCATTGCTAGACACATCCGACATTGCAGAACAGCTCAAACCCACAGAATTAAATCCAGATTGCATGGAACAAGCTGCAACTGATTGGATCATGGACACACAGATCAAGAACACTCGCCAACAGCATATCCAACTGTATCGAGTTGTCAAAGCAGGCCAACTCCTTCAGCAGGGCAAGTGGCTCACCAGGGAACAAGTTCAGCAGAGGTTTCCTCATCTCATGGAGGAGCTCAACGCAATGGGGACCATTGCTTCCTAAGGGGGGAGGAATGATCCAGGTGGATATTGGTGGCCACCTGCCAGGTCCACCTGGACCCCCACCATTGTCTTTCTCAGCATTTTCAGTTTCCTTAATTGTAGCACAGTTTACTATTTTTAGCAGTTTTTCGGGTCCTGAACTTCCGGAGCCGTTTTGAGGCCCTAAACGACGTTTTTTTGGAATTCTGGGGCGACCGAGCCCTATGTTGCATCCCAAAGTGGTAGTACTCAGACAGATCTTTCTAACGAGCTATCGTACGCGTCAAATGGAGATCGTATGCCAAAGTTACGACCCCGGGAAATTGATGTACCAATTTACCCAAACGGGGCCCACAATTTGGTGTTTCATCTTCTAGGGTTAGGTTTCGGTATGTGAAGGGTTTTCCATTGTTTCTCAACAATAAATAGGCCTTCGAGCCTCATTGTAATATAGTTCAGAACAGTTCAGAGGCATGTAGCCATCACATCTCTTCTCAGAGATAAGCTACCATCGCCCTAGCTAGTTTATTGCCATTTCTGTTTGTAAGCATATGTCAGTATTTTCCATTAATGAAATGAAGTATTATTTCCGCTGCATCTTTGTGTATATGGTTATCTCTGTAATTTGTTGCGTTCCTGTTTAAATCTGGATCACGAGTGTTTATGTTTAAAAGCCTTATAAAACCCTCAAAACCCTTTATAAAAGCCTGACAACTTTTCAAAACCCTGTATAAACCCTTTTCGTTTAATCCCGCGCGCATATAATTAAAAGAAAGTTATAACCCACATGACCATATTCATAAAGCCGTAGGGCCTTTTCACCCATCACATCACTCCAAACATGCGCATTCGTTCTCGGCCGTCCAATGATCCCGTCTCATCATCCGACGGTGTTCGCAAGCCTTTGCCCTGTTAACTGCTCATTCGTAAGCCCGCGGGAAAGTGGTTTTCCCCGCTGACCTACCTGCCACACGTCACCATTCCATTGTATCGCACCGCCCTATAAGTAAACCACCATACCCCGAAAGCGGTACGGGGAATACCGCTTGCCCGCGAATCCACTCGTCCCCACTCATTAACGTGCTTGCATCTCCGCTGCCCGTCAGCCATCGGATCTCCCCAATCATGATATGACGTTCCATGATCCTCCATTCCAAATTTCTTCCCGATGGCTTCCATAATCTCACCTGCACCGTTCGTCTTCGTGATCCGATGGCTGCTATGAATCCCCGCGCCTCTATGTCGTCCATTGCAGCTCACCATCAGATCTAGATTGTCCATTCTGTCATCCAACGGCCAGTGTTCTTCCTCAATTCTTCGTCCATTTTTTATGCATTTTCAGTGCTTTTGGCCTGTTTTATGTGCGCGAAGAAGCAAGAGATGATCCGGTCTTCAGTGCATGAATTCCTCAGCTACCACAGTTAAAGAACAGCACGGTCAAGGACGAGAAAGTACTGCCTTGAGTAGTTGAATTCCTTCAGCAGTTATGGACATTTATTCATGAAACATTCCACCTGTTCAAGGAGCACAACAAAGTACCTGAGAATGTCAAATTTGTTAATTAAAACAATCAGAATGTATCAGAGGCCCATAATAGTTTGTAAATATAGTTTGTGGTCAGTTCTGACCCCTCCACACTTAGGGTAGCAGAATAATTTTGTATCCAACCTCCATATATACCCAGAAAAACGATGGAATCAGGTTGACGAGTGTTAATCTGTTGTAAGCTTCAACTTCTGGAGACTGTAACTACTGTGTAACCTGCAGCTTATGGTCTTCATTTCCAGCTAATACAAACTTCTTTTGCTATTAATTTCTCACTTTCCACTGTAGAAATTTTGAATAATTTAACACATATTCAACAGAGATTATCCTGATCATGTACTATTGCGGAATACATACACAATACATAAGCTCCTCTACGTTGATCATCAATATAGCAGCATTAATAACAATAAAACATTAAGAGCGTTCACACATTAACACGGTATGTAACCCGGGGAAAGCATCTCGCTAAAAAACCCCACACTATCTGTATATTAATGATTGAGACCATGTAAAATTACAAAGTGCAATGCTTATCACAAGCAATCCAGTACCAGCTCCACCTGTTACACACAATACAGCTAAGATCTGATCTCCAAATCTATTCCACTGCTTGCCTGCCTCCACTGCTCAATACCTGCTCAAGAAATGAATGAGAATGGTCTACCAAACTCGTATTTCACCTCCAAAGAATCACTCACAATGTGTAAGATGTGAGCAGAAGCTACAAACTGGGCAAATACATGAGCAAACTCATTGGCATACTCAATCCCTTGATTGTGCAAGATCTGATGCACAACTATAGTCACAACTAATAGAAATCTGATTCTCTAACACCTGTCCCTGCTGAACTGAACATGCACTGACATGCAACTGAGTTAACTGATGTATTCTATAGTTGTATTATGAGTTAATAATTAGTTTAACAACTCATCATTAGTCTATTTGCAGTTAAACTAACTACAACTAGTTTAACCAAGTCAAACTGAACACAACTCCATCAACTCCACAATCAACTCCACCAAACTCAACTGATTGAGTTCTAACTGAAGTCATGCATGCAACAACTCAACTGACTCATAAGAAAAGCATACTTCCTTCTGACAGCTGCATGGGCCACATCTGTAGCTCAAACTGAAGTGCTCCAAGAGAATAAGATCAAGTTTATAGTCCAAATATTATTATGAGACAATAATATTTGACTTTTCTATTTTTGACAGCCAATCTAAAAATAGACTTTGATCACCCACACTGTGGTCACCCACACTTTGGTCACCCACATTGTGATCACTCACATTGTGACCACTCACACTGTGGTCATCCACACTGTGATCATCCACACTGTGATCAAAAATAGAACTTGCGCCATAATTTGCCTGCGGGCCCACTTAGTGAAGGCGACTCTTTTCACTAAGCTCCATCATCTTGTTGCAATCTCAACATCCACTTCTTCTTCTTGTTCCAGGTTGTGCCTGTTTTGCAATTATTCATGTGCTGTTAATGGTTAGCATTAGAGGGGCTATCATCCCACCTCTGTGTTAGGATTTATCATGTATCATTGAATTTGTATGCAGGTTTCTATTTTTTCAATACCAGAGAGATGTCATCCTATCTGTGTGTTGAAAAATAGGTTTGCAAACCTCTAACTGGTTGCAGCTGGCCATCACAGATTCTTGTGCATCTGCTGGTGTGATTAGTTTTCTCCATCATCACATTGTCTCTAAAACTGAGTAATTGGTGGTTAAAAGCCTTGTATTCTAGGGGTGTTCACCCATGTCTGGGGTTAAGCATAGTAGGAGTGGTTATCTGGCTTGAATAGGCAGCATTTGTTTCATTCATCCACCAATTTATCCAACTTTTTGTTGAGTTTGTAATGTTTCTGAGCATCTCTGATATATAACCTAAGAGAGTTTCTTCGGGTGATAACAGTAACTTCTTACGAAATTTCAATCTGATACTCAGAGAGAAAGTTATGATGAATTTTCCAAGATCACCTATTTGGGATGTAATTCAGGAACCTAAAAAACCATAAATGTCTTGAACCATATTTCCGACAATATAGCGAACCAAGATCTGAAATTTGGGGCCAAGCTTAATTAAGATGTCACTTCAAATGGGTTTTAATTTTAGTGTCTAAACCTTTGTAGAAAAATACTTATAGATAAAATTCTAGGATGACCTGTTTGAGATAGAATTCTAGAGCTTGCAAAAACCCTAATTGCCTCATATCATATCTCCGAAAATATAGGGAGACAAGATCTGAAATTCGGAGTCGAGGATCATCACGATTTTGGATCAAATGGGTTGTTTGTTTATCGTCTGAAACATTGCATAAAAAATGTTATAGCGAACATTCCACAATGACCTGTTTTGGAGTAGTGAAACCCTAGAATCCAAAGCTTTGATATCAAATGTTATGAAACCTGCTCACAAAAAGATAGAAAATATAGATCAACGACTTCGAAATCAGCCTCTTTGAGGGGGGAACCTTCTTTACATTACAGAAATGAAAAATTGTTGGATGATACAAATGACAAGACCTTCTTTCTATATATAGGAGTTTAAGTGGTCCCAATACAATCAGAGCCTACATAACAATAATATTGTAGGGCCACAACAATAACAATAGTGGGCTTCTATGGGGTACAATAATAACAACATGGGGACTATGTGGGCACAATAATACAATAAGGGGGCTGCACTAATAAAAATAAGGTTTTACACTAGTAGTATAGGGACCTAACAAAGAAGTATTGCAATTGTTGAGAGAGAATAAATTGCATTCCAAGCTCAGCAATGTGATTTATTCCAATCACAAGTTCAATACTTGGGGCATGTCATCTCAAAGGAAGGTCTAGTTGTGGATCTGAAAAATATTAAGGCCATCATGGAGTGGCCCACTCCCCAGAATGTTACAGATATTATATCCTTCATGTGATTGGATAGATATTACCAATAGCTCATTCAATATTTTTCAGAGATTGGGCATCTAATCATAACCTTGTACAAGAAAAGAATTAAATTTCAGTGGACATTCAAGTAAAACTATTTTTTTTAAAATAAAGAGATTTTGTTGGAATTATGGTGTGCATGGTTCCAACTATATGATGTTGGGATTGGTGCATGATGGCAACCATCTCATGTTGGCATTGATGTCAACCCTATGTAGCATAGATTATGTTTGGGTCCCTTCATTGTAGCATGGTTGTAGCTAGTTGAGTTGACATTGAGATGGTTGTGTTTGAATTGATGTCAACTACATGATGTCACACTCATGACGATCATATGATGGCACTATGGAATTCATGGAGGTAGAGGTTGCTGCTATAAGTGGTTGATGCAGATCTTCATGTGATGGAGATGATGGCACACTTAATGAGTTGGCATACTAGGTCTTCATGCTTATGGATATAACTTTTTATGGTGTGATGGCCTTATGTTGATGATGGAGATGTGATACATTGTATTGTAGGTCTGCCATAGGCATTGTAACTTATGCAAATGTTTTTTGGATATTGGAGGACATGTTGGCACTCTTGCCAACCTTATTTATTAGCCTTTTTTTCAACCTGATAGTGACACTTGGTAGACTTGTTTGATCCACTTGTAGAGGTGTTACTATATTAGAAGATGTTTGGAGGTGAATTCATAGGCTTAAGAAGAGGATCCAATAGGTGGCATAAGTTATGAGCTAAGGGCTTGTGGTTTTCCTTATGCTATGCCCTAGTCGCATGGAGCTATGCTTATGCATGTAACTAAAAGGCTCTAGTTGCTAGGATACAGGACTGTTCATGTGACTGAAGGTCTCCAGTTGATTTTAGCCAGTGTTGTGCATGAAACTGAGTGTTTTCACGAAAAATCCTTCGCATTCCTTGCCCAAATCAGAAGAAAATTGGAATGAAAATTCCTAGAGGCTTCTAGAATAAGTTGTAAAGGTCAAGAATGGTTTGAAAAGTTCCTCCAATGATTTGAACACCTTTAGTGCACAAGTAGTGATGTTAGTGTATTAATTTAGTCTAATTTTTGCATATTTGACCCATGCCTTAGGTCAATTTCGCCCTCCATGTTTTATATACTTGATTTTGGAGTTGTGTGATGGTTGGTTAAGTATGAGAGTCAGTAGGAGAAGGTTGCATAGAGAAGAAATGCTCTAGAATGATTTTAGAGCATAGATGTTTTAGTATGAGAGTGTAAATGGAAGTGTTGAAGTGGGATTCTAAAGCAGAGCATCAGTTTTCAGATCAGGTTCAGGGTTGTTGTAGCAGAGTTTATTTGAGGGATATGGAGTAGAGTTTTTTATGTTGGATGATTGAATTATTTATGGTTGTATTTGTGCCACTATTTTTTGGTGTTGAGAGAATTTTATTTGTGGTGTTTTATTGATTTTTTTAGGGTGTCTTGTTGCTATAGATTCTATTGCAGAATTGAGTCTAGTTGAGCAGATAGCCTTGGATCTAGTTTGAAAATTTATGAAATGAGGTCCACATAGAGTTGAGGGGTAGTGACTTCATGAGAGAGGAGAAGTGATTACGAAGCTTTAGTGAAAGCAATATTTTCTCCATCCAATGGTAGTTGAATAATCCAATCGGAGTTGGACGAGGATCATTGATCATGGTAGCTTTCAACGAATGGCAGTCCATAGATCTGTGTGAGGACATAGTCTTCAAAGTTTATCAATAGAATCGAGTCCCCTGGCTTATCATTGTTGGCCTATTGTAGATGAAGTTGAGTCTCTAGTATGATTGGAATTAGGTCTATATGTAAAAGACAAATCGCTTGACATAATAAAGATTCATAGCATAGTACTAGCAGCAAGGGTGATTTTTCTTCTGGAAGGGTTTCGACTAGAAACCTTGTGTCTCATTTGTGATGATGATTTTTATGGTTGTGCTTTGATGGTTTTATTTTAGTTCATTCTTCTCATACATTTACATGTTTACCATTTACTTGTTGATGATCTATGTGAACCTGCTAACAAGTGTGTGATTTTGTAAAGTTAATAAAAGGAAAAGATTGTGAATAAGTCACACTACTAATTCACCCCCCCCCCCCAAGTCTCAGTAGTGCTCGAAGGTTTCAAAAAATTGGTATCAGAGTGGGGCTCTCAGTTGCAGCTTGATGGATGGAGAGTAGATCTGGTTTTTGTTGGAAAAAACAATTGAAATTATTTCAGAATGGATTCTCAAAGAGTGGATGTCCTCACTGCTACAAATTTCAAGGTATGGAGCAAAAATGTTAAATCTCAATTTTTTTCTTATGGATCTAACATTTGGAGATTAGTATGTGAAGGTTTTCGCAAGGATACAGTTGTTGATCAATTTTTGAACCAGGATGCACAAGCTATATGCATAATCTACAAGAATTTTCATGGTGATGATTTGAAGAGGTTAGTAGGTTTGAAATATGCCAAAGATATGAGGGACAAGATAAAGTCTGTATTTGGAGATGGTACTAGAAATAATAAGGAATCTAAGAAAAGGAGAAACAAAAATAAGAACAAGAAGAAGGGTCTTCAAAAACAATAATCTCAACCACAAGAGTCTCATTCCTCTAGTGCACATGATTCAGATGATGACGAGAAGAGATCAGAAAATATTGAACCCAAACGTATAAATATTAATGATTTTCAGTTAAGTTATAATTTTTATGATTGATATTTTGATCATATTGAAGTGCCTAGTGAAGAGTAGAATGATATTAAGGTTCTTAGAGTTGAGATTTGTAGACTAATAGTTGTATGCAAGGATCAAGAAAAAATATTGCTGATCTATGATGATAAGGAGGCTAAACTCAAGGAATAGATTGTCAGCTTAAAGATTAAGTTGGCTGAGTTAGAAAGAGTTGAAGAAGGTATGAGGATGTAGCACCAAGAGAAGGAAGAATAGGTTGAGATATTAGAAGCTAAATTGATCTCCTTAAGAAAGCAGCGAAAAATGGAAAAGAGTATCGAGGCCTTAGATAATTTTCTTGAGATCCAAAGATCACCATTGGATAAATATGGTCTTGGATTTAAAAGGATGAGTCCAATTTGCATGTAGGAAAAAATAACAAGGAAGAACCCAAGAAACTTGTAGCAAACAGTACCAACAACAAGAGTGAGAACCAATAAAATAAGAAGTAGAACCAATAGCAGATCAAGCAGCGAATAAAAAAATCTCAAGGAGCTCCTACATTTAGAAAATCATTTGATCCAAGAGAAGATCGTGGTAGATCGATTAGATTTTAAAGGAAACAAAGTATTTGTATTCCTTTGATGCATGAGGTATAATGCTACAGTTGTCACAAGTATGGACATGTTGCAACCAACTACAAGACAAGAACAATATTTAGTCAGCAGAGCTTGCAACAATTTTAGCAGCCAAGGAGATTGGCCATTAGGTATAATCATGGTTTTTATGGTTATTATTACTCATGCAACCTATTTGGCCATAATGAATCTGATTGCAGATCGAACCAATGGAGGAGAAGCACGTTGCATGAAAGGTTTAGATATAGCATGAGTAGCAGGAGATCTAATTCTCTTGCTACATATCTTACCCATGTGGGGTGCTATGCATGCCATAATTTTCACCATATGGAAAGAGATTGTGTGTCGCCCCATTATTAAAGGCAAATTCGACAAAAGAAGAAAAAACAAGGAGGCCATAGAAAAAAACTAGTGAAGGAAGAAATGAAGTAGCCAAAGACCATGTGGAGAAAGAAGGAGTAGCAGCTCTTCAAGTAGTGAAGAGTAGCCCATCCTACAGTCCATGATTATTTATTGCATATGTATAGAGGACTGCAGAATTCATGAGATGTGCATAACCTTAGGGGGAGCGTATGGTAGCAGTTGGTATCTTGATGAATACGAGATTATTGTAGCAGCACTTAATGAGTTCATTTGAGCCTCATGCACATTCAGGTCCATAGGATTAGCTTGCATATTGCAGGTATATTGAACTTAGGGGAATCTATGCATGTTATGAGATTTACATGTGATATTTAGCATTTTCTTCATTGTTTTTCACTTAGTATTTTGTCGCATATTTATATGTGTTTTCAAAAAGGGTACATTTTCATCCATATATATGCTTTTGTTTTCACTATCAAGTTGGTTGAAAAGATGGTAAATCCATGCATATAAGGAGTTCATTGGCACATGATGCATAGAGATGACATGAGAGATGGTACAACCATGTATGAGTTGTTATATGATGATTTTTACGGCCATGTATTCATTATTGGTTCATCATTTTATGTTGGTTAAGGGTCCATTCATTAGTAGATTGAGTCATCATGGTGATAAGATTGTTATGGAGGAGTCTTATGGAGTCCTTTTGTAGCCACATGTATGGGCTAATGATTATGTAATAGTCATGATGTATCATGTTTTGAGTCATTGGTCCATAAGAGATGATGATAGTAGCAATGTAATTCATTTTAATATCCATGTAAAAAGCTCATGACACTATGTACTTGTATTGTGTTATGTTTGAGCCATCTAGTCATGAGTCACAATTTTATGTAATGGTCATGTATGAGGTCTTATGTCATTCTACATCCATGTATTTATCATGTTTATATCATTAATTCAAGGTAATGTGGATTCTATGGTCCATATGGTGCTTCTATTTGTCAGAAGGAAGCATTGTTTTGAGCATAAGCAGTTCACTACAGCCTTGAGATGATATTAGAGATGGAATGTGCTCAGGGGGAGGATTTATTTTCTCCTATTTACTTCAGTCATGCATTGTTGGCATTATGGTTTGCTTTGAGGTGTTCATGTTGTGCCTCATGTTATGCTATGACAGTTGGGGTTCTTGGCCTCATGTTATGTTTAGAGATATTTTCTAGTTGTTGCTATGTATTTGTGGAGGAGATTGTGTGTGGTTGCCTCATGTGGACGTTGTTGCATATTATTTCATTTTATTCATTTATGATTGTATGGTTTCCTTATGGTGGCATGTTGTTTATTTCTATTAGAGTTTGTTGGTTGGTGTTGTGCTCTGGATGAGGATTGTTATATTTTTTACATGTTGCTATTGATATGAGAGGCATGGATTTTAGTTGATATGCAATAATTTTCAGCCATGTAGTGATCATATGCTCAAGTGTTTGTGCTTCATTTCATAATGCCTTATTAGATGGAGTTGACCCTTTTCCATTGATGTCAAAGGGGGAGCGATAGAGGATGATTTTTTAGAGAGTTTGTGTGGTTTACATCAATGCGAGAGCTGAATATTGTTGGAATTATGGTGTGCATGGTTCCAACTAGCTGATATTGGCATTGGTTCAAGATGGTAGCTAGCTCATGTTGGTATTGATGTCAACCCTATGTATCCTAGATTATGTTTGGGTTCCTTCATTGTAGCACATGGTTGTAGCTAGTTGTGTTGACATTAAGATAGTTTTGTTGGAATAGATGGAAACTATATGACGTCACACTCATGATAATTAGATGATGGCAGTATGGTTTTCATGGAGGTATAGGTTTATATGATAGGTGGTCGATCCAAATCTTCATGTGGTGGCGATGATGGCACACTTGATGAGTTGGCATACTAGGTCTTCATGCTTATGATCATGGATATGACTTGATGTGGTGTGATGACCTTATGTTGATGATGTAGCTGTGCTAAAATGTATTGAAGTTCTATTAAAGGTGTTGCATCTTGTCCAAATGTTTGTTGGGGAGTGGAGGAATTGTTTGCACTCTTGCCCCAAACTTGTTTTTTGGCCTTCTTGGTCAACTTGGCAGTGACAGTTGGGAGACTTGTTTGATTCACTTAGAGAGGTGTTACTAAGATTATCATAGGTTTGGAGGTGAGCTCAGATGATGAAGAATAGGATCCACCAAGTGGAAGAAGTTTTGAGTTGAGGGTTTGTGGTATTTCCTAATGCTCTACCCTAGTCCCATGGAGATAGACTTATGCATGCAATTGAAAGGCTCAAGTCGCTAGGAGATGGGCCTTTTCATGTGACTAAAGGTCTACAGTCAAGTTTAGCAAGTGTTGTGTATGCGACTGAGTTTTTTCATGAAAAATCCTTCCCATTCCTCACGAAAACCGAAAGAAAATTGGCATGGAAATTCCCAAATGCTTCTAGAATTAGTTTTAAAGGTTGGGAATGGATTGAAAAGTTCCTCCAATTATGTGAAAACCTTCAGTGCACAAGTAGTAATGTTATTGGATTGATTTATTCTAATTTATGCACCTTTGATCCCATGCCTTAATTCAATTTCGCCCTCCATGTATTATGTACTTGATTTTGGAGTTGTGTGATGGTTAGTTAAGTATGAGAGTGAGTTGGATAAGGATGAATAGAGAAGAAATTCTCTAGAATCAGTTGAGAGCATAGATGTTTCAGTGTGTGAGTGTAAATGGCAGTGTTGTCACAAAATTATGAAGCAAAGCATCAGTTTTCAGATCAGATTCATGGTTTTTATAGTAGAGTTTATTTGATGAATATGGAGTAGATTTTTTGTTGTTGGATGATTGAATTATTGATGGTTGTATTTGTGCCTCTATTTGTTGGTGTTGAGAGCATGTTATTTGTGGTGTTTTATTGATTGTTTGAGAGTGTCTTGTTGTTGGAAATTGTATTGCATAATTGAGTCTAGTTGAGTAGAGAGTTTTAGATCTGGTTTGAAATTTTGTGAAATGAGGTCCACATAGAGTTGAGGAGTAGTGACTTCATTAGAGAGGAGTAGTGATTTCGAAGCTTCAGTAAAAGGAATAGTTTCTCCATCCAATGGTAGTTGGATAGTCCAATAAAAGTTAGGTGAGGGTCATTGATCGTGGTGGCTTTTTGTAGATGGTAGTATGTAGATCCTTGTGAGAATAGATCCTTCTGAGCTGATCAGTAGAATCAAGTCTCCTGGTTGATTAGTGTTGGCCTATTGTATATGAAATCGACTCTCCAGGATAATTGGAGTCAACTATCTATGTAAAATACAAATTGCTTGAAATAATAGAGATTTAGAGCATAGTAGTAACAACAAGGGTGGTTTTTCGCCCGAAAGGGTTTCCACCAGAAATCTTGTGTCTCATGTGTGACGAAAATTTGTGTGGTTGTGCTTTGATTGTTTGCTTTTAGTTCATGTTGCTTATATGTTTACATGTTTACCATTTAATTTTTTATGATCTATGTGAAGCTTCTAACAAGTGTGTGATTGAGTAAAGTTAATAAAAGGAAAAATCATGAATAAGCCAAATTATTGTTCAACATCCTCCACTAGTAGTGCTCAAAGGTTTCCAATAGCTTTCTCACAAATGCACCTATTTTGAGGATAACAGATCTAGAGAAGGATTCATTATTTGTACAAATGCCTATAAGAAAGGACTAAGTGGAGTCTTGATGCAAGAAGGACATGTAATTTTTTACAAGTCAAGGAATCTCATTGAGCACGAAAATAATTATGTCACTCATGACTTGGAGCTTGTAGCAATAATGCATGCACTAAAAATGTGGAAGCATTACCTGCTTGGCAGAATATTTGTTAGATGATCCAAAAATACTTTATTATCATAGGTTATAAAATTGAAATAAAATAATTATTAATTTAAGAAATTAAATTAATAATTATTCTAGAATGATTAATTATTTTAGAGACAATTAGAATTAGTATATTGTTGTAACAAGATATGACTCTCCAAATGAGTCGTATCTTAGGCTCTATTATAGGAGATTAGTTAGCTAGTTGGTTTGAATAGCATTTATTGTAAATGGACACTTGTAAGTGATCCATCATTAGAGGTAGTTAGGACATGGAGCTTATAAATAGCTCATTGCAAGAGTGTTTGGTTGTTCAGGTGTAAACTCTTGCAAATCAATTATGTAATTGTTTTTTTTCTGATTAATAAAATTATGTGTCTGAGGACACTTCTGCCATTATTGTGGTATCAGAGCTCCAGTAATGCTGCAGTAGATTTGAGGAGATTTCAGCTCAACAAAGTCCTGGAAAACTCCATTCAGTTGGCCAGAAAATCATTGGTATGAAATTTGCAAAAAAATTTATTGATTTTAGACATGCCAATTCTAAAATCATTTTTTTTAAAAGTAGCAAATGCAAATCTGTGTGCCTTATTCAAATTGTTTGAGTAAATTCATTCGTCCGAGGAAATCAAATCTGCGGCAGTTGGCTTTTCATTTTAATGGTTTTGGGTCTTTAATCGGTTTGGTAAATTATAGCATGCCAGTGGATGTGAATGGAGGCTGCACGTTCGAATAGCACCATCCATACTGAAGAAAGTCTGTAACAATATGGGTTTTCTGAAGAATCCATAAATCTGGTCAAGGTCCAGGTCCGTCGGCATTCAATTTGAAGAATCTACTGTAGAATCGGCCTTAGAAGGGAAATCTTTAGCCCACAGCAATTTCCACACACCGTTTTGGCTGCTTAATCTGCAAAGGCACCACGAAGAAGGTTGCGTCCTTGTTTGTTGAATGACAAGATTTTAGCCCGAAATCTGTCGCCCATTTTTTATTTATTTTGTACTGTGTAATAGTGTGCATGGAGGATGCATATTTTTGAATCTCTCCTGAACATAGCCATGAATTGCTCACGCGTCTAAACATTTCCTGAATTGATGTGGAATTGCCAATGAACGTGGATGACATCTTCAGCCCTTTCGGAGGAATATCACAGACACTTGACTTGACATTGTTTGAGGCTATTAGATAACGGTCATGACGAGGATCAGCTTGCGGAGATCAGAGTTCCGTTGTCCTGGGAAGCGTAAACAACAGGTTACCCCGCTCATGGTTGCTGAAATCAAATGATTAATCTCTCCAATGTCATAGTGCATGAGAAACCGACGGTATTACAGTTCATAATGTTCTGCAATTTACATGTGAAATTCCCCATGTTGTCGCAGACAGAGACAGAGTACCCATCTTTTACGTCCATATATGAATTCAATGTATGCTTGAGTTTACCGAAATTTTGAATTTGCAGTTTCGTAAATTGTCTAATGGCACAGGTGCCGAAGAAGTGAGATTTTTTGCAGCAATGAACACGCCAGCATGCCAGCAATAAGACATATTTTTTAATTTTGTAACATTAGTGGAGTGATAAAGTTTTTGGGTTGTTTGTAATTTTAAAGTTTTTGGGTTGTTTGTAATTTTAAAGTTTTTGGGTTGTTTGTAATTTTGTGGAGAGACAAGGAATATTTTTTATCTGGAGGGATAAGGTATATTGTATTTTGGAGAAATCTCATGATTTTTTAATTTTGGAGTTTATGTTTTGTGGAGTAATAAGGGATATTTGTAATTGTTAGGGATTGAAAATTTTGGAGTAATAAGGAGACTTTAGTTGTGATTTGTTTTCGGAGAGATTGTAACTCAAAGTAATTTTACTTTGAGGGGGGGTAAATTTTTTTACCAGATTGTGCAAAGCACCATTGTAAAAAGTCAAATTTTAGAAGTTGCCCTGTAAAAATTTGAGAAATTGACTAGAGCCAAGTGCAAAGCTCAGTCAATATTCTCTTGTTTTGACGACTATTCGAGGGTCAAGGCCAAGCCCCAATAGATCGTGTTTTCTGCGTGGTGTGTTGTGTTGACTATCTTGTCCTTTCTGTTCTGCTTCTTGGTGCGTCTCTTCATCGCTAAAATGTCTAAGTTGATTAACTTATTTTCTGATTCCGACAAACTAGACGGCACCAAATCTTATAAAACGTGGCATCGTCTTATTGAAAGCACACTCATTTACAATGAATTATGGCAAGGAATATGTGATGGAGATGTAAAGCCGAATAAACCCACAGATGCAGATCCACTGGCAAAATGGGAAATCAAGAATGCTAAAGCCTTAGCTCTTATTAAATCGTCTGTGAATGATGAAATGTATGTACATATAGAGAATGCCACAGATGCATGGACTGCCTTGAAAACTTTTAAAGACCTCTTTGATACTCAGCCAGAATCAAAGAAGGTTGATCTACAGTTAAAATTGTTGCAACAAAAATTAACTGAAGATGGTGATATTCTTGAATATCTCTCCAGACTTAAGAATATTAAGCAGGAAATTATTAATGCTGGTTTTCCCGCAATTGATGATAGCTTTATGGTCACAATTGTAATTGTTGGGCTTCCTTCTTCCTATACGCATTTTTTAGAGACTTTACAAGTAACTGGGAAATTAGAAAAACTAAAGTTTGATGAACTTTGTGAAATGTTAAGTCAACATGATAAAACTTTTGGGAAGAAGAAGAAAGTTGGTGAAGATGTTTTTCTCACAGAAGCCAGCACAAGTAAGTCTTCAGCAGATAGTTCTCGAGGAAGAGGCAGATGGAATCAGAATCAAGCAACACATAATCGAGGTCGAAGCCAAAGTAGAGGCAACAATTTTAACAGAGGAGGAAGAAATAATTTTCAATGTAGAGGAAACAACCAAGGAAGAGGTAATTTTCAAGCACAAGGATATAATAGTCAAGGTAGAGGACAATCTCCAAATAGAGGTCAAAGCAGAGGCAGAGGACAATCTTCAGGACGAGGAAGAGACTTTAGTCAAATTGTATGTCGAAGATGTAACAAAGTTGGCCATTATGCTGAAGATTGTCGAACTTCACTTAATAAAATTCCCAAGTTTCAGCAGCATTCAGCACAATTTGCAAATGATCAAGACGAAGATAACTCAGAATATGTGTTTACTTCCTCACCAGCATCACAAATTTCATCTCATCTTAGAAGTGAATATGAAGATGCCTGGATCTTGGATTTCGGGGCAACTCAGCACATGACATGTCGACGTGATTTTTTCTGGAATTTTCAAGAATGCCAACTTAATTCAATTTTTCTTGCTGATGATACAAAACATACTCCTTATGGAAAAGGAGTCGTAAAGGTTTTTCTCCCTGACATTGGAGAAAAATTGATTTCCAATGTATGGTATGTACCCAGTTTCAAGAAAAATTTGCTCTCTTTAGTCACGATTCGACAAGCAGGACATCAAGTGATTATGGAAGATGGTTTAGTGAAGATTAATTCAGTGAAACAGAACTTGAAAACAGTTATGAAAGGTTATGAAGATGGAAAATTGTTACGGATGAAAGGGACAGTTATTCCAAGGCATTCTGATTTTGCAGGGGCAGTGACTACAGGTATTTCACCTATCAGACTATGGCATGTAAGATATGGACATTTGAATTTTGAGAGTCTTTCTCAATTGCAGAAACAAGGAATGGTTAAAGGACTTCCCACATTCAAAAGGGAAAATGCAAAATGTGAAGCTTGCATTTATGGGAAACAAAATCGAGAAAGTTTTCCAACAACTCATGGCGAGCAAACAGGCGGCTTCAACTAATTCACAGTGATGTTTGTGGTCCACTACAAACCTCATTTGGTGGTTGCAAGTATTTCTTACTATTCGTTGATGATTTCAGCAGAATGACTTGGGTTTACTTCTTGAAGAACAAGTCAGAAGCATTTGATAAGTTTAAACTTTTTCGCCAACTTGTTGAAAATGAAGTCAAAGAAAAGATAGGTACTCTCAGGACGGATAATGGGGGAGAATTCACTTCAAATGAATTCAAAACTTATTGCAGTGAAAATGGCATAAGACGACATCTCACTAATGTTTACACCCCACAGCAAAATGGAGTAGTCGAAAGAATGAATCGCACTTTGTTAGGAATGGCGAGATCCATGTTAATCTTTAAGAGGTTAAGTCCAACATATTGGGCGGAAGCCATACATACAGCTGTCTACTTAAGAAACAGATCTCCAACTGCTTCTTTAGACGGAATCACACCTTATGAAGCTTGGTTTGGTTTCAAACCTCGAGTTAAACATCTTAGAGTTTTTGGGTCAGTGTGTTATGCCTTAGTTCCGAAAGAAAAACGAATTAAGCTTGACTCAAGAAGTTTAAAATGCACAATGATTGGCTATTCTGATGAGAAGAAAGGGTATCGTCTTTTGACCAATGGAAAATTCATTGTGAGCAGGGATGTCATTTTTGATGAAACAGAGAGTAAGAGCGCTAAAGAAATTGAAAATCTTCTTCACAAATTAGAAACTAAGGGAAGTAAAAGAAATGGACAAATGCAAATTCAACCAACTTCACCAAATTGGTATGAACTTGATTTTCCTTCCTCTGAAGATGAGTCATCCAGTCCATCTACATCAACAACATCATCCGGGTCTTCTAGCAGTTCATCCGCATCTCCAAGCAGCAGCAGTTCTTCAGACAGTGAGTCTCCACATTCTTCACCTGAACGACGAACATCAGTTTATATTAATCCTCTTTATAATGATGGGGACTTTACAGAAGCACAAACAAGTGAGCACCAACTTCCGAAATGGGCAGTTCAACTTTTGAAAGATGTAAAGCCTGATGAACAGAATAAAACTGGCACCAGAAGGGCACATAGAAGTGAAGGCAATTTTGCCTTGATAGCAAATGATTTTACTGAACCTTCCACATACAATGAGGCAGTAAAACATAAAGAATGGCAACAGGCTATGGTTGAAGAATATAAAGCAGTAATTGATAACAACACTTGGAAACTTGTTGAATGTCCAGCAAATGTTAAACCCATAGGATGCAAATGGGTTTACAGAATTAAGTATAATCAGAAGGGTGAACTTGACAAGTATAAAGCACGACTTGTCGCAAAAGGTTTTGCGCAGCAGGAAGGCATTGATTATGAAGAAACCTCTGCTCCAACAGCTAAATGGAACACCATCCGATTAACACTTGCATTGGCCACTCAAAAAGGATGGAAGGTTCATCAAATGGATGTGAAAAGTGCTTTTCTCAACGGGGATTTACAGGAGGACGTGTATATGACCCAACCACCAGGTTTTGAAGTGGAAGGACAAGAACATAAAGTCTGCAAATTGATCAAGGCTTTATATGGGTTAAAACAAGCTCCCCGAGCCGGGTATGCAAAGATGGATGATTACCTTAAGAAAGTTGGTTTTCATCGCAGTGAATCTGATGATACTTTGTATGTGCGACAACAGGGAAAATATTTGGTAATTCTTGTTATGTATGTAGATGATCTGATCATCACTGGAAATCATGATGATCATATTGCGCAGGTAAAAAAGGAGTTACATGCAGGTTTTAAGATGACAGATTTGGGATTACTTCACTACTATCTTGGAGTTGAAGTCTTCCAACGTCCAAATCATATTTTCATTTCTCAGAGCAAGTATGCCGCAGAGGTTCTTCAGCGATTTGGCATGCAATATTGCAAGCCCGTTCTCACCCCCATGGAGCAAAACTTGAAACTTTCAAAATTTGAAGGGGGGGAAAAGGTGGACAGTACAACTTACAAACAGTTGATTGGCAGCTTGATTTATTTGACAAATACTCGTCCTGATCTATCTTATGCAGTCAGTATTCTTTCACATTTTATGCAGGAACCACGAGACAGCCACTGGAATGCAGCCAAAAGAGTTCTTCGATATATCCAAGGAACAAAAGATTTTGGTCTTCTTTACACAAAGACTAAAAATTTTGTACTTGGTGGATATTCAGATGCCGACTTTGCTGGGAGTATTGATGATCAAGCATCAACATCAGGCTATTTAATGAATATGGGGTCAGCAGCAGTATCTTGGAGTTGATTTCAGTTCATGAAGGACTAAGATATTTATTTGATCAACCTAAGTTAAATTCTCGACAAGCCAAATGACTTACCTCGATCAGTGAATTTGAATTTGAGATCAAGCACATCAAGGGTAAAGAGAATAAAGTGGAAGATGCACCTAGAAAAAGATTGCAAGTAGATCACTTTCCAGCCATGAGCACTTGCAAAATTGAAATTAAGGAAAGGATCAAGGAGGTGTTACAACATGATGAGCACTTCCATCATGTGAAGAAATGCTTACAGTAGGATCCATAGGGATCATTGAGAAAGAATTACAAGTTCATTGATGATGGTATGTTGATTTTCAAAGATAGATGGTATGTACCTTATATAACCAATTTGAGGAAAATCATAATGGATGAGTATCATAGAACTCCTTCTCCAATTCATCATGGATATCAGAAAATGATAACAACCACAAACAAATCATATTATTAGCCAAGAATTAAAAAGGAAATTGTTGAGTGAATTGCTAGGTATATGGAATTCTGGCAAGTCGAGTTAGAATGCAAGTACCCAACATGATTTTTATGACCAATTACAATTCATGAATGGAAGTCGGAAGTAATATCCATGGAATTCATCACTGTGTTTCTAAATACATTTAAATATAATGATGTCATTATGGTGGTAGTAGACAAGTTGAGTAAGGCAACTCATTTTATAGTTGTCGAATACACCCACAAATCCATTGGCATAGCTTAGATTTCATTTAGATTACATGGCATACTTAAGAATATCATTTCAAATCCAAATGCTAAGTTCACATCATGGTTTTGGAAAGAATTGTTTGTTGGTTTTCGAACCCAACTAACTTTTAGTATAACATATCATCCTAAAAATGATGTCCAAAATGAGAGAGTGAACAAAATTTTGGAGGACATGTTGAGGATGTACATCATGCATTAGCAAAAGAGGTGGGAGGAATTCCCTCTACTAGTTAAATTTTCATATAACTATGGATACCATGGATCACTGAAGATGAGCCCCTTCGAGGCATTATATGGTAGAAAATGAAACACTCATATTAGCTACGATGACCCAATGAATAGAAATTTGGTGCTTGGACTAAATATTCTAAAAGAAATGGAGTAAGAAGTGCTCAATATTAGGAAGAAATTGAAGGTATCCTAAGGAAGGAAAAAGAGTTATGTGGATTGTTAGAATTGTAGCAAGAAATACTTAAATTGACTTGTGCCTTAATCAAATGGAGAAATTCGATACTCCATATTAGTAGGAAGACTTGGATTGTAGTTAGTTGGAGTGACAAGGCTTTGTCTCCTAGATAATTCAGTAAATTCAAGCTATAAGCTAGAAGTAGATTTGTGCATGGGTTGATTGCTAAAATTTAGCAATCTATAGGAGTTATTGTTGGTTAAACTCAGTTAATTGACCTCTAAACTTTAGTGGAGTCAATAGAAGTTAATTTGAGTAGTTATAACAGTTGTCAACTCACTGATTTATTAGTTAACTAATCAATTTACTAAAAATAAACCCAGTCATGCATGGAATTCGAATTACCTAGTTGGATTGGAGGAAAGGCGCATTGTAATTATCAATTGTATACTAGTTGAGTATACGTACTTTTGCATTGAGAAGGTGGTTAATTCCTCTCGAAATTGCACAAGGAAATAGGGAATTTCCCTATTATTTAGGACCTAATTTCCTCCACGATTGCGTAAAGAAATAGGAGGATAGAAAATGCATATTTTGGCTAATTGTTGTTCATAGCAGGTCAGTGAGCAAGAGATTAGAATTGCAATGTAGGGCGTGCTTCAGGATTGAATAAAGACATTGTAATTGATCCATATTCTCATCTGAATTAATACCAAAAAGTGGAGGGGTTTTTCCCAATTGGGTTCCCCTGTAAAATCATTGTGTTCCTTGTGCTTTGATGGTTTCATGTGTTTCTATAATGTGTTTTCCTTTATACAAAATAGTACAAGAAAATTATATCTCTTGATTTCAATTTGATTTCATTAGCAATAGAAAATTTCGCACAATTTCTACATGGTATTAGAGATGAGGAAGACTACATAGAAACCTTGTTACAAATCTTCTCTTAGAAAAATTTCTATTTGTATATTTTTGGGTGTAGTTTCTCTTCAGTGCAAGAAAAAACTCTTTCAGTGGATTGAGGCTTGAGTATACATTAGAGGGCACCTCGAATTTTTGTGCTTCGAAATACAGGATGGAAGTTGTCCTAGATGACAATGGAGTATGGGAATATATACAAACTCATATTCCAAAAGCAGCATAGTGGAAGAAAGACAGGGAAAAGGTCAAGAGGATTATTCTTGAGGGCTTCAAATATCATGTGGTTTCAAACTTGCATGGAAAGGAGACTCCTTTTGTAATGTGGAAAAATATCACATATCTAGTACAGAGCAGCAATGATGCCAGGAAATTAGCATTGAAAGATAAACTCAAAAGCATTCGAATGCAGAAAAATGAAACCATTCCTTAGTACCTATCTATATTCACTTAGATTTGAGATGAACTTGGAGGAGTAGGAGAAAATGTTCCATCATCTGAACTTCTGAGATTAGCACTCCTTGGCCTTTTGAAATCTTAGCATAGTTATGAATATTCAATTCATGGAAGAGACAAGCTACCAGATTGGGAGAGACTTTGATCTGATTTGGTGCAGGAGGAGATCAAAAGAAACACTAGAGATGGTGTCACATCCAGATTCAATGAGGAATAAGATTGTGCTCTAGTTGGAAAAGGAAAGAATGTCAAAGGAAAGAAGGCCCAAGACAAGGAGAAGCTAGCCAGAACCATGGAAAGAAGAAAGACCTTAGTAAGATTAAATGCTTTCACTTCCATGAGTATGGGCACTATGCAACAAAATGTCCACACAAGAAATCCAGTAAGGATCCTACAGAAGGAGCAGGAGGAGATTCTCTTGCATCATAATTAGAGATATATTTCACCCTCATTGCATGGAAAGAACAGTAAGAAGGAGTGAGTGGTGCCTATTAGCGCTCAAATCTGCCTCAGGCTGAGGAAGGCACAACTCAAGGCAACATCATACCACTCTCAGCCTCGTAGCTAGCCCTGCGAGGACAGGAGAGGGCTCTCTCCGGGTCTATCTCGGCGAAAGGTCTTCAAAGGGGCTGAGATGACCAATAAGGAATATTGATTTTAGGCTAGATATTAAGTGCAGAGGTTTTAAGATGATTTTTTGGGATTTTTGTTGAATCAAAGGGAAAACCAATTTTGGGTGCGGGGATGAGACACAGTTTCTGCAGAGGTCTGATTGGAGCAAGGTAGGCAATTGTTTTGATGCTTTTAATGCGATGGGGTGAATATATTAGACAGGTGAGGAGCTAAGGAGAGCAAGCAAGTGCAAGGGTTCTCCTTAAACTGATGAAAACATGGAAAATTAAACAAATTTAAAGGCAGAGCATAGCAAATTTATGGATTCTACCTTAACACTTCATTTGTTCAATTGCAGAAGATGAGATATGGAAAAATGATACACATAACAAACTTACAAGTACTGAAAGAAGCACACCATCAAGACATAAAGCCACAAGAATTCCAAATAGTGTTGCAAATCCCTGGTCTTCCCTTTGCCAAAATGCTGAAGTAAAATGTACAATAAAGTCTCAAAGCCTCTTCCCAAAGAGTCCAACCCTGAAAATGATTAAGAAGATACATAATATAGGAAAGCTAACACATTTCCTTGCCTCTAGTGGTCGATCTCATCATCCTAGGAGCTGTTTCAACCAATTCTAAACAAAGCACTACAATCTAGGCAATCAAAACAACTTGCCTCTATAAGCTAGGAAACCAATTCATTCATTAATTTTTTGCTATTTTATGAATGAATCTTCTAGAATAGGTAAATAAGTGTCATGTCAACATAAAATTTCATTAATTACATCAAGGAGGGTGAAAAATCCCACCACAAGTCAAAACTGGTCAAATTGGTTGCGTTTTCCTGACCTGAAGATGAAAATTTTGGAAAATATCCTAATGCGTAGCGCACCAAAACCCTACGCGTAGCGCCTCTAACAGTGCCTAGATTTTTTCATCATATTTTTTTTTTAAAATAGAGTTTTGAAAACAAAGTCTTGATTCAGCTGTACAATGATGAAAATTATTGAAGTGATGATCTATCAAGGACATCCCACTGGCCTGCTGGTCTTTTAAGACTTCTCAAGACAAAATTGACTCAACCCTAGACCTAAGACCTCGAAATTTTAAAACATGATGGTGAATGACCTTTGAAGACTTTATTTAAATAAACAGGCCTGAACCAGCAGTGCCAAGCACAAGGGGAATAAGTGACACAACCCACTCCATCAGAGTTATGGCATGCCTAACGAAATGAAACTGATCAAAACTGGTGGGACACCTAATCATGAAATGCAAAAGAGCTTTGATCTCTGATGGAGGGATAACTAGACCGACTCTAACAGTGCCTAGATTTTTTCATCATATCATATGGCAGGAAGTAAGGAGTTCTTCAATATCCTGGAGGAGAAGGACCTACAGTTACACATAGACCTTGGAGATGATGGAAGGTACAGTACCAAAGGGATTCGAACTTTCACCTTTAAGAGGGAGTTAGGCTCCCATATTTAACCTAAAGGATGTAATGTATATGTCTGGTTTGAAGAAAAATCTAGTTTTTCTACCTATGATTGAAGGTCATGGATATGATGTGGTTTTTAGTAGGGGTAAAGCTTATTTGAAGAAATTTTTTACTGGAAAAGTAAAAAGAATGGCGTTTGATTTAAAAATATCTACAACCTAGAGGTATAATTTTCCATACATGTAGTTATACCTCTAGGAATGAGGTGGGGTGATGTAGAGTCTTAGTCCTAAAGTTGCATAGATTTGGGAAATATCAATAGGGGACAAGGAGTAGTTGCAATATACTTCTTCTCATTGATCATTACCCTTCCTACAGGTGTTGGTTTGAAGGGGCTTGACCCAGGTTAAAAGTGTGTTGTGCACCATCAAAACCCTCAACTACTGGCCCTTTTGGCAATGACCTACATGCAGGTCATAGTCTCACCTGAAGCAGTTATGGGATGTTGTAGAACCAGGTTTCCGCAACCAAAGGGATATCTATGAAGCGGCATCATGTATTTACTTCTACTGTATATCATTCATATAACTTTGCATGCATCAGAAATTTGCACGAATGATTAGTTTAAAAGAAATTCATAAAATCTACAAATAACAGTACATATTATAGTTCTTCACATAATTCAGTGAAAAGCATACATAATCAGATAAATAATATGTATAGAGGTACAACACTTTTCCAAAACTTATTCTTTATTAAACACATCTCAATTACATTCACTTCTCTGACCTACACACCCAGCTGCAGGTGGTCTTTGCACTCAGTTGCAGACTCTTCATGGTCTCCACGCACTCAGCTGCAAAGCCTTCTCCAAAAATATAGACTATAGACACAAATGTAGAGATTCAATTCACTTATTCTCCTATTCCCATTAGATTATTCTTTACAAAGTATTGCATATCCTTTTATACAATTCATCTGTTATGCTCTTGAATTGCGAGAAACTCCAGAATACCAAATATGTGAAGAAATACAACCTAGAACACAAAATAAAATGAGAAAAACAGCAAGCATCTTATTATTCAGATATAAAAGCAAAGTTCACTTGCCTCTTCGAGGGGTCAACCTCTAGCAGAGTAGAGCTCGATTACAAAATAAGACTCAATGATATTTCCCTTCTAACTATGACTATTTATAGCTAAATGACCATCAACAACCTAACGACTAGTGGTCCTTTGCATAACAAGGGTAAACCACTTTATTTATTAGTTATGGCCCATTGCAAATAACTATGGTGCCTTTCTTAAATATAGGTCAACCACTTACAATTATTAATACGGGCTTTATTGACTCCTTAACTAACTATGACTATGACTCGACCCTATTGGGTTTATTACATAAATAAAGGGGTTAGGGTTGGACCCTAACATCATCTATACAAAAACCGTGGTCCACATACCATGGCTCCATAAAATAAGGACTATACCTGATACCCATTATAAAATAAGGGATTTATCCCATCCCAAAATCCCTAAAAGTTTGCACGATGAATATATCTTCGCCAGCTCCGCGCGATCCGCTTCTTCTTTCGTGGGGTATTTTACCATAAACTTGGACCAAGTTGGGCCATGCCCAATAGGCCCCCAACACTCACCAGTGACTCTTCCTGAGTCACTCAACTTTGACGCCCTTGATCTTTGTTGCAATCTCGTTGTATACTATGTTGTAATTCTGGAGTGTTTATGCCATTAACTTTTCTTCCTACTATGCCTCCTTCAGCAAAGCTTTTGTAGTAGGGCTAGTGGTCTTCTACAGTAGCTCTGCTTCCCTTTTCTTCAATTCCTTTAGCCCTTCGTCCACTTCCTAGGAAATTTCCAGGACTTCCTCCTACCATGGCTGGGTACTCTCCTGCATGAACTATACTTTCCTCTACAGATCATCTATTTGCGTCTAGAGGTTCTTTCCTTCAGAAATGTTGGCAAGCCTCTGCAAGACTAGTAAGGTCTTCACAACTTCCAGAATCTCATTTCACCGCTTCTTCTTGGCCTGTAGTTCCTCCTCAATCTTCAAGATGTTTGGATCCTCCTGCAGTGAGGTCCAAATCTATATCATTTCATCGAGAAACTTCCCACAATTTTCCACCATATCAGATATGCCTTTCAATGTTGCGTTGATGTCCCTTTGTCTCTGCTCCCAAACCTTTGGTGTCATATTTGGCTGCAATCTCATTTGTAGCTCTGATATCTTCACTTCATAATCAAATTTCATCTCATCTATAACATTCTTTGAGTCCTTGATCGCGAGGGTGAGCTTTGCGACCTTTTCCATTAGTGTTTCATCCTCATGGACCTTCACGTCCAGAACTATGCTACAAGTCTCAGCAATGGCCTTCTCCAATTGTTCCCATTCTTGCCTTGCTTCCTCCCTTTCCTTGGCCACTTGCTTCATCTCCTTTTGCATCATTTCTTTCTCTGACTCCACGTTTTCTTTCAACAACAACATATGTTTCTCTCATTCCTACATCTCTGCAGTGATTCCTTGATGAAATTCATGTAGCACCTGGAGGGGTAGCATAGCGACATTCATCTGGATACTATACCACACCTCAGCTCGCTCTTTATCTGTTGCTGCTTCAAACTTCATTTCCACAGCTGGAACATGTAACGTCCTCATTCCAAAACTCATTTCTATTCTCTGTTCTTGTTACGATGGCTGGGTTACCTTCTCTGGTTGCTTCACTACTTGTGGCAATGCATTCATCTCAAAAATTCCTCGTTATAACCCAACCAAGATTTCTTTGCAATGATCATCAATCTTGTCCTAGGTCTTTGTGTTAATCTCCTAGATTTTATCTCATCTATTTGCCCATCAATGATGACAAGCGGCACTGTGCCCTCACTCTTATCTTCCTTCTACTTCTTTCTTGGCCACATTTTTATCACAAGGGGTGAATCTTATGATACCTCTGCATCACCATGGTTTTCTTCGTGTTCTTTCCCTCCCCCTGTTTCTTTTGCTTCCTCATTGACATTCTTCTTACTTGTAACTGTACCCTACGAGGTACCTTTCTCTACTCCATCTCCTCCAACCACTCCACCTGGTGGATTCATTCATCCCTTCGGCCAATCCTACACCACTATGAGGAGATCATATTCCGTTACCAGGTATGGAAATGGATTCCATGTCTCTGTTGGATCATTCCTCTCTTTCACATAGGCCCTGTGAAAATATGCCTTGAACTCTACAATATGACGGTATTGTTTATACAAGTTCGGTGACAATCTAGGATATTGATTTACCATCATATGAAGATCCATGACTACAAAGAACATCTTGTTTTATGTTGTGTGCATCGGCTCCTTCGTAAACCATAGTGAAACATACCTCGTTGCTTCACATACATCCACTTCAACTGTCGAAAATTGAGAATATTTCGGCTCCTTCCGTGCAATAGGTGCAATAAGAATTAACAACCAGACATAGTGGAAGGTCTTGCCTTCTTCCTGTTCTTCCCTGCAATCCTTCAAAATCTCCTTACACAGATAAAAGGCCCAGTTGAACTAGATCCCTCTGCTGCACTTTTCTGCTAATAACACTACCATTGCAGGAACTTCATTGGCCCTGCACTTCCTCATGATCTTCCCCGCTAAGATATGTGCGGCTAAGTGCACACCCTGGTCCTTGATGGAGTTTATCTCATATGCGTGAGATTTCTTCACTAACCCAAACTTTTCTTTCATCATCTGGGCCATCTCCTTGTCTTTTTTTTTACCCATGAATTCATTGGTGGGGCCTTTTCCTTGATATGAAAGCACGATTATTTTTCTAATGAGAATTTCATCAATTGATATCCTCATCCCTATCCAAATTCAATCATCATGCACCATTGCGAGAAGTCGTCACACACAGATTGTACTGAATGGGCTTCAACCGAAGTGTGGCACATTTAGCATGTTCAGAATCCTTGCTCTCTGAACTCTTGCAACCCATTCTCATGGTTCTAATCTTGTAACTTTGTTATCTGGGTAGTAAACTTTCTTTAGGTGCCTACTGGGCTCAAACTACGAGAATTTTTTTCTGTCATTAAAATCCCAATCTTCCAATTTGAGCTTTTGGATCTTGCCCAACACTTCTCCTTCAAAAGGCACCTCCTCTAGAAATAGCAGCATGTAGGTAGAAAAATTCCCTTCTTTTGGCTTTCTAATTGGCTTTGCACCTGACTTTCTTGGTGGCATGTACACTAGGAGCACAGAGGGAATCTCCACATCCTTTATCTCCTTCAGCTAAAATTCAGCTTCTTCCTCACTATCATGGACCTGCTAAGGTCCCTCCTATTGCATCGGTCTCTTTCCTTTCTACATGGGATTTTTTCCCTTGTCCTCCACATTCTTCATCCGTACTTCCTTCTGCATCTTCTTTCATGGTGATGTTCTCAATTCTATTGTAGAGACCTTAACTGGTATCTTCTTCTTTGTCTTCTTTGGCTACGAGTGCAGTTGTGCCTACAACACCTTCCTTAGTGACCTTAAGTGCATCAAGGACATAGGTACATTTTCTCCTGTAGCCTTTCCTTCTTGTGACTCCATGATACCATCTAATCCTTTCTTCTTAAATATTCTAACCAACACTTCCCAACTCCTCTCAGACATACAATAGCTCTTCTTCACTTAGGTGCAAATTCTAATCTCTCTTAGGCAACAAAGTGTCAAATGTGGCATGGGATGTCGTTTTTATAACAATTTGGAATTCCCATACTCATGATTAGCTCTAGATTTGGTTCATTAATGCAAGTATGGGCTAGATACATCTAGTTATTCTTCATAAATGCTTTTCTCACATGCCCTTCAACATTAATTTCTTTTTAATGGTGCCCTTTTTCCTTCCAATGGTCATATTTCTAGCTAACTTCATCTGAATTACCCTTTAGCACAGTCACCTCTTCTTCATCACAGCTCCTTCAGACTTTGTCATACTCGTGAGTATTGCGCAACAATCTTCCTTCAGCGAAGTTCCTTCCTACAGAGTAGTTTATAGTCTCGTGCCCACTTTCAACTGCAGGTGGCACTAAGACTTTATTTCCTTCATTTTTTATTATGATGCTTCAAGGACATAGTCATCCCTACATATATTTAATCTAATAGAATTCACTCATCTTGGAATCATCTGACCGTTCAACTTTGCGAGCTAAACAGCACCACCATTTGAAATTTTCTTGGCGATATATGGCCCCAACCAATGCGTTTTAAATTTTATTGGGAACCTCGCAAACTTACTATCATATAATAATACTAGATCCCCTTCGCAACATATCTTCTTCTTGGTTTTCTTGTCCTGCCAAGATTTCTCCCTTGCTTTCTGCACCTATTGATGGAATCCCGGTATTACTTTGTCTTCTTCTAAATCTAGTATCTACAACATTCTCTCATTCATCATGTCTAGGTCTACCATATTTGTGACAGCTGCAATTATTAGACTTCGTACAATGTATTCCATTGGAATAACTTCTTCTTTTCCATATACCAACCTGAAAGGTGTCTACCCAATAAATTTCTTACTTCTGTATGCCCACAACACCACTGGAATCCTCAAGTCCCAGTGATCTTTGTTTGTGTTGCACATCCTGGTCAATGCATTCTCCAAAATATTATTGAAAACTTCCATTGTCCCATTTGCCCGATGATGATAGGGAGTGCTCTTCTGATGGTAAAATTGGAATTTCTCAGCCAGTACTTCAATCATCTTATTAAAAAAAGTGTCCCTTCATTGTTCATCAAGATCTTCAGACAACCAAATCTAGACAATATATACTCGAAAATGAACTTCGCAACAGTTTTTGCACTGCAATCCTTTACTGGTTTTGCTTTAGCCCGCCTTATCAAATAATCAGTCGTGGGGATGATGTATCTTGCACCAATCCTTTTCCTTGGCGGACTTATAGGTCCAAAAATGTCAATTTCCCATTTATCAAAAGCCTACAAAGTCACCTGGGGTACTAGTGGTATTTTATCTCTTTTGGATGGCTATCATGTCCTTTCACATACATCACATGCTTGACAAAAGTCTTTTGCTTCCTTATGCACTGTAGGACACCATAACCTGACTCTCAAAATATTCTGCGTAGTGGCTTTTCCTACATAATGCCCACTTGTGACTCCTCCATGAGCTTCTTTCAGAATGTTCTATCTTTCATGTTTAGGGACGTACCTGCGTAGTACTTCATTTGGTCCCATTTTATACAAGTGTCCCACATGCAGCAAAAAATCAGCTGCTTGAGCCACTAATTCCTTCTTTTTTCTTTGTAGTGTACTCTGTGGGTGTCATTCCTGTGGACAAAAACTAAATAATGTCCATGAAGTGTTAATCTGTGAATTTAATTGCAAACAGTTATGCATCAGGTAAATTAACTTCAATATACATAGGTTCTTCTCCTGTCTCTATCCTAGATAGGTGATTAGACCCATCATTCAATCTTCCTGGATTTACTATAGCTTTGAAGTCATATTCATGGAATAATAACAACCATTGGCAGATCTTCCTTCCCAAAATAGGCTTATTCACCAAGTACATCAATGCGAAATGATTTGTGAACATTTCAAAATGTGTTCCCAACAAGTAATGCCTAAACTTCTATAGTGCACACATCATGGCTAACCCCTCCCTTTTTGTCGTGTTGTAATCATTTTCTTCCTTAGACAGCTTCCTACTTGCAAATGAAATGGTATGATCAATATCCCATCCTCCCATATGTGCTAGTACTACTCCCAAAACTATGCAAGATGCATCAACATTCACATGAAATTATTTCTTCCAGTCTAGAAAAACTAGAATTAGCGCAGTTACCATCTTTTCTTTCAACATGGCCAAGCTCTTCTAGAATTCTTCATCCCATTGGAAGGTCACATCCTTCTTCAGAAACTTCTCCATCATCGCAGTTATTTGTGCATGTCCTTTTATAAACTTCTTGTAGTAACCAGTGTTTCCTAGCGTAGTACACAATTGTCTTACTATTTTTGGTGCTGGCAGGTTCACAATGACTGTGATCTTCATTAGATCTACCATCAATCCTTGTTTACAAACCACATGTCCCAAAAATATTCCAAGTGGCACACAAAATATGCACTTCTTCAGGTTCAACGATATTTGATACTACCTACATGTATCTAGCATCAACCTCAACCTCACCACATGCTTCTTTAATAGCCTAAATATTGTCCAATCATTGAAGTAAACATCCAAAAATTTGTGTATATATTCCTTGAAATATGCAAGTACAACTCTAGAGAAAATAGTAGGTGCATTCTTCAACCCAAAAGGCATCATTGTATACTGATAGGATCCCCATTCTATTGAAAATGTTGTCATATGTTTGTCTTTTGGTGCAATTCTGATCTGATGATACCCTGAGAAGCCATCTGTAAAAGAGTAAGCCTATTGTCCTCCTACATTATCCAACACTTCGTATGTAAATGGTGCAGGGAAAGGGTCATGTAGGAATGCATCATTCAACCTCCTCAAGTCCATGCAGATTCTAATTTCCCATTTCACCTTATTCTCCTGAACTACCATGGGGCTTACCCATTTAGACTCTTCGATGGGTTCAATTATCCATAATGTTAACATCTTGCCCAATTCTTCTTTTACCTTTTCCTTATATTTTGGGTTTAGTTTATAAGGCCTCTGCTTAATAGGCTTCACATCAGGCTTCAGCGGAATCCTCATAACTCCCAAATCCCCTATGATGCCTTTCATTTCTGAAAATTTAGTGGAAAACAACTCTTGGTATTCATGCAACAAATATGTTATCTTGTTGACAGTGTCATCATCCTAGTAGTCTCCTATGGTCACATATTTTGGCTCAGCTTCTGACCCTATATTCACCTTCCTTATCTTCAATGGCTTCATTATATCAGGCATCTCTATCTCAAGTCCATTTACTTTTTGATGTCCTTCTGAATCTTTGATGTCAATGTTACAATGATCTTTGTCCTCTTCTGCAGTGAGATTATAGCATTCTATCACATTCTACATCTGCGCAGCCCAATCAGATTTCTAGATAACTAGAACTTCATTTTCAAAAATATTTTTCTTAACTATATTCAGCACTGCATCTATATGTGGACAATCAACTTCAAATCTGAATTTCATCACAAATCCATGCACCGTTTCCACCTAGCTAGCAGTGCCATGTTAAAGTTCGATTTCCAAATACCAGTTCTAAGGGATTGTTTCCAGGGTATGGATGAACCCATGCACCCATTCTTCTAACGAAATTTCTCCCCATGCTTCCATACAAAGTTGTATGTGGTCACTAGGATCATTTTTGCCATCGTACTTGTTTTCAAGCTCTGTTTCTACTGGTCCAAATCTTACCCACATCAACCTTCTACATTCCTGCCAATTTCCTATATTCTTGTTATGCATACCCCACCATCTAGCAGGCATAGCCCTCAGTGCTTGATCTACTACTAACAGTATCTGACATTTTGGTACCCTCCTCTCATAATATTTAAAGTATTTACATCGCCCAAACCATCATATAAAGATAAATCATGTACCTCAATTGTCATGTAGTGCACTACTTTAGTGATCCTTGCACATCGCCTTGTAGACACTACATGCAATATGTTCTTCCAATTCTCCAATTCCTCTTTTGAATCTGAGGTACATGAACTATCTAACTTCTAATTCAACTTTCCATATATAGTGGGATTGATCCATTCCTCTTCCTTCACTGTGATCTGATAAATATTATCAATGTCATCCACGCTATATTCCTCTTTGACAGGTTCTTTATACCTCGCCCCTTCTGATGGATCCAATGGAACAATAACCCTCATATTATTTCTTTTGAATATCATTTTCATTTTCTTAAGATGAATTATAGCCATGTTGGAAAATTCCCAGTCAAATCCAAGCAACGTGGGGTATCTCAATCACTTCGAAGTCAGTGGTAGTGCGCACTCCGTCGATGTCCACTGTGACATTAGACAACCTTCCTAGGGGTAATATTTTGTATTGATTTTCCATATTTAGCGGAATAGTAGAACATTGTAGCTTCATCTTACCCATCAATTCCCAAGTCTTCTTTGGCAAGACGTTTATCTCTTCTTGTGTCTATGCAAATTATTCATTGCGTGCATCTCGCTCTGTGGTATACCCTTAGAAGTACAGGAGTCTATCAATTCTTGTAATCCCTCCACACCCTTCTGATTCCTCAACAGCTTCATGCACATATGTAGAAAAGACTTTGAGACATTTGAATCCACCTCTTGTGTTGCAACCGGTACTATCTCGCGGTTATCCTTCTAAGTCGGCTGCGCGGTACAGGTCAAGGCCCCATCATCCATAAATATTTTCCCTGCCTCCATGAATTCTTGCTTTTCCTTCAAGACATCAACTACAGGAGCCTTTTTGGTATTTTTCCTTATCCATGTAGCTTCATCTTCCTTTCTTCCATCGGCCTTATCATTCCCAGTCATGGTTTCGCTTCTTGTTACAATGGTTTGAGAGGGCTTGACCTAGATTCAGAGTGTCTTGCACACCAACCAAACCCTCAACTACTGGCCCTTTCAGCAATGACCTGGAAGCAAGTTGTAGTATCACTCGAAGCAATTATGGGAGGTTGTAGAACTGGGTTTCTGTAATCGAAGGGATATCCATGAAGTGGCATCGTGTATTTACATCTATTGTATATCAGTCTTATAACTTGACATGCATAAGCACTTTGTGTAGATGATTAGTTTAACATAAACGCATAAAATCTACAAATAACATTGTATCGTATAGTTCTTCACATAATTCTGTGAAAAGCATACATAAGAAGATACATAACAGTAGACAAATAATATGTACAGAGATACAACACTTCACCCAAACTTCTTCTTTATTAAACACATCTCAATTACATTCACTTCTCTGACCTGTGCACCAAGCTACAGGTCATCTACGCACTCAGTTGTAGACTCTTCAAGGTCTCCATGCACTTAGTTGTGGAGCCTTCTCGAAAACTACAGACTACAAACGTGAATATAGAGATTCAATTCACTTATTTTCCTATTCCCATTAGATTATTCTTTACAAAGTATTACATATCATTTTATACAATTCATCTATACAAAAACCATGGTCCACATAACATGGATCCACAAAACAAGGACTACTACCTGATACATGTTACAAAATGATGGCTTTATCCCATCTCAAAAGCCCTAAAAGTTCGTGCAATGAATATATCTTGGCCAGCTCCGCACAGTCTGCTCCTTATTTCGTGGGGTATTTTACCCAAAAATTGGATCAAGTTGCGCCATGTCCAAAAACAGGGGCCCACAGTATTTAGCAGCAGAAGGATCAATGTCATTTAATGCACTCAGATCTTGGGCAATAATTTCAAGCTAGTATCAGTCAGAGACTTAGGAGATAGTTACAGCTCAAACACACAAATGGTTCAGTATTTTGGATGCTTCTCAGTTGCAATTGTTGCAGTAGCAACAACAATAGTGAGAGGGATTTGTGTTATAGTACATGCCTACAGGAGCAAGATTAGGGTTGCACAGAACCCTTTTCTTGGTAAGAGGGACTGTTGGAATTGTATCAAGAAAAGTATTCGTTTGACTTGTGCCTTAGTCAAATGGAGAAATTAGATTTTCCACATCAGCAGGTGATGAGCCCCAAATTTGGTAACATTTTGGGCTCATTTGGCCTAATTATCCTTGTTCAATCCTTCATTTTTCATAACTTATGCATTATTTTTCAGTATGTTTATGTCATTTGTACGAATAAGGGTAGTCACTCTTCCTAGGTGGCTAACACGTGCTCATTTCAGGTTTTTTGACACATGTTGGAGAAAAATTGAGCAATCATGGGCTAGAAGACACCCAAGCTTGGGTTGAGGATTTGTAGGGGGGTTGTCTATGGCATTAAATAGCCTTCCTCGAGATCGTCACCCCCAACTCCGAGCTCCAAAGGCCACCAAAACCGGATCTAGAAGGCAGCCAAACAGATTTTGGAAGGAGTTGTTCACTCACAGTTTGGGCAGCCAAGTCCCATAGATTTAGGAGGCCAGCTAGGGCCTCGTGGTGTACAAATGTTAAGGCCTCAGCCTTCGTGAGGGACTTTTTGGAAACTCTTGCATATTTTGCACTACAGTGTTGCTAGCTCTATTTTGTTCTCTTGTAGCCATTTTTGGCATAACTCTTGACTTATGATGATTTTTTGATAATGAGAAGCAGTCCGATTTTATATCAGCTCTGAGTTTTCTATAGGAGCCATAGCTCTCGGGGTTGGGCCCAACCTGAGAGCCTAGGGCCTCCTTCTTTGTACTGCTATCTTTTCTTTATGCATCGTGATTTTCCTTTTATGCATTTGAAACGTGTTTCTGTTGAGCAAATTTAGTTGTGTTGGTTAAATAGGTCACTGGTGATAAATACAATTGCTGCAGATGTGTAGAATAGATTGGTAGGATAATAACAGATAAAGCTCCAAGAAAAGGGTTGAAAACACTCTTAGTTTCACCTCATCCTTATTGGATCAGGGGTTGGAATTGCAGAAACAGCGCTGCCCCAACAAAAACACTAGTTTGCTTGACCATGCAATCCTTGGTGTAATGTTTTCATTTGTAGAAGTTAGTTATGCGTTCAGACCTCTGAAATGTTTCTTTGCTTAAGTGATGTACATGGTTCTCTTTATAAATAAAGCTGTTGTTCATTTGTTTCATTGACAATTAGAGTAGATTAGCTAAGACTTTGATTGTGTGCAGGAATTTGTTGATTCGGTTAAGTGTACACCGTGCAGGGCATCTCCACCACTCCCTCATCCGCCTAAGCTTCGTCCAGGCCAGCTGCTCCATCTCCTAGTTAGGTTCCTCTTCTCACAACTGTTCTTCTACCCACGTAACCCTACCTTCTTGCTCCTCCATTGTCTTAGCCTTCTTTAAGCCAAGTCAGCCTTCCACACCCTCTCATCGCTCCATCCATCAGTCCTTGGGTCATTTCAGGCCCCTACCCTACCTCCCTATCCATTCATGCATCTTTCCTCACTCACCCATCCTCCAAAATCCAATTTTAAAACATCCTGTAGAAATTTCTGAACATCCTGTAGAAATTCCTGAAACATCATGTAAAACCCCTGCAGACTTCTTGTAGAAGCTCACAAATGAGGTTTCTTGATAGCCAAACTTTGTGAAACTCTTTGGAAGAGTGTTAGGGACTCCTTAGACCCTCTCTGAACCTTCCCAACCTTTTCCAAGCATTTCTCCTCCTTGATCCACCCCGGCATAGCAAAAAGCCAGTTAAAAACACATGCATGATAATTCTGATAACTTATTCAAAAATACAAAAAGATGTTTTCTTCATATAGAGGTAGCCTAGACACATGCATTTTACCTTCATAGAAGTAATGGCATCTCTTTTAATAGTTTTCATCCTCTCCTTTGCATCGGTAGGGCTAGCTGGTAGAATTAGGGTTTGCTAGGGTTTGCGTTACTTTTTGCTTTCAGTTTCTTTCCGTAAGTAGATTAGCTTCCTTTGAGTTAGCTTTCGTCCATCAATTAAAAAGCTTCTTCTAAGAGCTCATAGAAGTTGGCTTAATCCCCTAGCGGACTTGTGCCAGCTAACAAAGTGACAGCTGTGGCAAGAGCTAGTACTTGTGCATACAGCACCGTCGCTTCCAAGTTTGTTACGAACTACCGAGTTGATAAAAGTAAAGAAGGGATTCCCAGGAGTTGCAGCATTATTGCTGCAATACTGGAGCCCACCATCTTTTTGGCGCTGTTGCCGGGCTCCAGTATTGCAACAATGATGCTGCAACTCCTGGGACTCCCTTCTTTACTTTTATCAACCCGGTAGTTCGTAACAAACTTGGAAGCGACGGTGCTTTATGCACAAGTACTAGCTCTTGCCACAGCTGTCACTTGGTCAGCTGGCACAAGTCCGCTAGGGGCTTAAGCCAACTTCTATGAGCTCTTAGAAGAATCTTTTTAACTGATGGATGAAAGCTAACTCAAAGGAAGCTAATCTACTTGCGAAAAGAAACTGAAAGCCAAAAAGTAACGCAAACCCTAGCAAACCCTAATTCTACCAGCTAGCCCTACCAATGCAAAGGAGAGGATGCAAACTATAAAAAGAGATGCCATTACTTCTATGAAGGTAAAATGCATGTGTCTAGGCTACCTCTATCTGAAGAAAACATCTTTTTGTATTTTTGAATAAGTTATCAGAATTATCATGCATGTGTTTTTAACTGGCTTTTTGCTATGTAGGGGTGGATCAAAGAGGAGAAATGCTTGGAAAAGGTTGGGAAGGTTCAGAGAGGGTCTAAGGAGTCCCTAACACTCTTCCGAAGAGTTGCACAAAGTTTGGCTATCAAGAAACCTCATTTGTGAGCTTCTACAGGAAGTCTGCAGGGGTTCTACAGGATGTTTCAGGAATTTCTACAGGATGTTCAGAAATTTCTACGGGATGTTTTAAAATTGGATTTTGGAGGATGTGTGAGTGAGGGAAGATGCATGAATGGATAGGGAGGTAGGGCAGGGGCCTGAAATGACCCAGGGACTGATGGATGGAGTGATGAGAGGGTGTGGAAGGCTGACTTGGCTTAAAGAAGGCCAAGACAATGGAGGAGCAAGAAGGTAGGGTTATGTGGGCAGAAGAACAGTTGTGAGATGAGGAACCTAACTAGGAGATGGAGCACCTAGCCTGGACGAAGCTTAGGCAGATGAGGGAGTGGTGGAGATGCCCTGCACAGTGTACACTTAACCGAATCAACAAAGTCCTGCACACAATCAAAGTCTTAGCTAATCTACTCTAACTGTCAATGAAACAAATGAACAACAGCTTTATTTATAAAGAGAACCATGTACATCACTTAAGCAAAGAAACATTTCAGAGGTCTGAACGCATAACTAACTTCTACAAATGAAAACATTACACCAAGGATTGCATGGTCAAGCAAACGAGTGTTTTTGTTGGGGCAGCGCTGTTTCTGCAATTCCAGCCCCTGATCCAATAAGGATGAGGTGAAACTGAGAGCGTTGTCAACCCTTTTCTTGGAGCTTTATCTGTTATTATCCTACCAATCTATTCTACACATCTGCAGCAATTCTATTTATCACCAGTGACCTATTTAACCAACACAACTAAATCTGCTCAACAGAAACACGTTTCAAATGCATAAAAGGAAAATCACGATGCATAAATAAAAGATAGCAGTACAAAGAAGGAGGCCCTAGGCTCTCAGGTTGGGCCCAACCCCGAGAGCTATGGCTCCTATAGAAAACTCAGAGTTGATATAAAATCGGACTGCTTCTCATTATCAAAAAATCATCATAAGTCAAGAGTTATGCCAAAAATGGCTACAAGAGAACAAAATAGAGCTAGCAGCACTGTAGTGCAAAATATGCAAGAGTTTTCAAAAAGTCCCTCATGAAGGCTGAGGCCTTAACATTTATACACCACAAGGCCCTAGCTGGCCTCCTAAATCTATGGGACTTGGCTACCCAAACTGTGAGTGAACAGCTCCTTCCAAAATCTGTTTGGTTGCCTTCTAGATCCGGTTTTGGTGACCTTTGGAGCTCAGAGTTGGGGGTGAGGACTCCGAGGAAGGCTATTTAATGCCATAGACAACCCCCTTACGAATCCTCAACCCAAGCTTGGCTATCTTCTAGCTCATGATTGCTCGGCTTTGCTCCAACATGTGTCAAAAAACCTGAAATGAGCATGTGTTAGCCACCTAGGAGGAGTGACTACCCTTATTCGTACAAATGACATAAGCATACTGAAAAATATTGCATAAGTTATGAAAAATGAAGGATTGAACAAGGATAATTAGGCCAAATGAGCCCAAAATGTTACCAAATTTGGGGCTCATCATCACCCCCCTACTAAAATGATTACTCATCCCTGAGCAACTAGTCCAGCTCCTCGTCTTTCATTACTTTAATCGCCACCCTCACATCCCAGGCTTCTGAAGTAGTATCCTCCTCACTATCATGGAACCCGGCCTTCCTTTACACCTCTTCCCACTGCTTATGCTCTTCTTTTTCTGTGCTTCCTCCTAACAATCCCAAAAGCAAAGGTGGACTTAGCTTGAGGTAGATCCAGCTGGCCTGGAGGTTCTGCATAGACTTCTTGTAGAGAGGCACCCGTGCCAAGGCCTCCCTCATTCTAGTTGGAGTATGATATTCCCTGATTTTGAGGCTGTGGGACAATGTGTTCCACCTACGGGTGCAAGCATGAACACAATTGTCCCCTTACAACCGCTCCATATCCTCGAAGTGTGCTATGGCTTGAGCCTGCCGATCCATGTATTCTAATAAAGCCTGAGAGTTGGTCGCTAAGTGCTGGTGGGCTGATATCAATGTTGTGGGGTCCCCTGGCTCTGGTCTAATCAGCAGTGGTTCATTGAGTTCTCGGTTCATGACATTTTTGACCTCTGCCGCTCTCTTTTCTTCGTGGTTTAACCATGAGGTCATTGCCATCAGCTGTATATCCCCTACTGCTGTGTTGGGGTCCCATGAGGTTACATTTGGAAGGGCCAAATTATGAAGGTAGAAATCTGATAGCTTGGCCTTGTCCTCTAATGAATTGTTGTTACATAAATCCATGAACTGCTGGGGGTTTTGGATTTGGGAGATACCCCTCTGTGCCAATGTATTAATTTGGAATTGCAGGCACTGATCCCTGAGGTATAGGCCATAGGATTTGGCCGGCTGCCTACATTGCAGAGCGTCCATTGCCCAACTGGCCATGCAGGCCAGTTGTGCCTCCTTTTCTTGCACCTATTGTTTTAGAGCTTGTATCTCTATGCTTACCTGCAATTCTCTTTCCTGTAGTTACTGGTTTAGTTCCTCAAGACCAGCTTGCATTCCTTCTTTTTCTTGAGGTTCTGCTATGGTGTCCTCTGGTGCTGTGTCCCCTTCTTTCCTCTGTCCTAGTAGCTGTAGTTTGAGCTTCTCATTTTCTTCCTGTAGAAATACTCGCTGGCAGTTTCCCACATGTTTTGCCATAGCCAATTCTCTTCTTGCCTCCTTGAGTTTTTCCTCCAAAGGGCCTATATCTGCTACTCCTTTAGACTTGGCTATTCTCATCCACGTGTGGCTCCTCACCCTTTCTTCCTCTAATGCAATTAAAAGCGCCACTGTGAATTTCTATGGAATGATTTTTCCCGCCTCCAAAAAGTTATAATAAGAGCCCAAGCTGGGCTGGGGGCTAGGTTCCATAATGTGCTCTACCTCTGCTTCCTTTTGTGGTGATTTGGTTGCCTCCCCTTCCATTCTTTCAGTCTCCTTGAGCCTGGTTAATGCTTCCTGTAGGATGGCTTCAGCATCCTGTAGAGAGGCTTGTGAACCCAATCTTTCCATTCTCTCCCTCCAGGAAGATGTGTTCGGGCTCCCCCGCTCATAAGTGACTAATACTTTGGAGGGGGACTTCTCCTTTGGCGAGGTAGGAGTGTCTTCAATGGTAATTGGGTCTTTGGATGGAGGTTGGGGCCTGCTGGTTTTAATTCTTACACTTCTTCTTGCTTTGAAATACAAAGGAGTCTCCCTCTTTCATTTTTCCTTTGGCTTGGGAGAGGTACTTAGGGCGGCCAGCACAGCTGCTGCCTCCCTAGCAAGAATTTTGGCCGATTTCTCCTTCTGCTTCCCTTTTTCAGGACTTCCTGTAGTGACTGATTTCTGGCTTCCTGTAGAAGCCGTTTTTAAACTTCCTGTAGAAATAGATGGAACCATTTTAGCCTGCTTGGCTGAGGGTGCTTTTTCTTTTGGCTTGGCTGAGGCTGCCTTAGAGGTGCCCTCACTGACGTGGACTTTTTCAGTCCTTTCCACCCTGCTCTGTAGTCTTTTCTCCCTGGGTGTTGGTGTGGTTTTATCACCCCCTATTTTGGTAGCTTGGTTTTTCTCTTGTGTTCCCTTCTGTTCTTTCTTTGGTGTTTTGCCCGGGGTTTCTTGTCCTTTAACTTTCTTCTCTGCTTGAGTGTGCTACTTCTCCTCGCTGCTGGAGGAAGTGAGCTCCTCGGCCAAAATTTGGATGTCATCATCCTTAGACAGATTCCGAAAAGTTTCCCAGGAGAGGGGGACGGTGTAAGTGTGGAGTGCATCTTCCACGAGGATCTTGATAAGCCCATGATGGGCTAGCTGGTCTGGCGTGCCCTCTCTCAGTTTGGTGGAACACTCAATCATGGATTGCAGGAGGAATTAAGGAATGCTCAACTTTTGCTCTGAGGGTAGGTCCATTTGGTGCCTGAGTTCTGTAAGCAACTGGAAATGATAGCCATACACGATGCTAAATCACCCCTCACACGTAATATACTTCATAATCTGGAGGCTAACTTCACTCCAGAGCGGCTATAGGCTAGTTCTTCGAACTCCATTCTTGTCCTCTGAAAATTGTTCCTCTGGCAAGAAGAACTCTTTTTTAGCTTTCTGACCCAATTTTCTCTCCTCCTTATCCCAGGGTACCCCCATCGGTAGATCAGTTACTCTGCTAATGAGTTATGGGGTGAGTCTTAGGGTCAATCCTCTGAAGTTGACAACGGCCAATGTCTGTGACTTCGACTTCAAAGACCTCAGGAATTATTCTGTAATTTCGTCATCGTGACCATGTAGCTTGTCATAGAATGACATCCATTGTGCACGGGAAAACAATTCCTCCACCTCATAGTTTTCCTGTAATTTCTTGGAGTCCAAAGGCTCTTTTCTAATGAACCTTCCCGGCATGGTAAAAAAATGTTTTTGGTTGTTCTGAGCTTTCCTGCTCGTGTACAGAAGGAGAACTTTGGGGTTTTTCTACACGAAGCGTAGAGCTATGTCTCTATTATGCACACAGTTATATAAAATTCACAAATTTCTACCAGTGAGCCTTGACAATGGCTCAATTGTAATTCAAAACCCCGGAGAAAAATCCTGCATACATACTACGACGACAATTCTCATGCAGCGATAAGAAAACGGCTTGTAAATTCATGAACAGACTTTTATTCACATTTTCCTACCCCTTCAACACGTCGACTTCACCACCTTTTGAATCGATTGCATGGGAGAATTATGTTTAGGCTTACCTTATTCCAGAATTGCCACCTTCGACATGAACAGTCCAAACTTCTCCGTAATGCGGGCTTCCTGTAGCGCAGCTTCCTGCAGGGGTCATGCACGGATTCTGGGGAATGCTTCAGTGGTTCTAGACAATCTGTGCAGCAACAGGACGTTGGAACAGGCCGAGAACTCGGGCTAACATCCTTTAGAGAATTGAGGATGCGTACTCGGCTGCAAAACGGTTGTGAATAAATGACTGCAGTGCATCATAAGTGATTTAGCCGGCCGATTTGAATTGCTGCGGAATTCATGGCGCAGGGGTGAGCTGTCCCCATCGACCCGTTGGCTGAAGTCACCACTATCATTCCACTGCATGTATTCCTGACCACCAAATCCTTCCCTTTGTATCTACCGTCATTCCTTTTAGACTTCCGCTTCTCTCCGACTAGATGCTTCCCACGTGTCCATTTCCTGTCTTTTTGACATAACCAAAGCCTTTCAGATCTGACAAGGCCATCGGACTGGTTGTGGTGGCCAGTTGAATGGCTACCCAACTTTTTCAATCCGTTCATTTTCACAGTTACGCACATTTTAGAGTATAGGTTATGTAATTTGACAAAATAAGGTTAGGCACTTACATGTGCGGCCGTGGACGTGAGTTTTCTCAGGCTTCAGGACGAGGAATGGTGGATCCCTTGCTGTTGCTGCGTGCACAGGCACTAGAGCTCCTCTTGATTGGTTGCTGCTGGTTACGAGACCTTGAGACCCGATTTCCTGGTGGTGAATGCTGCATGCACCGGCTTCATGAGCTGCTGGTGTCTCCATGGTATGTGCTCTAGCTGGATCAGCTGCTACAGGATTCCTGTAGGACATCCTGTAGCCGTTTCTCCTCCTGGGGTCCATGCCGAAATAATTGAGTCGCGTTCACGGGTGCAGGTTCCTGAGATTGCCTTGACAGGTAAAGCGTTGAGCCTCTGCATGCTTTATTTTCCACCTAAAAAATATTTTTTTCTGAGAAACCAAAGTTCTGGTATGACTGTGCAGGTATTTTGATCATATGGCAGCAATGGTGGTGAAAGGAGGTGACACAAGTGGAGGATGTAAAAAAAAGAGTGGTTGCATGCCTCCTCAACGGACTTCGAGCTTCAAATTCTTCTTCATAATCGGTCCTGGCCCGCTCAAAGGCTCTACAGGATGTTTCCTGTAGAAACACAAAACTTCCTGTAGAAAGTCATGTAGCTTCCTGTTGAAGGCTAAACCATGACCAAATTGTGTCCAAACCTTGGAAGAAATGACTGCTCATGGAGGGAGTGCATGTGAGGTTTCCTGGTAGCTTGGTAGGGACCCTTGTCCTTGAGTTGAGAGGCCTCTTTTTTTGCATTGAATCCCTGCAACCTGCAACAATTTCCAAAGATTAAGCCTGTTTTTTCTGTTTCTTCCTCTTTCTCTTTTTCCTTTTTCTTTCTCTTTTTTTTTTTTTTTTTTTTTAAGAGATTGCAGGGGCGCCTCAATGAGGTTTTCACCCCTACTATCTGCCTTGGGCGCCTCAGAGAGGGTTTCACCCAAGGATCTTTTTATTTCACTTCTTTTCAGAGAGACAGCAGGGGCGCCTCAATGAGGTTTTCACCCAAGGATCTTTTTTATTTGCATTTTTATTTTTATTTTTTTTTTTTTATTTTTTTTTTTTTTTTTTTTTTTTTATGATGCTCAAGGTATGCCCAAAACAGAGGCAGAACCCTTCTCTATGACCAGCACTGATTTTTCCACAGTTTTGATGAACTCTTGCCTCGAGAGAGGTTTCCTGTAGATCTTTAGTCGATGCCCATTAACGAGCATGGGGATGGCTTCTTGATCAATGGTCTAGATAAGGACAGAACCATTGTCATTACACTTCTCCACTACATAGGGTCCTAGCCATCTTGTCCTCAGCTTCCCCTTGAAATCCTTATGTCTGGAATCATACAGCAGCGCCCAATCTCCTGGTTGGAATTGTTTGTCATTGAGGTACCAGTCATGCCATATCTTCCTCTGAAGTTGAACCACTTCTGAGTGGAGAAGGACCTGCATTCGGTGTTCATCTAACCCATTCAGCTGCAATAACCTTTCTTGTTGGGCATGGTGTTTGGTCAATTTAGTGTTGTCTAAATTGCTATCATAAATTGTCAACCCGGGGCTCGTAAGCTGATGAAGTGAAGTGTACAATATATACTTAAGAAGCCTTTCCTAGTTCTTTTTGTCATTTTTAGTTTGTGTTTGAATTATCTTCCTAATGTGATGTGATGAAGTTATAAACAAGTGAGTGAATGTGTGTGTATGTGGTGATTTCTAAATGCTTCTTGAAATTCAAAGAGAAAACTTGAACAATAACTTGAAATGAAATTAAAGCTTCAAATGAAAGTAAAGCATCAAACAAGAAGACCAATGGCACTAGTCCAATACCTTTATTGCTGATAAGAATGAAAATGACATCTACTTAACTCAATTGAAAGCAAAAACACTACTCTAACTCCTCTATTGAATCTAAAGCAATGCAAAGATTAAGTGACAAATCACACTACTTAATTCTCCCTTAACATTCTGCCTTTAGCTAAATTGATCATGTGAAAAAGAGTTAGGAGTGAATTAGCAATATGAGTCTAAAACTAAATAAACCAAGCTGCAATTAAATGATATTTTGGTCCCACGAAAGTTAGTGAATTATGATAAAGAGAACCATCAAGAGATTAGCAACTTGACAAAACCTGATAAAGTAAACTAAGCAATGAAACTAATGCAAGTCAAGGTAAAAATCAGCAGTTTAGATAAGACAACTTCAAATGCCACTAGTGATAAAAAGAAGGAAAAACACACTATCCCAGGCTCCTAACACACCTGCAAGAGCAAACTGATCAGTTCTGAAAAGTGCTGGAAATGTAAAGGCATAATTCAAACTGTACAATATTATACATGTCAAAAGAAATGAACATTGCAGAAATCAAACTGTACATTAGTATACATGTGAAAATGAAAACAAAAAGAAGTGCAGGAAAATGAAATTAAACACTACTGTACATAGGTTGTGGCAGACGGGGGCCCTCCATCTACTCAACCAGTTAAAGATCAGCTACACGGATAGGAGCAAAACAGTCTTCTGAATATTAAATCAGCATGTCAAAATACAAAAGCGTAAACGCTGTATGAAACAGTCTTTAAAACAGAGTTTTATAAACAAAGTGATTACAGCCAAAAACTAACTTGAAGACTAACTACTAAGCGTATGCAAACGCTTTATTTATAGCAGCAGAGATAAACTGTCTTCTGCGTAAACTAAGCTAACAACCAGCTAATTAATTAACTGTGCAAAAGACACGCAGCAACACCATGCACTGTTTGAGGAAACGGTCATCGTGGATGATAAATCCACAGTTAGATTCTTGTCCCCTGCCGTCTTTGTGGCTCGAAGAAGATGCCAGCTATGGTTACGTGCTTCACCTGCTCACGCAGAGCCGTGCCACTGCTTGAAACCTTACTGTTTGACCGTGGTTACATCTGCGTTGACCAGGGGTATATATGAGCGAGTTGGCGTAGCTGATAGCACACGAACCATGTACACAGTCATACCAACTTGCCCATGTGGCCTTTTCCTTTGGAGGACACGTGGAACATAGCAAACAAGAAAATGGCTGCGGAATCTCTGATCGGTTGCAGAAACGTTGTATTAGCTGCGGAATTGCAGCACTTGTACCAAAATTCTAAACCAACAGTCAATCATTAGCACAGTCAACAAATCATGTTAAAAAGACATATAATGCAATGAATTGAACAAGTTGATGGAGGAAATGATGACAAAAGAGAGAAGTGAATAGGGAAAAGTTGTTGGGAGGATAGGTAAATGAGTGCAAGGTTGAGGCTCAACACATGGCTGATATCTAGGTCCAACTGAGCTGCCATCCTCAATGTGATGTACTCGAACTCAATTAACAGCAAAGCTCTCTTCCCATAGAACAGCTCATAAGGTGTGAAGTCGGTTGTGATATTCCAAGTGGTGTTGTAAGCCCAAGTGGCCTCAACCAGGCGGTCTGCCCAATCCTTTCTGCTGCTGCCCACCACCTTAGTCAAAATCCCCTCTAATGCTCTATTGGTGACTTCCACCTGCCCATTTGCTTGAGAATGATATGCGGTGGAAGTCCTATGCTTGATCTTATGATGAGCGAGCAATTCTTCGATTAAGTTGGAGGTGAACTAGCTTCCTTGATCGGTGACTAACTCTCTTGGGTAGCCAAATTTGTAGAAGATGTTTCCTCTTAAAAACTCAGCCACCTTCTCTTCTATAACTGCTTTGATTGCCTTGGTTTCCGCCCACTTTGTCAAATAGTCTGTGCACACAATGATGTAAGACCTTTGCCTTGAAGGAGGGTTGATAGGACCCACAAAATCCATACCCCACTTCTCAAATGGCTCAAGAGTCACTTGAGGTTGGAGAGGCATTTCGTCCCTTGGAGTCGGTTTCCCCATCCTTTGGCATCAGTCACATTTGCTGATATATCTTCTGACATCTTGATGAAGCGTGGGCCAATAGTAGCCTGCCTGTAAAATTTTGAAGGCAGTCCTCTTGGCTGCAAAATGTCCTCCACAAGGCCCATCGTGACAGGTTAGGAGGATGTCAAAGACTTCCTCCTCCCTTACACAACGCCTTAAGATCTGATCGGGGCCAATTTTGAACAGGTTTCCCCCGATCCAAGTGAATGAGGCACTTTTCCTCACGATTCTGCTCTTCTCCTTTGAGGATAGATGCGGAGGGAACTGTGCTGAGAACAGGTAGTTTTCTATGTCAGCAAACCAGGGAGAGAGTACTGAGATAGCGAACCAATGTTCATCTGGCATCTGGTCATCCACTGTTCCATCTTCACCTGCAGGTAAATCCAATCTAGACAAGAAGTCAGCAACATCATTTTCTTTACCTGGTTTGTCAACGATAGTCAAATCAAACTACTACAACAAAAGTAACCATCTAATAATATGAGCATTCACATTCGGTTTATTCATTAAATATCTAATTGCAGCATGATCAGTATGTACAAATGTTTGATAGCTAGTGATGTAATGTCGGAACTTGTTCAGGGCATGGACCACGGCCAAGAACTCTTTATCAGTTACAGTATAATTCATTTCTGCCTTGGATAAGTTTTTGCTGACAAAGTATATGGCATATGGGAGTTTTTGTTCAACCTGTCCTAAGGCTGCCCCTATGGCTTTGTTCGAGGCATCAGTGTGGATGTGGAAAGGTAGGGCCTAGTTTGGACCTCTCAAGATCGGGGTGGACACCAACTTATCCTTTAATTCATTCAGAGCCCTTTGACAGTCGTCCGTCCATTTGAACTCAACATCTTTTGCTAAGAGGCCAAACAATGGCAAGGCTAGCTTACTAAAGTATTTAATGAATCTTCTATAATATCCTGCTAAGCCTAAGAAACTCCGAACATCTCTTACCTTCTAAGGAGGTGGAACCTTTTTTATGAGAGCAATTTTATTAGGATCCACCTGTAATCCTTGGCGAGAAATGGTATGTCCTAAGATGGTCCCTTCAGTCATCAGGAATTCACATTTTTCAGGACTAAGGGATAGGTTCATCTCAATGCACTTGGTTAGAACGTTTTCCAGATTGGACAATGCTTCCTAGAAGTTGGACCCATAAGGAGTGAAGTCATCCATATAGATTTCCACCGAATCATGGACCAGCTCTGAAAAGTTGCTCAATACTGCTCTTTGAAAAGTGGCAGGAGCATTGCATAGCCCAAAGGGAAGGACTCGGTAAGCAAAGGTACCTGAAGGACAAGTGAAGGTGGTCTTATCTTGGTCTTCCGGGCTGATTTGGATCTGATTATACCCGCTAAACCCATCTAGGAAAGAGAAAAACTTCTTTCCTGCCAGTCCATCCAACACTTGATCTATGAAAGGCAGAGGGAAGTGGTCTTTCTTGGTGGCTTTGTTCAGTTCTCTGTAGTCCACACAGATTCTCCACTTCCCATTTTTCTTGGGAACCAACACCAGAGGGGAAACCCATTCGCTGTCCGAGATGGGGTAGATGAATCTTGCATCCAACAATTTTTGCAATTCTTCTTTGACAATGTCCTTAAGGGTTGGATTCATTCTCCTCTGAGGTTGCCTGACCGGTTTACAATCTTCTTTAATGTAGATGTGATGGGTACAGACCGAAGGATGGACTCCTTTCATCTCCTTATAGCTCCAAGCAAAAACATCTAGATGACTGGCCAGCAAGCTACACAGCTCCTTTTCCTGGGAAGGAGATAGGGAGGAGCTGATCTTTAAAGTTCTCTTGGGGCCAAACTCCACATTCTTAACTCTGGGAGAGGTTGGATCAGTCACACAGAGGTCCACTAAGGTACTGGCTTGAGTATCCTCCACCAATTCCTCTAAGGACAATGCACTGGGAGGCAGATTCTGAATCAAGGTCTCAATCAAATCATCCTCGGTTTGAGGAACTCCCGTGGTGGTTTCTAAGGTGCAAAAGGGTGCAGAGTACACCTCATCCTCTTCTCCTTCTTCCAACCAAAGTGGTAAGTCATGCTCTAATAGAGGTTGGGCAGGAGGGTATAGGACTAGCTACTTGGACATAGGACCATTTTTGATGGTCATGTTTCCTACTCGGCAGCTTATGTAAGCATCCACAGTGGCTAACCAAGGCCTTCCCAAAATAAGGGGGTATCCAGTAAGCTGAAGTCTGCAGGATACTCCCAAGAGTCAACAAAGACCAAGACATCCTCCACAATCCCTTCGAGAGTCATGGTGGAGCGATCTGCCAACTGCAGGACTGTCGAGGTCTTCCTTAAGGAACCCTGAAGGTTGAGTTTGAGCATGGTGTCCCTGGTCATCACGTTAATGGCAAAACCTAGGTCAATCAAGGTGTGGGGTATGATGGTGCCATTGATGTGGACATCAACTACAGGACTCCCAGGATCCAAATACTTTGGACAGATTACTTGCCCCAACATAAGATCAGACAGTTGTCCTATGACATTGATAGTTGAGGCATCCCTTCTTCGCCTACCCGGGTGCCTGAAAAACTTTTCCTTAACCAATTTGTTGTATATCGATACATCTTTGATGGCCTGGAGAAGTGGTATTCTCACACACAACTGTTTGAGTTCTCCCAGAAGCTCATTCTCTTCTGGGTTGGGTTGTGTGGTTATTGTTAGTCTCTCAGGAAAGGGTGGAATGGCTTTTGGTTCACTTTGCTATTTTTCTTGCTCGTCCTCTGGGGGAGGAGGTTGGCGATCTGGAAGAGTCTTCCCAGATCGCAGGTTGATCTCCTGGATTTCCATAGCATAGGTAGGGCATGTTGTTTCCCCAGTATATACCTGCTGGGCCTGCCGGTTGTTGGGGTTCGTGTTTGGTTGAGCAGGCATCTGGGGTTGTCTTGGAGGAGGAGGAGGTAATGATTGTGGTTGAGCCGGTGGTGGAGGCAAAATGGTGGGAGGAGTGTTGTACTAGGGCCTCCACCCCGGTTGAGGTGCATTCCACTAAGGCTGTGGCTAGACATGTGAGTGAAACGAATGAGTAGTGGGCTGAGTATGGTATGGAGGTGGGTAAGACCATGTAGGAGGTACAGACCAAGAAGGATGAGCGGGGGGACCCCAAGAAGGCATAGGAGCAGATTGGTTGGGGCTATAATAAGCTTGGGATGTCCCTTGCATCCCCTGCTGGTAAGGTATAGGTCCATGCAGCCTCCTTCGGTTGAGGAAGTAGATAGGTTCAGTGGGTGCCTTAGTCCCTTGGTATATGGCTTTAAATCCAGGTAAGGTTGGGCATTGGTTTGTGGGGTGATCGTCCTCACAAATGAAGCATACCTCTACCAAGTGTAATGGACACTCGTTCTTAGGGTGCTTCCTTGTACACCTAGGATAGAAGATGGCCAAAGCCCTCTCAGTTTCCTCTTTCTTTTGTTGGATTCGAAATGTATCAAGTTGCATGGCAATGGTCTGTCTCACCTCACTTTTGAGGTCCTCCAGCTGATTATCAAACTCATGCTTGGAGAAGGTAGTACTAGCTAAAAGTGGGTTTCCCCTACCTCTTTTCTGGGCTGCCCTAGAGTGGTTTCTAAACACAGTCTTTATATCCTCATAAGGTAGTTGGTAAATCTCTCCTCCAGCTAGCATGTGAAGGGTATCTAAAAGGTCTTCAGGGACTCCTTGGAGCAGGACCAGCTTTAGAGATTCAGGGTCAAGTGTGCACCTGGCCCGTTTATAGCTAAGCTGGAACCTTTCCTCGTAATCTTCTAAAGACTCATCGTTTCCCATGGTCATCCAAAAGATTTCTCCCTTGGCTTCCTTAGACCTACAGTAGTCTCGGTATTTGGTATTGAAAGCTTGCTGCATCTTAGCCCAAGTGGTGATACTATTTCCAGGTAACCCCATGAACCAGCGTAATGCTGCATCCTTGAGGGTAGAGGGAAAGAGTTTCAATTTTTGCTCATCTTCTGTATAGTCATAGGTTTGACAAAGGACAGCAAACTCAAACAGGAAGGTATCAGGGTCTTCAGTAGTCAATCCATGGAAGTGAGGTAAAGCGGAGGGGCTTATGTTTTTCATTTTCATGTCTCCATTGGTCTCTCGGATGGGAAAGTCACCTTCTATTCTCTCATCTTCTCTTCTACTGTTTCGGCTTTCATCCATGGCTTCAGATGGAGTGTTCTCTAACTCTTCTTCTGTTATAGGATCTTCGTATATCTCAGGAGGCTCTCCTATAGGTTCTTCTAGATCACTGTCACCAAAGAAGAGAGAAGGGTGACTTAGTGAAGTGGTGGGGGTGTTGGGTAAGAATTTGCTGGTTTTATCTCTGTTCCTACGAGGCATGAAATGGAAATACTTTTGATTTATTTTGTTGTTTTTTCTTCTGGCACCTGCAAAACTGAAATAGATTGAACTGCAACTAGCTATCTTGCTGAAATGAAAATGCGGAATTGAAATGAAAGCAGGAAAGGACTAATCTATGTTGCTCAAATGAAATTGCAGGAATGAAATGCTAGTCTACGCTTGCAGAATTGAAATTGCGGAATTGAAATGCTAATCTACGCTTGCAGAATTGAAATTGCAGAATTGAAATGCTAATCTATGAAAGCAAGAAATATCTACTCTACTTTTGCGGAAATGAAATTGCAGAATGGAAATGAAATAAACTATTTAGCAGAAGGCGAGAGTAGGAAAATAGAAGAAAAGCAACAATCACCAATACTCTGATGCTTCCCCGGCAACGGTGCCAAAAAGATGGTGGGCTCCAGTATTGCAGCAATAATGCTGCAACTCCTGGGACTCCCTTCTTTACTTTTATCAACCCGGTAGTTCGTAACAAACTTGGAAGCGACGGTGCTGTATCCACAAGTAATAGCTCTTGCCGCAGCTGTCACTTGGTTAGCTGGCACAAGTCCGCTAGGGGCTTAAGCCAACTTCTATGAGCTCTTAGAAGAAGCCTTTTAACTGATGGACGAAAGCTAACTCAAAGGAAGCTAATCTACTTGTGGAAAGAAACTGAAAGCCAAAACGTAACGCAAACCCTAGCAAACCCTAATTCTACCAACTAGCCCTAATGATGCAAAGGAGAGGATGCAAACTATTAAAAGAGATGCCATTACTTATATGAAGGTAAAATGCATGTTTCTAGGCTACCTCTATCTGAAGAAAACATCTTTTTGTATTTTTGAATAAGTTATCAGAATTATCATGCATGTGTTTTTAACTAGCTTTTTGTTGTGCAGGGGTGGATCAAGGAGGAGAAATGCTTGGAAAAGGTTGGGAAGGTTCAGAGAGGGTCTAAGGAGTCCCTAACACTCTTCCAGAGAGTTTCACAAAGTTTGGCTATCAAGAAACCTCATTTGTGAGCTTCTACAGGAAGTCTGCAGGGGTTCTACAGGATGTTTCAGGAATTTCTACAGGATGTTCAGAAATTTCTACAGGATGTTTTAAAATTGGATTTTGGAGGATGGGTGAGTGAGGGAAGATGCATGAATGGATAGGGAGGTAGGGTAGGGGCCTGAAATGACCCAGGGACTGATGGATGGAGTGATGAGAGGGTGTGGAAGGCTGACTTGGCTTAAAGAAGGCTAAGACAATGGAGGAGCAAGAAGGTAGGGTTACGTGGGCAGAAGAACAGTTGTGAGATGAGGAACCTAACTAGGAGATGGAGCAGCTGGCCTGGACGAAGCTTAGGCAGATGAGGGAGTGGTGGAGATGCCCTACACGGTGTACACTTAACCGAATCAACAAAGTCCTACACACAATCAAAGTCTTAGCTAATCTACTCTAACTATCAATGAAAAAAATGAACAGCAGCTTTATTTATAAAGAGAACCATGTACATCACTTAAGCAAAGAAACATTTCAGAGGTCTGAACACAAAACTAACTTCTACAAATGAAAACATTACACCAAGGATTGCATGGTCAAGCAAACTAGTGTTTTTGTTGGGGCAGCGCTGTTTCTACAATTCCAGCCCCTGATCCAATAAGGATGAGGTGAAACTGAGAGTGTTTTCAACCCTTTTCTTGGAGCTTTATCTGTTATTATCCTACCAATCTATTCTACACATCTGCAGCAATTCTATTTATCACCAGTGACCTATTTAACCAACACAACTAAATCTGCTCAACAGAAACACGTTTCAAATGCATAAAAGGAAAATCCCGATGCATAAAGAAAAGATAACAGTACAAAGAAGGAGGCCCTAGGCTCTTAGGTTGGGCCCAACCTTGAGAGCTATGGCTCCTATAGAAAACTCGGAGCTGATATAAAATCGGACTGCTTCTCATTATCAAAAAATCATCATAAGTCAAGAGTTATGCCAAAAATGGCTACAAGAGAAAAAATAGAGCTAGCAGCACTATAGTGCAAAATATGCAAGAGTTTCCAAAAAGTCCCTCACGAAGGCTGAGGCCTTAACATTTATACACCACGAGGCCCTAGCTGGCCTCCTAAATCTATGGGACTTGGCTTCCCAAACTGTGAGTGTACAGCTCCTTCCAAAATCTATTTGGCTGCCTTCTAGATCCGGTTTTGGTGACCTGTGGAGCTTGGAGTTGGGGGTGAGGATCCCGAGGAAGGCTATTTAATGCCATAGACAACCCCTACAAATCCTCAACCCAAGCTTGGCTGTCTTCTAGCCCATGATTGCTCGGTTTTGCTCCAACATGTGTCAAAAAACCTGAAATGAGCACGTGTTAGCCACCTAGGAAGAATGACTACCCTTATTCGTACAAATGACATAAACATACTGAAAAATAATGCATAAGTTATGAAAAATGAAGGATTGAACAAGGATAATTAGGCCAAATGAGCCCAAAATGTTACCAAATTTGGGGCTCATCAGCAGGGTGACCTAGATTGCAATTAGTTGGAGTGACATGGTTTTGTCTCCTAGTTAAGTTAGTAAATTAGATTTATAAGCTAGAAGTATAGATGTGCATGGGTTGATTGCTAAAATTTAGAAATCTAATGGAGTTACTATTAGTTAAACTCAATTGACTAAGCTCTAGTCTTTATTGGATTCAGTAGGAGTTTAGTGGAGTGGTTATAATAGTTTTTAACTCATTGATCTCTTAGTTAATTAATCAATTTACTAAAAATAACCCAGTCATGCATGGAATTGAATTTCCTAGTTGGAGTGGAGGAAAAGGCACATTATAATTATCAATTGTATACTAGTTGAGTGTACAGACTTTTGGATTAAGAAGGTGGTCAATTCCTCTCTCAATTGGGCAAGGAAATAGGGAGTTTCCCTATTATTTAGGAGTTAATTTCCTCCGGGATTGTACTAGGAAATAGGAGGATAGAAGAGGCCTATTTTGGCTATGTGTTGGTTAGAGTGGGTTAGTGAGTAGGAGATCAAAATCGTAATCTAAGGTGTGCTTCAAGATTGAAGCAAGACATTGAATTTTTTCCATATTCTAATCCAAATTAATGCAAAGTAGTGGAGGCGTCTTCCTAGTTGGGTTCCCCTATAAAATAATTGTGTTCCTTGTGTTTTTATGGTTGCATGTTATTGCATGTGTTTCTATGGTGTGTTTTCCTTTCCTTGGAAAAGTAGAAAACATTTTTGTCTCTTGATATCAGTTTGATTTCATTAGCAGTAGAAAATTTCTTACAATTTCTACATGGTATCAAAGCTGAGTAAGACTGTCCCTAAATTAAAACGAGTCTAGCGAACAAGTTACCGAGCTCCCGAGAAACCTAACGTGCGCCGCCTGTCGCCTTCGGCCTTCTGGTTTGCGCTCACCTCCTGATGGCTTCTCCGGAGACTCCGCCGGAGGAGTCTGCCCAGCAACAGGCCTTCTCAGCCCTTGTCAGCTCTCTGCCGCCTCAATGAGACCGCCCATCACTCTCCAAATTTGTTAAAAAATTAGAAGGACTTCAGGAGGTTTCCCTTCCTCCTTCTGTGCCTAGATTGGCTGCTCTAGCTCTGGCCGAAAAAGGTTTGATCGGACAATTCACTGGTCTTTGGCCCTCACCTAAAACTGTTCAGAGGTGGGTGGAAAGAAACTGGTCGGACAAACACAAGGAAAAATTGCCATTAGATTCTGCGAGAAAGGCTACTTTACCTTTCACTTCGAGACAAAGAATGACAAAGATCTGATTTTTCGCAACGGACCATATTTTATGGACTCCAGAGGTTTGTACCTAAACAAGTGGACATCAGATTTCGATCCAGAGCTTGACATTCCTAATGCAGTTCCTGTTTGGGTTCGTCTCCCACATCTCCCATTACACTGCTGGGGAGATGACTCTGTAAGAGCCATTCGAAACGCAGTCGGCAAATATATTGACAGAAGCGAACCAAGAGACAACATGCAAGCCTTCGCTCGTATCTGCGTCGAGGTCGATCTGGGCAAAGGACTTCCAGAAGCTATCAAGATCAAAGTCGATGAATGGTCACACATACAACAGCTCGACTATGAATAGATCCCCTTCAAATGTAAGGTATGTCATGAGTATGGTCATTTTGCCAATCGCTGCACTAAGATTATTAATGTGGATAATAATACTCAAGATCAGCAATGGGAAGTGGTAAAAAAAAAAAAATCTGCCCCTAGCCCCTCTTTGCCCAATGAACCTGGTCCCTCTTCTCTTAAAACCTCTGCCCATATCCCATCTCCTCCGCCTCCCCCTCCTCATCTATCTCACTCCCCCGTTCTTGAAAATCCCCTTCATTCTCCTCCATCCACCAACCCTTTCCATGTTCTTTCCCTCCCTGAAGATGACCCTTCCCCCTCGATCCCTTTCCCCTCGATCCCCTCTGCCCAACCCTCCTCCCCTCCTGAACAGTCCTCCTCCCCTCATATGAGTGCCCACCCCCCTCTCTTAACTGAACTTCTCCCTCCTAGAATTACCCGTAGCAACTCTAAGGACCAGGGTTCCTCCTTTGATGGACAAAAGAAGCCAGGAAGAAAGACTACAAAGCAGCACAGGGATGAAAACGCGCAGAAAGACATAGCACTTGGCCTGCAGCATCCAATAGAATCCTACATTCAGGCCACAAAAGATCACGAAGTAGCAAGCAAAGACAAGGGAGGCAGAGCACCTTCTCGAAACATAGGTTTGAAATGATCAAAATACTCTCATGGAACAGCAGGGGACTTGGGCACCCCGCTAAAATCAATGCTCTAACAGACCTTATAGTGCAAGAGAAACCATCCATCATATTACTTCAGGAAACGAAACAAAGAGAAACATAAATCGGCAAAATCATTGGAAATTATAAAAATTACAGAGGAAGCACATGCGAAGCGAGAGGAGCTTCGGGAGGAATTACTACAATCTGGAATCAGAATGATTGGCAATGTGAATCTGAGATAGTCGATCAGCATTGGATAAAATCAGTCCTGAGAAATAATAACAGCCATCAGCAGATTGTCATCTTCAATGTATATGTCCCCAATCACTACAGGGATAAAGGAAAATGCTGGGAAACTCTTAGCAATCACATCCTGGAAGGAGACAGCAACAATACCATCGTAGGCGGTGACTTCAATTTAATCCTTCATGCAAATGAAAAGCGAGGGGGGAATTTTCTGCCAGACCCATTCAGGAACCAAATGGAAAATGTAATGCACATTGGTGACCTGATAGACATAACACCAAAAAATCGCAAGTTCACATGGAACAATCGAAGACTGGGCAGTCACAATATCATGGAGAGGTTGGATAGATTCTTGGTGAATATTTCTCTTTTGTCAACCTTTTCATCTGTCAATTCCGCCATTTTGCCTTTCGCTGCCTCAGACCACTATCCAATTACCCTTGATTTGAACACTCACTGCGCCCTTGGTCCGCTGCCTTTTAAGTTTAATCAGATATGGAGCGATCAACAAGCTGCCCAAAATATCATTCAGCTCACCTAGAGGCAGCATATTGAAGGCTCCCCAGGCTACATATTGGAGAGCAAACTGAAGAAGTGCAAAGATCGCTTAGACAATGGGCCAAATCGTATTACAAGGAGCCAGAACAGGAAAAGCATGAGCTAAAGTTACAAATCGCTGAACTCCAGTGCACAATCAAGCAAAAGGATTACTGCCACAGTAAAAAACTTCAAGAAGAAGAGTTGTACAATAAACTGAGCAAAATTAAAAGGCAGGAGGAGGAAAAATGGCGCACCAAATCAAGACAAGTATGGTTGGAAAGCGGGGATAAGAACACTTCATTCTTCCATAAGCAAGCCACCGCTAGACAAGTCAGAAATACCATCACTGCTATCTCGGACAGCGCAGGGACACACCATGTGGAACAAGCAGATATTAAAGAAGCAACTACAGAGCACTTCAAGGACCTGTTAACTGAGGTGCCAGAGGAAGAAACTTATGATGACTTATTACATCATTTGCATCCTAAAGTCATAGATGATCTAAACAAAAAGTTGACAGCTGAAATAAAAGAGGAAGAAATCGTTGAAGCAATCTGGACCCTTCATCCCAACAAGGCACCTGGTCCAGATGGGTTCCCTATTAGCTTTTATAGGGATTACTAGGAGCTGATAAAGAAAGACCTCATAAAATACATCAAGTGGATTCAAAAAAAAGGTAAAATAGGTGGATACACAAATGCTACCCATTTGGCTCTTATTCCGAAGGAGAACCGGCCATCCAATTTTTCTCGCTTCAGGCCCATATCCTTATGCAGCTCATCATATAAAATCTTCACTAAAATCATAGCCTCTCGGCTTAAACCTCTTCTACCGATGCCGATTTTAGAGAACCAAGGAGGCTTTATAGCAAACAGACAAATTTCAGATTCTATTCTTTTAGTCCAAGAGGCCATACATTCAAGTCATGCAAGGAATGATAAAGGCTTCATTCTAAAACTAGATCTAGCCAATGCCTTTGACAGGGTAAGGCATTCTTTTTTATTTGCAGTTCTCCAAAGGATGGGTTTCTCATCTCTCCTTATTAATGTCATCAGATGCTGTATTTCTGGGCCTTGGATCGCCCCCCTCATTAACGGAAGACCTGGTCCATCCTTCCAATCCTCAAGAGGATTAAGGCAAGGTTGCCCCTTATCCCCTTATCTCTTCATCCTTATGGCAGAATCATTTAGCAGTGCCCTTGATCAAAAGAGGCAGTCAGGCCTCAATACGGGCATCAAGTTTGAAGATGGCATTAAAAATATAAATCATTCTCAATTTGCAGATGATACCCTATTGCTAGGGGGGGCGACCACCATTATTGCAAGAAGATTTAAGTCCCTGCTTGACAAGTTCATGAGATATTCAGGAGGTAAAATAAATTACCTTAAGAGCTGCATTTATGGTTGGAATGTCTCGGCCCAAATGATACATAATATTGCTAATACTTTTGGTGTCCCCTGCAAGTTAGATTGGGACAGCTTCAGTTATTTGGGAATGCCGGTAACCATAGGGAAAGCAAAGACTGGAGTCTGGGACTTAACGCTGGATAAAATGAAAAGGAAACTTTAGAGATGGGGAACTTTGTGGCTCAATCCAGCTGGGCGACAGGTTCTCCTAAAATCAGGGCTCTCCTCCCTCCCTTTATACCAGTTCTCTCTTGCCCATGCTCCAGCTTCATTCCATCGAAAAATGGATAGCATCCTCAGATTCTTTCTCTGGCAAGGAGGCAAGAATGAAAAGAAAAAGTTCAACTTAGTAAACTGGAAACAGGTTATACAAAGTCCTGAGAATGGAGGTCTGGGCATCAGGTCCCCATCTATTATGAATTTAGCATTCGGTGGGAAGTTGATCTGGAGACTTATGGACAATCAACCAGCATGGTGGAAAAATGTCCTAGAATCAAAATATCTCAGCCAGCCAAGATCGCAAATCCTAAATGCTGAAATCCCTAATAGACACTGTACAAAGATATGGAAATTCTGCAAAAAAGCCATAGTCTTCATGGCGCAAAATGTCTCTAAAGTTCCAAAAGGAGGTGAAACGGTGAATATACGTTCGGACAAAATCATGGGGAATCCTCCCATAAACAACCTCCCAGATACCGATCCTATTCTTCGTTATCTTCATAGCAAAGGCATATCCAAATTGAGTCAAATCTCCCAATGGAATGATTCAACTAATGCCTGGGTTCAATGGGAATTCCCACCCATACCCCATCATCTCACAGATAGCTTTGACTCTCTCTGTAGCGGCCTACACAGTATAGCACCCACCATCAAAGGCGCAAAGGATGAGTTTCACTGCGACCCTTCAGGAACAAATTACTCCATCAAAGCAGGTTACAGCTACCTGAGCAGCAAGGAATTTCCCACCGCAGTCTGGGCTCAGAGGAAGATTCTAAAAAGAGCTGAAGCAATCCCAAAGATAAAATTCTTTATGTGGACTCTTCTCCATGGGAAAATTTTAACTGCAGAGAACCTCGGGAAGAGAGGCATCTTCGGACCCTCCAGGTGCCCCAACTGTCAAGCGGCGGAGGAATCCCTACAGCATTTGTTTATATCCTGTCCCTTTGCTGCCTATTGCTGGAACAATATCGCAACTTCTGCCCCCTCCATTTGGAACCCCCATCATTCTATTGTCGAAATCTTAAACAACTGGAGAAGAAGCTATCCCTGGCACTCAGCGAATCAAAACCCAGCTAGAAGAGTGTGGAACGCCATCCCGTCTGTTCTTCTGTGGCGCATCTGGATCGCCTGAAACAGTTTGATCTTCCGAGACAAAGCCACCACAACCAGACACGTAATCCTTAAAGCCACCAGTCTAGCATCAGAAACAATAGCAGTCAAGCTAACACAGAGAATCGATCCCGACAGTTTATGGACAGAGGAGAGAAATTTTATTTTGAATTTGATAGACAGGTCCAACATCATACCAGCAACAAAGATTCGTAAATTCATTGGCAAATCTGACAATCTAGAATGGAAAATCCGCCTTACAAAAGATGAGTTCGGTAAATGGCTTCATTCAAAGAATACTCATTCATTATTTTTTGACGGAGCTTCCAAATCAAATCCGGGAGCTGCGGGCGCAGGGGGCATCATTCTGGATCCTTCAGGTGTAACGGTGTCCTCTTTTGAATGGGGTCTGGGAAGATTGAGTAACAATCGAGCTGAAGCTCTGGGACTGTTTCAATGCCTCTTGCAGCTTCAGAACCAAGGGATCAATAAAACCCTTGTCTTCGGCAACTCGGCTATAATAGTCAGCTTAATGAATAGCAACAAACAAGCATCCAATCTCTTCCTCCATCAAATCATAAGCCGCTGTAAAAATATGTTGTCTCGGAATTTAAAGTGCCAATTTTTTCATGTCCTTCGATCCAGCAACCAGGAAGCGGACAAGAGAGCTAGCCATGCCTGTTCACAGGAAAAAGGAAGCCTCTTATGCAATCAAGCGAGCTTGCTCCAATTCATCCCTTGATCCACATGACAGTGCCAAAATGCCAAGGAGTCTTCTATCCATATGGTTGTGCTTCTATTATCAAGGAGTTTGATCAAACCTCTTTTTGCAGCAATTCCTGTCTAAATGTACTTTTCAGCAGAACTTGTGATTTTATAGCCAACCAGAGGCCTCAGCTGACTGACTAATCAGACCTAAAATTATTGTCTAAATTTACAGCAAAACCAGTCTTCTATTGTCCCAATTTATAAGAATCTATACTTGCTCTAGGACCTTACAAGCAAGCAGTAAAGGTACTCATGTGTACTGCCACAATGAAATCCAGAAATAAGTTACATCTGTAACTCCATCTATTGTAAAATCGGAGCTTAGACTCCTCCATCTTTTTTGAATATAACAAGCAACCGATTTTGTAAAAAAAAAAAATCAAAGCTGAGTAAGACTACATAGAAACCTTGTTCCAGATTTTCACTTAAATAAATTTTGATTTGCATAGCTTTTGGTGTAGTTTCCCTTCAGCGCATGAAAAATATCTTGCAATGGATTGAGGCTTGAGTATGCATTGGAGGGCACCTCAAATTTTTGTTCTTAGAAAGATAGGATGGGATTTTTCCTGGGGGAGAATGGAGTATGGGAATATACACAAATTGATATTCCAAAACCAACAGCATCAGATGCACAAGAACTTGCTCAGTGAGAGAAAGACACAACAAAAACCAAGAGGATTATTCTTTAGGGTGTCAAATATCATGTGGTTTCGAACTTGCATGGAAAGGAAAATCCTTTTGCACTCTGGAAATATCTCAAAAATCTATTCTAGAGTAATCGTGATGTCAAGAAATTGGCATTGAGAGATAAACTCAAGAGCATTCGAATACAGAAAAATGAAACCTTTCATCAATACCTATCTAGATTCACTCAGGTTGGAGATGAACTTCGAGGAGTAGGAGAAAATGTGCCATCATCTAAACTTGTGATCTTAGCACTCCTTGGCCTTCTGAAATCATGGCATAGCTATAATGATTCAGTTAATGGAAGAGACAAGCTACCATATTGGGAGAAACTTTGGTCTGATTTGGTGCAAGAGGAGATCAGAAGAAACACTACAAATGGTGTCACATCCAAATATGATGAGGAAGAATATTGTTATCTAGCTGGAAAAGGAAAGAATTCCAAAGGACAGAAGACCGAAGGCGAATTATAATGTAGCCATAACCATGGTAAGAATAAAGGCCTCAGTAAGATTAAATGTTTTCTCTGTAATGAGTATGGACACTATGCAACCAAGTGTCCACATAAGAAATTCAATAAGGAGCCTGTAGCATGAGCAAGAGGAGATGCTCTCACATAACATTTTGAGTTGGATTTCACCCTCATTTCTTGCATGGAAAGCATGGTGAGAGGGAGTGAGTGGTACCTAGATTTTGGTTCCTCATATCATACGACAGGAAGTAAGGAGTTCTTCAGCAGTGTAGAGAAGAAGGACCTACAGTTACACTTAGAGCTTGAAGGTGATGAAAGGTATAATACCAAAGGGATTGGAACTATCACATTTTAGAGGGAGTCAGGCTCCAATATTCACCTAAAGGATTAATGTATGTCTCTGGTCTGAAGAAAAATCTAGTTTCTGTAGTTGTACTTGAAGACCATGGATATGATGTGGTGTTCCGTAAGGGGAAATATTATTGGAGAATGTTTCTAATATACAAGTAAAACAAATTGATGTTCTAGTTAAAATATCTACAAGCTAAAGGTACATTTCACCATGCATGTAGCTATACCTCTATGAGTGATGTGGGGCGATGTAGAGTCTTAGTCCTCGAGTTGGATAGATTTGTGAAGGATCCAAAGGAGAGCAGTAGAAGTTGCAGTATACTCTTCTCATGGATCATTACCCTTGCTATAGGGGCCCACATTAGTTTATAGCATAAGGATCAGTGTTAGCTGATGAAATCAGATCTTGGGTAATAGTTGTAGGTTAGCAGTAGTGAACGACTCAGGAAATAGTTGCAGCTCAAAGACACAATTGGTTCAGTATTTTGGATGCTTTTCAGTTGCAGTTATTGAAGTAGCAAAAACAATAGCGATAAGGAGTTGTGTTACAATACATTCCTACAAGAGCAGGATTGGGGTTGCGTGGAACCATTTCCTTACTGAGAGGTAGTGTTGGAATTGTTGCAAGAAAAGGATTCCTTTGACTTGTGCCTTAGTCAAATGGAGAAATTTGATTTTCCACATCAACAGGATGACTTAGATTGTAATTAGCTAGAGTGACATGGATTTGTCTCCTATTTAAGTAGTAAATTCGAGTTATAAGCTAGAAGTAGAGATGTGCATGGTTGATTGCTAAAATTTAGCAATCTAGTGGAGTTATTGTTAGTTAAACTCAATTAACTGGGATCTAGTCTTTAGTGGAGTCAGTAGGAGTTTAGTTGAGTAGTTATAACAATTGCTAACTCATTGATCTTTCATTTAACTAATCAATTTACTAAAAATAAACCTAGGCATGCAATTCAAATTGCCTAGTTGGAGTGGAGAAAAAGGCACATTGTAATTATCAATTGTATACTAGCTCACTGTACAGAATTTTGCATTGAGCAGGTGGTAAATTACTCTAGCAATTGGAAAGGAATTAGGGAGTATCCATATTATTTAGGAGCTAATTTCCTTCGGGATCATGTAAGCAAATAGGAGGATAGAAAAGGCCTATTTTGGCTAAGTTTTGGTTAGATCAAGTCAGTGAGTAGGAGATCAGAATTATAGTGTAGGGTGTGCTTTAGGATTGAATCAATACATTGTAATTGATCCATATTCTCATATGAATTAATGAAATGAAGCAGAGGGGTTTTCCCTAGTTGGATTCCCCTCTAAAATAATTGTGTTCGTTGTGTTTTCATGGTTGCATGTTATTGCATGTGTTTCTATCATTTGTTTTCCTTTCTACAAGATAGTAGAAATTTTTGTCTCTTGATTTCAGTTCGATTACATTATAAATAACAAATTTCTTGCAATTTCTATATGGTATAATATTTGCATAATACTACATAGAAACCTTGTTCCAAATCTGCTCTTAGAGAAATTTCGATTTGCATATTTTTTGGTGTAGTTTCTCTTCAGTGCGGGAAAAATGTCTTTCAATGATTTGAGGCTTGAGTATGCATTGGAGGGTACCTCAATTTTTTGTCCTTGGAAAGACAAAATGGAATTTATCCTAGATGACAATGGAGTATGGGAATATACACAAATTGATATTCTAATACTAACAGCATCAGATGCACAAGAAATTTTTTAGTGGAAGAAAGAAACAACAAAATCCAAGAGGATTATTGTGGAGGGTGTCAAACATCATGTGGTTTGAAACTTACATGGAAAAGAGAATCCTTTTGCAATGTGGAAAACTCTCACAAATATATTCTATAGCAGCATTGACGCCAGGAAATTCACATTAAGAGATAAATGTAGGAGCATTCGAATGCAAAAAAATCAAACCAATCCTCAATACCTATCCAAATTCACTCAGGTTCAAGATGAAATTGGAGGAGTAGGATAAAATTTTCCATCATCTGAACTTGTGATCTTAACACTCCTTGGCCTTTCCAAATCCTAGCACAACTATCAGGATTCAGTTAATGGAAGAGACAAGCTACCATATTGGGAGAGACTTTGGTATGACTTGATACAGGAGGAGATTAGAAGAAACACTATATATGGTGTCACATCCATATCTGATGACATAGAAGATGGTGCTCTAGTTAGAAAAGGAAAGAATTCCAAAGGCAAGAAGGCCTAAGGTGAGGTAGAATCTAGCCAGAGCCATGGAAAGAATAAAGACCTTAGTAAGCTTAAATGCTTTCACTGCCATGAGGATGGACATTATGGAACCAAGTGTCCACACAAGAAATCTAGTAAGGAGCCTATAGCAAGAGCAGGAGGGGATGCTCTCACATCACATTTCAAGTTGGATTTCACCCTCATTGCTTGCATGGAAAGCACAGTAAAAGGGAGTGAGTGGTGCCTAGCTGGTGCCTCATATCCTATGACAGGAAGTAAGGAATTCTTTAGCATCCTAGAGGAGGACCTATAGTTACACATAGATCTTGGAGATGATGGAAGGTATAGTACCAAAGGGATTGGAACTATCACCTTTAAGAGGGAGTCAAACTCCCATATTCACCTAAAAGATGTAATGCATGTGTCTGGTTTAAAGAAATTTTTAGTTTTTGTAGATGTACTTGAAGATCATGGATATGATGTGGTGTTCAATAAGGGGAAAGCTTATTTGAAGCATGTTTCTACTGGACAAGTAAAACAAATTTATGTTCGAGTTAAAAATCTATACAAGCTAAAGGTATATTTTTCCATGCATGTAGTTATACCTCGAGGAGTGAGGTGGGACGATGTAGATTCTTGGTCCCAAAGTTGCAAATATTTGGGCAAGATCCATAGGAAAGGAGTAGTAGTTGCAGTATACTCTTCTCATGGATCATTACCCTTTCTACAAGGGCTCACATTATTTAGTAGCAGAAGGATCAACGTCAGTTGATGCAATCATATCTTGGGCAATAGTTGCAGACTAGTAGAAGTTAGAGACTCAATAGATAGTTGTAACTTAGAGACACAGTCAGTTCAGTATTTTGGATGCTTCATGGTTGCAGTCATTGTAATAGAAATAGAAATAGTGAGGGATTTGTCTTACAGTACATTCTTATAGGAGAAAGATTGGGGTTGTGCAAATACCTTTTCTTGGTAAGAGGGAGTGTTAGAATTGTAGCAAGAAAAGGCTTCATTTGACATGTGCCTTAGTCAAAGGGAGAAATTTGATTTTCCACATTAGCAAAATGACTTAGATTGCAGTTAGCTGGAGTGACATGGATTTTTCTCCTAGTTAAGTCAGTAAATTCGAGTTATAAGCTAGAAGTATAGATGTGCATGGGTTGATTGCTAAAATTTAGCAATCTAGTGGAGTTTTTGTTAGTTAAGCTCAGCTAACTAATCTCTAGTCTTTGGGGGAGTCAGTAGTAGTTCAGTTGAGTAGTTATTACAATTTTTAACTCACTAATCTCTCATTTAACTATCAATTTACTAAAAATACACCCAGTCAAGCATGGAATTCGAATTTCCTAAATGGAGTGGAGGAAAAGGAACATTGTAATTATCAACTATATACTAGTTGAGTATTCATACTTTTGCATTGAGCATGTGGCCAATTCCTCTAACAATTGTGCAATGAAATAGGGAATTTCCCTATTATTTAGGATCTAATTTCCTGCAGGATTATGCAAGGAAATAAGAGGATAGAAGATGCCTATTTTGGCTGAGTGTTGGTCAAAGCAGGTTAGTGAGTAGAAGATCATAATTGTAGTGCATGGTGTGCTTCAGGATAGAAGTAAGACATTGTAACTGATCCATATTCTCACATGAATTAATGCAAAGTAGCAAAAGGGTTTTTCCCAATTGGTTTCTCCTGTAAAATCATTGTGTTCCTTGTCATTTGATGGTTGCATGTTATCACATGTGTTTCTACCATGTGTTTTCCTTTCTGAAAAAATAATAGAAGAATTTTTTGTCACTTGATTTCAATTCAATTTCATTAGCAGTAGCAAATTTATTGCAATTTATACATGGTATCAAAGCTGAGGAGGAATACATAGAAACCTTGTTCTAGATCTTCTCTTAGAGAAATTTCGATTTGCATATTTTTTGGTGTAGTTTCTCTTCAGTGTAGGAAAAATTCCTTTCAATGGATTGATCCTTGAGTATGCGTTGGAGGGAACCTCGAATTTTTGTAATTGGAAAGACAAGATGGAAGTTGTCCTAAATGAAAATGGAGTATGGAAATATACACAAATTGATATTCCAAAACTAGCAACATCAGATGCACAATCACTTTCCAAATGGAAGAAATACATAGCAAAATCCAAGAGGATTGTTATGGAGTGTGTCAAAGATCATGTGGTTTTGAACTTGCATGGAAAGTAGACTCCTTTTGCAACGTGGAAAACTATCACAGATCTATTTGAGAGTAGTAGTGATTCCAGGAAATTGGATTTGAGAGATAAACTCAAGAGCATTCAAATGCATAAAGATGAAACCATTCCTCAGTACCTATCTAGATTCACGCAGGCTCAAGATGAACTTGGAGTAGGAGAAAATGTGCCATCATAAGAACTTGTGAGCTTAACACTCCTTTCCCTTCCCAAACCTTGGCAAATATATCGGGATTCAGTTAATGGAAGAAACAAGCTACCAGATTGGGAGAGACTTTAGTTTGATTTAGTGCACGAGGAGATCATAAGAAACAATAGAAAGACACAAGCTACCAGATTGGGAGAGTCTTTAGTTTGATTTAGTGCAGTAGGAGATCAGAAGAAACAATAGAAATGGTGTCACGTACAGATCTGATGAGGAATAATATTGTGCTCTATTTGGCAAAGGAAAGAATACCATAGGCAAGAATTCCCAAGGTGAGTTAGAATCTAGCTAGAACCATGGAAAGAAGAAAGACCTCAAAAATATTAAATTCTTTCAATGCCATGAGTATAGACACTATGAAACGCAACTATCCACACAAGAAATACAGTAAGGATCTTGTAATAGGAACACGAGTATATGCTCTCACATCACAATTAGAGTTGGATTTCACCCTCATTGTTTGCATGCAAGCACATTAAGAGGGAGTGAGTGGTACCTAGATTCTGGTGCCTCATATCATATGGCAGGAAGTAAGGAGTTCTTGAACAGCCTAGAGGAGAAGGACCTACAATTACACATAGAGATTGGAGATGATGGAAATTATAGTACCAAAGGGATCAGCACTATAGCATTTAAGAGGGAGCTAGGCTCCCATCTTCACGTAAAGGACGTAATGTATGTGTCTAATCTAAAGAAAAATCTTGTTTATATAGTTGTACGTGAAGACTATGGATATGATGTGGTGTTCAGTAAGGGGAAAGCTTATTTGAAGCATGTTGCTATTAGATAAGTAAAACAAATTGGTGTTTGAGTTAAAAATATCTACAAGCTAGAGGTATATTTTTCCATGCATGTATCTATACCTCCAAGAGTGAGGTGGGGTGATGTAGAGTCTTAGTCCCAGAGTTGAAAATATTTGGGCAGGATCCATAGGACAGCAGTAGTAGTTGAAATATACTCTTCTCATGGATCATTACCCTTGCTATAGGGGCCCATAGTATACAGTAGTAGAAGGATCAGTGTCATTTGATGTAGTCATATCTTGGGCAACAATTGTATGCTAATATGAGTCAAAGACTCAAGAGACAGTTGCAACTCAAAGACATAGTTGGTTTAGTATTTTGGACATTTCTCAGTTGCATTTGTTGCATTAGAAACAACAACAATGAGAGGGAGTTGTGTCATAGTACATTCCTACAGGAGCAGGATTGGGATTGTGTGGAACCCTTTTATTGCTAAGAGTAAGGGTTGGAATTGTAGAAAGAAAAGGATTCATTTGACATGTGCCTTAATCAAATGGAGAAATTTGAGTTTTCACATCAACATGATGACTGGGATTGTAGTTAGCTAGAGTGACATGTCTTTGTCTCCTAGTTAAGTCATTAATTTGAGTTATAGGCTAGAATTAGAGTTGTGCATGTGTTCATTACTAAAATTTACCAATATATTAGAGGTATTGTTAGTTAAACTCAATTAACTCAGATTTAGGCTTTCGTGGAGTCAGTATGAGCTCAGTTGAGTAGGTATAACAGTTGTTAGTTCACTGATCTCTTAATTAATTGATCAATTTACTAAAAATAAACCCAACCATGCATGGAATTCGAATTTCATAGTTGGAGTGGAGGAAAAGGCACGTTGTCATTATCAATTGTATAATAGTTGAGTGTACAAACTTTTTCATTGAGAAGGTGGTCAATTCCTATAGCAATTGTGCAAGGAAATATGGATTTTCCCTATTATTTAGGAGCTAATTCACTTTAGGATTACATAAGGAAATAGGAGGATAGCAGAGGCCTATTTTGGCTAAGTGTTGGCCAGAGTAGGTTAGTGAGTAGGAGATCAAAATTGGAAAGTACATGTGCTTCAGGATTGAAGCAAGAAATTGTAATTGATCCATATATATATATATATACATCAGACATAGGAAGAGCTCACTGAAAGTGGGGTCTTGTGCCAAGTTGGCACCTAGATTTTGTGGACCATTTTAGATTTTGAAAAGAGTGGGACTTGGTGGCTTATAAGTTGGCCTTATTTCCTACAATGAAATAACATTATGTATTTCACATTTCTTTGATTAAGAAGTGTGTACCTAAAAATAATCATTTTGTTGATTGGTCCATGATACAAGTGGAATTTTAGTGATAATTCCAACCAAAACCATTGTGCAACCTATATTGGACATTGATCGTGCTCAAAAATCAAGTAATAGAGCAGGTTAAGGTGTAATGGAAGAACTTTGGACCAGATGAAGCAACCTAGGAGATGTTAGATCAAATGAGGATGTTATACCCATTTTTTAATGTAAAATGAATGTAAGAGTTGTACATATAAAGATCAATAATTATATTTCATTTTTTTGTTCATTAATAAAACATTAAAGATGGTTTTCCATTCAAGGAGTTGGGTTTGTAACAACCCTTTTTCACTACCCTTATCTTCTTGTATGCACATTTGTGTGCTACAAACTTAAAAGGCATGGCTAGCTAGAGTATCTGAACTATAAATTTAATCAAAACTTAAATGGTTGGCTAGTTGAGGAGAGGATAACACAGATCCATGGTTTTGAGGGAAGAGGGAGCTTGCTTATTTGATAAGCCACCAAAGTTCCTTGGAAGTTAATGCTCAAGTCGATGCTAACCCAATCAAGCTATCACCATGTAACAAATAATTCATGAGATTGGACATAATGGTATCAGAGGCAAAGGATGGTGCCCACCTCTTCTCCAATGTTGAGGATCGACATAGGAGATCATGACTCTTAAGGAAAGGGAAGCACCATAGAGACAGTGGCGCATGCAGGGGACATAGAATAATATGAGGGGACGTAGCAAAAAATAAATTACACACAACAATGAAGTGTGGGTGGTTCTTATGTTGGTTTGAACTATCCTTCTTTATATCCTTAGTTGGATGATTTCTACTCTGGGAAGTGTACAAGACGAGTGTAAGGAGATTGGACATATGGAGCACATTAGAAGAAATCCAAGGTAGTTGTGGAGTAACTGCTAAGCCTTGTGCATTATGATCTTTTGGTGTTATTCCTTGTGTTTTGTGTTTGAGGCCACTAGATTGTGTGTATATGCATATGAGGTCAATGGGAGGATTAGTGGATGATTGAATCACTGTGGTGCTTGTTGTATAACTAATAAATCACCTGGAAAAGGAAATTTGGGTCGCTATGGTGCTTTATAGAGAGTTGTTAACCACCTAGATAGTGGACTGTAGACCCCTATGGTGCTTTCTATGAAAAGATAGTTGATAAACCACCTAGACAATGGATTCAATCTCCTGGACTAAGAAATGCCCCATCTAGACCCTAGGTGAATCCCTATGAATGCACTTGGGAAAGTAAGTGAGTTATTATAGTGAATAATATTAGAGGATCATTGATAAGCCACCTGGATAATGAACTCCATCCTTAAGTGCCTACATAAGCCATTGTTGAGAAGACCCTTGAGCAAGAATTCCCAAATACTATGGATCAAGCTCGGGGGTGGTCAACTACAAGAAATATTACAGTGTATCTGGCCTATAGTTGGGTAGAGAGTTGAATTCCCTTCTTCAATTTCTATCCATATTTAAATACATATATAAGTGTGAATTATTCATGCATATTGACTTATGAACCATGATGTTCCTTATTATACTATGAATGGTGCAAGAACGTATGTGTGTTAATGGACGTAAATGAATGTCTAAGTTGTGAGGCTCACTATTATTCTCATTATTGGAATGATATATTGCATGTTCATGAAGCTAATGCATGCCTAGACTATCATGTTTACTATTATGTTCCTAATGGAAGTAACAAATTATGTTTATGTTTACGTAGTTAGTTTCTTATGTTTGTGAATATATATATATATATTCACAAATATCCCCTCTTTTGATTATCGTGCTAAAATTGAAGGTTCGGAACTTTAGGCCCTTGAACCATGATCCTAAGGACATAGGCATGGGATGGTCGCCCTTCCTATTTCACAAACCCAACTAGTTGATATTTTTACTACATATGTATATGTCATTGAGACCTCAAGAAATAGAATTTAAGCTTATACGCATTCAAGTGGGGTTGATACATGTCACTAAATCCTAAGAAAACGACCAAACAGATGAGATTAGACATGGAGAGGAACCCAGAGTGCCAAAACTTTACCTCACCGCCCACCATTCACCATTGTAAATCATTGTGGGTGTAGTACCATATGACAAACTCGCAAGTGGGAATGTTTACTCCGACCATGGTTCTTTCCATGGAACCTTGTTGCCACCCATCACTTTCCATTGTAAACTATTGTTCATTGAACATGAGAGTGGGCATGCTGACAAGGGTTAGGTCAATCTCATCGTAGCTCTAATGCAGAAGTATGTTATTAATGCAATATGAGTGCGTCGATGGAGTTGGGTTGACCCAAGCATGATTCTAGTGTGGGAACACTATCACCACCCACAACCTACTACCCAGACCTAGATCATTTTTCAAACACCATGGGTGTTAATGCAAATGAGCAGTCAAGCTAGCCTGACATGGACCTATCTTGGTGGGACACACCATGATGAGTTATTAGGGTTACATGGAGGCCACGAAGGTGCCATGTGGCCAATGTGATGACATGGCTTCTCTTAATAGGATGAACTTGGAACAAGTATAAATTTTGATCAAGGGCTCAGATCAAGATAAATTATATATCACTAGAAAGCTCTTGGCGAGCCAAGTATAATGAAGACGTTAAAATCTCATTTTGTAAGCTTGAAAGAAGAGGAATTTTGTAACCCCATATTTATAATATAACTTAGGGGTTAGGTAAATATAAGTAGGTAACACCTTCCATTGTCTGAGGTCATACTATGAGGGTGGGAGTGTGGTTACATTTTATATGAAGGTTCAATAAATTGGGGTTAAACTTAGGACGTCATCCACTTGAATGGCTTTTTTTTCTAGATGGGCCCCCTCATTCACAAGGAGGTCTTCCTTATTGTTGTTGTTCCTATGTACATGAACAAATAATTTGGAGTGAAATATTCCTAGCATATGATAGATCCCTTTTAAAATGGCTTGGAGTTTGATGTCAAATGGAAGAGAGCCATTGATGAGGTGGCATAAAAAAATGGTAGAGTCACCAATGAAAATGAGATCTTGAATATTTATCTTTGTAGCAAGAGAAAACCCCTGAAGAATGGGTATTCCCATTGATCCTCAGAATGATATATCATCGATCCTCGCTCCTCCCACCCCTCACACATCTCCTTGATAATGAAAAGTGAAAATATAAGATTTTTTATTTTCAAGTACTTTATCTCTCTATATATAAAGATGATGTAAAATTAAGGTTGATATTTATAGCCGACATTTAATTTTTTTTAATCAATATTTATAGTTGTTATTGAAATATTTTGTCATTATTAATACATTTTAATCTATTAATATAAGTATTGTTCCCCCCATCCTTGAATTTGTACCTAGATGGCCTAATAGAAAGAAAACAAAATATTGATTTTATTATCCAAGGAGATGTATAATTCATTCTATGTTAAATTGACATATGATATCTGAAAATATATCTATTAATCTCTCTCTCTCTCTCTCTCTCTCACACACACACACACACACATGTATGTATGTTAATGTTAGCTATAAATAAAATATTTCAATGTCTAACATAAGCAGGAAAATGAAGTATTCACCAAAACACTTGAGCTAAGATCCTTTTACTACTATTTTTCCAATTGTTAATGTAAGTCTTATTTTATTATTTTTAAACACTAAGCTAAAGTGTCTTTTACTGCAATAACCCGCATTGAAATACTTTACTCAACACGAATATTGAAATATTTATTTTTTAACTCACATTGATATTTTTTAGTTATTAATATTTTTTAAATGTTGCATATCCACTCCATAAAAAGAATTAAACAAATTACACATCTCCCTCACAATGAAATTGAAAATAGATTTTTTTTTTAATTTCAATTAAATATATTTCTATGTATAAATTCTTATTTAATATGGAAGTTGACATTAAAACATATATATATATATATATATAGATGAAGGGACGATAGGAAGTGAGGGAGCGAGGAGCGGGGCACCTAGAACCCTAGCCACCTTTGCTCCCTAGTTCATGTCCTCTCGTCCATGTATTCGATGCTCTCTTCTTTGTTCCTTGGCAGGTTTTGCTAGATTTTTTGCAGGTTCTATTTTTTGCGATCTTTCACGATGTGCTTCGACTTCTCATTGGGTTTGGATGTCCTCGTTCATTCTTGTTATTGTCGGTTGTCCCTACATTGTCACTTTGTTTCATCGTCTTGGATTTGTTGCCAATTACTTGTTGGGATTTGTTTCCTGTAATCTTTGTCAATCGGTGGTTTGCCTGCTAACGCCTTGGTCATGGGTGTGGGTTTTGGAACCTCTATAGAGATGTTAGTGTTGGTTGCCTCTCAATTGTTGTCGTGGGGCTTTGTTTCGGATTCATTTCCCATTTAAATTTGTGTGGAGGTCTCAATCTAGGTGTTTCCATGAGCTCACAAGGCAGCTTGTGTCATGTATTAGTATTTTGTTGGGGTTCTTACCTCCATTATTAGGGTTCTTATGGCATGGGTTTCTTGCACTCGGCATGTTTTTACAATTAGTCATTAGGCATTAATGCTAGAATGCATTTAGCATATGCAAAATGTAACTTTGTTTCTCTTTGAGATGAATAAAAGTATGGGTTTCTTTTCTCAAGAAAAAATATATATAAGCATAATTAATTACTCATATCCTCACTATAATATCAATGTTATATTTTTAATGCCCTATGTTAAACTCCATCTTTAATAATGAAGGAATTACATATCTCATTAATAATAAAAGGTAGAAAGCAAATATAAACTAAATTAGAAATTTTTATTTTCAATTACTTTATCTCTCTATATGAAGTTGATGTGAAATTAAAATTGAAAATAAAGTATTTTATCTATTCAAATATTAAAATATTTTGTTGTTATTATTATTTTTGGGCTGAGAGGTAATTTACATCTTAGTATAGGAAAAGATGTTGTCATCTAATGTTACATTTAAAAATAATAAAATAATACTTACATTGACAAAGTAAAGAATATTAATAACAAAATAATATTTCAATGACGACAACAATTAAAATACCTTAATTACCTTGAGAGGGTCTCTACAGGTGGGGTGATGTTGTAATTGTGTAAATATTTGTTTGTAAAAATTTTACATGTTGGCTCAACTAACAAAAATAAAATAATACAATATAAACATAAATAAAATAATACAATATAACGTAAAAGGTTAAAAAGTAATAAAGTGTACACATTTAAATAGCAGCTCAATTAAAAGATAATAAAACCAAGTAATATAGAACTTAGTATAGGGTAGATATTGTTGTGTTCATAAATGAATATAAACATTTAAATGTTGGCTCAATTAATAATAAAAAATAAAAGTAATAAAAATAATAAAATTCAATTTGTTAAAATGTAATTTTGTTTCTATTAATAAAACTAGTAACAATTTTTTAGATATATATATATATATATATATATATATATATATATATATATATATATATATATATATATTAAATTTAAATAATAATAAACCAATAAAAACCTTAAATTAAATATTGGTTTATTATTATTTAAATTTATTTTATATATATACACCACATTAAATTAATTTTAAATAATAATAAGCAAATAGAAACTAAATAAATTTAATTAATAAATATATTATTGAAAATAAGAATATTTCTAAATATATAGAAATGTAAAATGTATATCACATATAAATTAATATCTATCTTACCATATAAATTAAAATAATGATTTTGTAGCCATATTTAAATTTAATTAATAAGCACATAAAAACTTAATACTTACAATATAACAAGAATCTTAACCATGGGTATTCACGCCCACTTTATCATGGAGTTTATTAACTTGTAAATAGGCATCGTTACAATACCATAGGTCAATATCATGGCTTGTCAATGCCAATTCATTTCACAAAGAAAAAAGGTTATAATTACTTTTAAGATATATCTAAATCCTTTATTCTCACTACTACTAAAAATATTCCGGGAATATTTATAGAGATTAAATCCAATATAGATCCATCTTAACTAAGGATGTACCAAACCATGAGAGGAATCAAATCTCTCGAAGTGTGAACATTTCCTCAAACTTTGCACTCTAAAAGAAGTTTGCATGTTGAGAGATTTGATCTGCCTCAGCTCTTTGTAGATCCGGATTTAAGATGGTTCCATGTTGGTTTTACATAAGTTTTATATAGAAAAAAATATGAAATTAAAAAAAAAAAAACAAAAAAATCTAGCTTTCTTCTTTTTAGTACAATGGAGATGTCCAATTCCTTCACAAGTGACATATGGCATTTAAAATAATATGGATATTATAGTCCAAGGAGATGTGTAATTTATTCTATGATAAATTGACATGTGTGATATATTAGTGTTAGCTTATCTCAATGTCCATATTAAGTAACATAATTGTATATCAATTTTTGCTTTCCATTATGGAGGTGTAATTTATTCAAATTTTAATATGGAATTGATGTGGTACATTTAAAAATATTAATAACAAGAAAAATAATATGAATTAAAAATAAAATATTTCAATAGTCTAGTGAGATATATATATTTTAAATTAGTAACCAAGAAAATTTGATATGTATATATAAAGAGAGACGGGGAGAGGGAGAGAGACATTATATCTTATGGATACGCTTTCTACCTGGGATGCATATTTAAAAATATTTTAATGTGGATAATGTCGCTCATAAATAAAGTACTTCTTATGATTAAAACATTTTATTAATGTTATTCAAAATGAAGGAGATGTATCATTCCTTCCACACTCCATGTAGTTGACACATGGTGAGAAAGATGGAGAGAACCCTATATTTATCAATTTCTAAGAAAGATCAAATCTATTGATGTATAACTTTCTTCAAGCTTTATATTGTGAAAAAAGTTTACACCTCAAGAAATTTGTTACTTCTTGACACTTAAAATATTTAAGTTAATATACATGATTTAATTTGTTAATATAAATATTATTTTAGTATATTTAAATGTAATCTTATGAAACCACGTCTCTTTCATATTAATTTTAATGTATCTCTCAATGATATATATATATATATATAATAGAATACTATATAGGTTAGAATTATATTAAAAATGAAATATTAAAATAAAAAAATAATATAGAAATCAAACTAATATAAATTTATTAAAAATAATATAACAATTTAAAATAATCAAAATTAAAATTATATATGCGAAAAAGGGGAAAAGATTGTATTAAAAGATAAACACTAAAATATTTAAAAGATAACAATTGAATGAAAGTCATTGTCCATAGCTAAAAGGAGGTGCCAGTTAGAATGATTAAGTGATATCATGGGAATGTTAATGTCATAGAGATAGGAAGGTACCATGTCAAACAAATGTGACATGTGCCATTGGTTTTGAGGATAAATAATCTATATGCTCAATAGTGATTAACCCCTGCCCATTGATCATTATATATAGACTGTGTGATCATTAGTACTATGCATATAGTATCAGATCAGTTATTGTACTTTAAAGTTCTTTCCATGTACTTGCTAAGCTATTTTAAGGCATAATATGCAATGTCGGTTGTTGAGAATTTCATTGTATATTATATAAATAAAAATTAATTTAAAATTATGTTTACTTTAAAGAGAATATAAAAAATAATTTAAAACTATGTTTACTTATATTTATTCTTTTTCACGTATATCTCGGAATAATAGAAATGCATAGAAATAATGTTAGAGGGCTAAAGTTAACTAATTTTTGGAAAATTTCTTATATTAAAAAATTATCTTAAAGCATATATTATGGTTTTTTTTTCCAAAATGTTATGAATGTCATAATCTTAGTTTCTATGGAGGTGATTTACGTCTCATAACAAATCAAGGGGCATTCTTCTACTACTCAAGTGATTACTCTAGAGGATGGTTGTTTATTACTTAACAAAAGGTTTACATGATTTGGTAAGATGTTCCAAATTGTTTAACAAAATTTCAACAAATCAAATTGATTTAAATCAATTTTTCAAGATGTAATTCTTTTAATAATCATCTTTGTTACCACTATCACTTTGGTTGTAGAGAGCTTGGATTCAATATTTAATTTTATAGAAAAAAGTTAGAGATAGTGAGACATGGGAAATTTTTTAGATAATGGGGAGGCATTGGTTGTTTATGTAAGACTTGTTTTCTTTAGTTAGTATCAAAATGACAGATACATATTGGACAATCATAATCTTAAAAAGAAGTTCATTGTATTCTTTTTGTCATGTCTTAACAAAGTGGTTCCAAGCATGGGTGCAACTTCTTCCCTATTTCACCTCCTATAAAGATCATATATTCTAGGATTATGTATTAACCTTCTTCCTTATCTCCCCACTCTTTTAAAGACACAATTCAGAGTAATTTATTAGCTCCCAAGGCTCCTCAAATAGGAATTTGAATAGTTAAAGAACAAAATAAACATGTTATTACATATTTTTTATTGTAGAATAAGGCATGTGATCATGAAAAAATATACAAACTAGGCCCTATCCTATAGATTCAATGGGTTTTGGTTGTTTTCAAAGAATGATGAATAGGTTGAGACCATGGGTTCAAGCACTGGGGCCAACAAAGGCTCTATCGTAGTCTAGTGTAACGCTGACATTTTCACCTTACTCAAGAGAATAAGGCATCTCACCCGAAGTGCACCACGATCTTACTTGGTTAAGGGACTAGAATCAGGCATCAGAGGAAATCATACGAAGCACCCAGCACTTATTGAACTCGGAGCCAAAACATTAGACATGCAATTGGTACCAAAGAAAATAGCTTAAGTATTCCAAGGACACATAACACACATATTCATTCATAACAAAAATTTTAAAAGGGGGCCTATAAACTCAGTACGAGAAGGCTCTCAAGCATCCCTATAGCTTCCTCTTTCATTAATATTGGAAATTATTACATCGGTACATTTGGCTCAGAAGCCTTTTCAACATAACAAAATCTAGAAATATAAGCTAACATATAACCTGGAGATTATAGAATCACGTGGATTCAATATGCTTTGCGACAACATTTAGGTACCATTTTCTCTCCCTCTCTCTGGATTTTAATTTGACCTTTTAAACATTGCTCTCACCTGAACTTTTGCTTTCCTCCTCAAATGCTCCATCCTTCTCTTTCTGGTTGCCTCTGTTACTTGGTTGTAACTACTTCCTCAGCTATTAGCGAACGTTTTAGGCTCTGTTGTGGCTACATGTGCCCTGATTTTTCTAGTTGGTACTCCACAACTACAAGCCTTTGGTAGGTTCCTTCTCCTTCTTCGATTGTCTTCTCCGCGACTTTCCAATGGTCATCTTTGGTCAAAATGTGATCAACGTGAAAACATGACAAAACTTAATTCCTTAAAACAAAGGACCCAACAGGCCCAACCACATTCCATTGACTCGTCCCCACATCAATCATTTGTTGGTGTTGTTGGTGCTTCTTGTTATTGCGATGCTTTTTCCTATGATGCTCCTCCCTGGCTTGTCCCTTCAAATGAAGGACCCAAATCTAAGACAGACTTAATGGATGCATTCTTGAACTGTGTGTACTTAGTGAGTGCTATGTGTCATGAATATATGATGGTGCTTTCTTGATCGATGAACTATGTTGCGATTTTGGTTGTTGGTTAGGCAAGGCAAGTGATCAGGTGCTCAAAATTATGCTCAAAAATAAAAGTTTTCATAATGGTGTGGAACCTGAATGACCGGGTAGTGCTCATCATCCTGAATGAATGGGTGGTTCTCCGACAAATGTGATCTGATCATTTCCCCAAACAAGGAAATTTGGTGCAGGAGCTGACAAGGATGTTGATTGGGCATCCGTACAGCCCAATCAACAAAAAGAATATTCCTTGGAATATTCCATGGAACATTCCATGGAATATCCTTAGAATATTCCTTATAGGTGGCGAATCGGAAAGTGACAACTATCAGAATTTCATTGGTCTATGGTTAAGGAAATCGACCCCGAGTGTAATCGGGTTGTGATGCGATAATCGCAATCGCACATCGCAGAAGTGGAAAGTCTCATATATTTGTCACCCTCTGACTTCATCAATTGCGATTTGCGATGGATCCCAGATGCGATAAGATTATGGGCTGCAGTTAACAGTTTCGTCGAGTCTGTCGTATCGCAATCGCACATCGCCCCATTATGTTCACAAACCATATGATTGTTGGTTCTTTGCCGATTGTGATTTGCAACAGAACAGTTGGTGTCGATAGTTTATGGTCTCCACGTGTCCTCCAAAATCTAAGTTAAAATAATGGTTCGCAAGGTAGGTCGCAGGCCATGCTCGATCTCATGACCTCTCGTCTCATAACGTCGAGGCCTACTGTTGCACCCGCACAATGGTTCTTACCATGTAACGGTTGCGGGTTACATTTAACGTTTGTTGACTGCAAGGTTGGGGGGAGACCGCTAGCATAACCATCAATGGCCCTCCCATGTGAACACACAAACCATTACCACAAATAGTTACGGTCACCATCAGCCTTAACCGCTAGACCCTAACCGCATCATGTGACCAGTAGGGTTGACATTTTCTATAACTATTGACGGGGTTATGGGCTAAATTAACCATCCTACAAATTCACCTGTTGTGCGGTGAAATTTTCACCCATTTAGCGCTTTTTCGAATGAAATTGTAGGATCATGCCGGATTTGGAGCAATTTGTGGAGTGAATAGTGGGCTAACTATGAGAGGTCATAACTTCTTCGTTTTTCGACAACATTGGATGTAGAAAGAGGCTGGGTACCATTTTTTAACATTCTGGACCGATTGGAGCAGGTTTCAGAAGCATTTGAACATGGTAACCACATCTTTTGACACTTTTGAGCATATTAGATAAGCCCAAGCCATTGGAAGCTGGAACAGGGAGACGTAGCCCAGGAGGGGTGACCTCTTTATCACATTCCTATTGTAATGTATTTTTGATGATGTTCTGTACATGTTTGTGCTATTTTTTAGTCTCTTATTTATGTTGAATTGCTCATAAAATTAACATAAAAACTCATCATTTCACTTGCAAAAATTCATGAATCCTTAAGCACAATGAAAGCATTTTGTTTCTAATCTGAGGAGGATCTTAGCACAATAATCTAATATTCTAAATTAGATCATTTTGGTATCAGAGTTATAGGTTTTCTTTGTGAAAGAAGGATTTAATTGTTTGCAAGTTTATGTCATGCTTACAAGGTTAAAACTCAAAAGAGGAGAAGGGAAGCTGGTTGGAAGCCCTGAAGTTGGGTCAAGGGGAAGGAGAGAAAGGTTGCCACAATCTCCAACACCAGTTTAGCCTTGAGTTGTAGTTGAGACTCCAGAGATCATGTCTTATGAAGGAGAACCTACAAACATGACAAAAGATGAGAAGACCTTTAGAAAGGATTTCTTTGATATGACAGAGATAGTAAAGGTCCTCTATGAAGAGAGGAATACCAGGTGTTAGGACTCCAAATTGACCACTTTTGACCTTGTATTTTTGCTATAATATTACCCTCTTCAATCCATAAGTTGAATGCCTTGATTATATAATGACCTAATCATTCCAAGGTATGAAGTAACTCTCCTCATTACTATATGTTTAATCATTCATTACATATTCATGTTATCTTTATAATTAATCTTTGGAGAAGTTAACCAAGTTTCTAAGTAACCGTTGAACTGTCTAAAGTCTGCAGAAATTATAGGTCGTAGTTGCTGCAACACCAGAAACAGCAACTACACAGTTGTTGCAACACCAGCAACAACAACTATCTAAAGCAGGGAAAATGTTATTTTGCAACAACTGGAACACCGGAAATGACAAGCGGAAACAGCAACTATCAGAAGATCGACAGAGTTCCATGCTGACACAGCACGATCAGCAACTGTCCAGAAAGGGTAAAACACAGTTACAGTTGCTGAAACACCAGGAACAACATGAGTTTACTAAATCAGCAACAATGGTGAAGCGGCAAAGGATAGTACGAGGATTCCAAGAAGACGGTTGAGGTTCGTTTACCAGCTGTGTAACAGTAAGAGACCCAAGAAAGAATACACCGTCACACTGTTGTAACGGCATCCTGTAACAAGGATGGATTTCTTATTTTTGACAAAAAGGGTAAACTGAATGAACCATGACGGTCTATTGTAATAGATGTCTCCTCTATAAAGAGGAGACATCTACATTAGAAAAGGGGGGGAGAAAGAAAACAAGTTGTAAGGGAAATTTTGAAAAACAGAAGCAAGTCTGAATCTTCATTGTAACTGGACATTTTGGCAGATGAATAAAAGGTTGTTCTGAGCATCTAATTCGGCATCTGTGTTCTGGGGAATCTTGTGAGAGGGACAGGGCCCACCTTCTTCACAAGATTCACCCATTTATTTTTTGTTAGTGTGTGAGTGTGTTTGAATTCTGTAGCATTACCTCTGATAATTTCCTTTTGTTGATACTCTGTTTTGTTAGTTGCTTGATATTGTAAAAGAGTACTTCACCGGTGATTAGGAATTGCAGTGTGTATTAGCAACTTGGTTACAGGGGCAGGTGCTGAACATCCTTACCCTGAGCATAGGGTCCTGATCCTCTGCTAACAGAGTAGCCATTATTTTTCTTTGCAGATTTGTATTCTTAGTTAACTGCTTTCATTTCATCTCTGCAATATATTTTAACTGCTATGACATAGAGTAAGGAGTTTGACAGAAAATAGAATTGTGTATACTACAGCTTTTCATGCTTTTAGAGTTAAGTACATACAGTACGAGGTCACCTTTGAAATAAAAGGACTTTCCCGGGTTGACAAATTAATGTGGTACTCGACTGTTTAATCAATAAACAATTCAAGTAGCCAACATTTTGGCGCCGTTGCCGAGGAAGGCGACTAGAGATTTTAAAAGCATTAATGATTTCCTTTTAAGAATAACAGGTGCATGAGAGGACGCAGGAAACCTCATTTCACAGGCGGCAAAGGCAGGGGAGGAAGAAAGACCTTCATTGACGAAATTATTTCAAAGGTTGATACATCACAGAGGACGAGTTCCCAGAGACCTCAGATCCAGTATTCCTCACAAACAGATCGACAGACGGAGGAAGTATTAGGACCTGAAAGGAAGCTGGAAGTACCAGAGCACACTGAGGAATCGGTAGAAGAACCTGAAGAGACAGAAGATACTAAAGATAGAGCAAGTGATTCAGGAAAAAGACTAATGGAGGATAACAGAGCAGAAGGAACGGGGGGAAACTCACTCTCTACCCTGGAGTTCCCTATTGGGGAGCTCCCGATAGGGGCAACCCCTATGAAGAACATTCCACTTTCAGCATTACCCAACTTTCATGGGTTATCCTCTGAAGACCCGGATGAATTCCTCTTTGAATTTGATATATTATGTAGGAGTTATGATTATGTGAGCCCTAATCAGAAACTAAAACTGTTTCTAGAAACACTGAAAGGGAATGCGTTAAGGTGATTTATGAGCTTAGGAGCTCAGGCAATCACTACCTGAGATCAGATGAAAGAAAGTTTTTTGGCCAAATATCAGGATTACTGCGGAACAAGAGAGAGGAAGGAAGAGTTGTTTAAAATGGTTCAGAAGGAGGATGAGAATCTGGAGGACTTTGTGGAAAGACTGCAGTATAATCTACAGTGGTCTGACCACCCTACCATGAGTAAAGATATTCTGAAAACAATACTGTTGAAAGGGGTACGAGATGACTGCTTGGACATGTTGAATATGCTTGGAAAAGGGGACATTTCCAAGGAACCATTTGATGAAATTATCAACCTCTGTATGAGATGTTCAAGAGGAGCAGTAAGCAGACCAAAAAGCAGGGACAGCGTATATTCAAGAGTCCAGAAGTCAGCAAGTGGAGGAGCAACAAGGGCTGAAATGTTGGAAGAATTTAAAACTGAAATGTTAAGCTCTTTTGCTTCACAAATTGATGCTCTGCGAGTAAAAAAGAAACAGGCAGAAGCAGAAGCTACCCTAGCTATTTTTTGTTCTAAATGCAGAGAAAAACACCCACTCAGGGAATGCCCACTAGATAAGGTACTAGTCTGCATGATCTGTGAAAAGGACCATGAGACCCAGCAATGCCCCTCTCTATCGGGAATAAAAGCAGCACTGCAGTCAACTGAGAAAGAGGCTGAAGCAGTGTACCTGATGACACAGAGGAGGCAATGGCCACAAAGACAAGGTATGAATTCTAACACAACATTTAGTCGTTGGAATAATCATTCTCCTTTTCAAACGAATTACCCACCCATGAACCAAATGCAGTACCCACCCTTTAATACGATGAATTTTCTACCCATGCAGCAACCAAGTCTTCCTTTTGCTGATCCTACCATGTGGAATCCTTGGGCTCCCCAGCAATCATATTTTAATCAATGGAATCCGAACTAGGCAGCCCAGCAGATGCCATTTCCTCAGCATCAACAATCTCTTTCCTTACCATCCAATACTCCTCCGAATAACCAAGCAATTAGACCACAACTGCCTGTGCAACCTAACCCCAACCCAAATAACAATAAAGCTCAGCAAGTAATTGATGTTCAAAATCAGCCTGTCTCCCCTATGCAATGTAATGATATCCATCTTCGTTCAGGGAGAATTGTTGAACCCATCATTGATGACATTACTGACTCTGATAAAGAGGAAGTTGGCAAAGAAAAACCAGCTATTAATAATGCTGAAATAGTTGAATCAGCATCTAACAACAATGCTCAAACAGCAGATCCACCATTCCCTGAACGTCTGGCTCTCACCAAAACGCTTGAGCAACCTGCTTTTAACCTTTTAGGCGAACTGCAGAATTTATATGTTAAAATTCTATTGTTGCAAGCGCTAAGAGATGTTCCCATTTATGTTAGGACTGTTAGAGATATCTGTATAAAAAAAACCTAGAAGAAAAGCTAAGGACCCCCTCACAGTTCATGTGATGGGAGAACTGACTGCTTTAATGACAGAAAAAGATCCTCCTGTGAAATATGGTGACCCTGGTCACCCTACAGTAACAGTTCAGGTTGGAAAAACCTTTGTCTCTAAAGTTCTAGTAGATTTGGGTGCTGCAATAAACATTATGGCGCTTGAAACAACACAATTGCTGTAGTTAAAAAACTTTATTAGGGAAACTCCAACCATTCTAGAGCTGGCTGATTGCTCTACAATTAAACCTGAAGGAGTCATTGAAGACCTAATAATTTTTGTAGAATCCTGGAATTACCCAGCTGATTTTGTGGTGTTACAAACTAAAACAAAGTTGGGGGGTCATCCATTGATTCTAGGAAGACCTTGGCTAGCTACAGCAGATGCTTTCATCAGCTATAGATTAGGATCAATGACCATCTCTAATGGGCAGGAAACCAAATAGCTTACCCTTTATCCTCATGCTACACCCATGATTAATAATGACAACTCTGTATGGGTAGATTATGAGGATGAAGAAAACCAACCTATCTTGACTATCGGACAAGCTTTAACTTTCAAAGATTCTACCGAAGATGAATTAATCAGTAGCTTAATTTCTGAACCTTCTTCGGTCAGCCCAGAGATGCATAATCACTTCACCGCAATCTTGGAATCTGAATCTCAGCAGATCCTGAAAACTGAAAATTTATCTTAGACAATAGCAGGCAGCTCCTCCAAAAGTACAACAATAGAAATTGAGCCTGGTAAAACATTAAATATAAATCCTAACTTAACTGATAATGAAAAACAGCAGTTAATAAAGTTACTACGGGAGAATAGAGAAGCATTTGCATGGGATTATGCAGACATGAAGGGGATTTCTCATGAGCTATGCACCCACCACATTTATATTAAAGAAGGATCTCGCCCAATCTGTCAACCCCAGCGACGGATGAATCCCAATTTAAGGGAAATTGTGAAGGAAGAACTTCAAAAACTGTTGAATGCAGAATTTATATATCCTATATATGATAGTGAGTGGGTTTCCCCACTTGTAATTGAACCCAAGAAAAATGGCAAATGGCGAGTATGTGTGGATTACAGAGCTCTAAATAAAGCCACCCAGAAAGACCATTTCCCTTTACCATTCATTGATCAGGTATTAGATAATTTGGCAGGTAAGAAATTCTTTTCATTTTTGGACGGATTTAGTGGATACAATCAGATTAAGATTGCACCCCAAGACCAGGACAAGACCACGTTTACTAGCCCATGGGGGACCTTTTCTTACAGGGTTCTTCCATTTGGGCTATGTAATGCTCCAGCAACATTTCAAAGAGCAGTGATAGGGATTTTTTTTGATATGCTAAATGATTCCTTAGAAATATTTATGGATGACTTTACTCCTTATGGAGTGAATTTTGAGGATGCACTGCAGAACCTTGAAAAAGTACTTAAGCGATGTATAGAAGCACACCTTGCCTTAAGCAATGAAAAATGTCATATGATGATGAATCAAGGTATTGTATTGGGTCACTTCATCTCATTCCTAGGAATTCAAGTCGACCCAGCCAAAATACAGGTAATTCAGACCCTCCCTATCCCCAAAACACAAACTGATGTAAGAAGCTTTTTAGGACATGTTGGATACTATAGAAGATTTATTAAGAATTTTTCCAAAATAGCTTCTCCTCTATTTGTGTTATTAACAAAAAATGTTGAATTTAAGTGGACTGATGATTGTGAAAAAGCATTTAATGAACTTAAACATCAGTTGTCTACAGCTCCCATTTTGAGAGGACCTGATTGGGCACTACCCTTTCATATATCCTCTGATGCCTCAGATACTGCAATTGGAGCTGTCTTGGGCCAAGAAGAAAATATTCTTCCCTATGCTATTTATTTTATCAGTAAGAATATGACACCAGCTGAACTGAATTATACAGTCACTGAGAAGGAATTCCTAGTAGTCATTTATGCTATCAATAAGTTTCGACATTATATTATTGGCTACATTACTTTTGTGCATACTGATCACTCGGCCATTAAATATCTAATGAATAAATCAGTTACAAATGCTCGAGTTACCAGATGGTTATTATTATTACAAGAATTTGACATCACAATTGGAGATAGGCCAGGAAAAGAAAATGTAGCTGCTGATTTCCTTTCTCGATTAAAAACTGATGAAAATATTCCAGTATATGATTCTTTTCCTGATGAATATTTATTTGCAGTATCTGATCACTCACCTTGGTATGCAGACATTACCAACTATTTAGTTGCAGGAAAATTACCATCACACCTATCACACAGGGAAAAAAGAAATATCATTCAGCAAAGTGCTAGGTACAGTTGGATAAGCGGGTGCCTTTTCCACACAGGACTCGATCAGGAAATCCGGAGATGCATTGGTGAAGATGAAATTTATGATGTGTTAAAATCTTGTCACGATGGCCCTTGTGGAGGGCATTTTGCAGATAAAAGAACATCACACAAGGTACTCATAATGGGTTATTATTGGCCCTCACTCTTCAAAGATGCAAGGAAATATGTGAAGGCCTGTGATAGCGTCAAAGAATGGGTGAGCCTAATCACAGGGATGAAATTCCACTCAAACCCCAGGTAATTCTCGAACCTTTTGAGAGATGGGCATTAGATTTTATAGGTCCCATTAATCCCCCATCCAATCAAAGAGTGTACATACTAGTGTGCACAGATTATATGACTAAATGGGTAGAAGCTAAGGAACTCCTTAAAGCTAATGAAGAATCAGTACTAACAATTTTATTTGAAGAGATCTTTGTTAGGTTTGGATTACATAGAGAACTAGTCACGGATGGAGGACCTCCTTTCAACTCTCATGGCTTCAAGGATACACTTCAGAAATATCATATTAAGCACAAAATGACTACACCTTATCACCCCCAGGAAAATGGGCGGGTAGAAAGCACCAATAAAGTCATAGAAGCCATCCTGACAAAAACAATAAAGACGAATAGAAGGGACTGGTTTCAAAGGTTGCCTGAGGCATTATGGGCCTATAGAACTACTTGGAGGAATACCACGGGCTTTTCACCTTATGAATTAGTTTTTGGAAAAAATGTTGTTTTCCCTGTAGAGTTTGAAATCAAAACTTTAAGAACTGCTTTAGCTGTTAACCTTGACTTGACTGATGCACAGACAGTCAGGTTGCAGCAGCTTCAGGAATTGGACGAGAAGAGACTGGATGCCATCCATCAAACAACCATGATACAGCAAAAAAGAAGTAGGTGGCATGACAGAACCATCAAGAAAAATCAGTTCCAGAAAGGTAACTGGGCTCTACTCTATGACTCTTGTTTTGAGAATTTCCAAGGTAAGTTAAGAACAAGGTGGTTAGGGCCTTATGAAGTAGATGTTGTTTTTCCAAATGGGACAGTCAGACTTTTAACGATTGATGATAGCAGAACACCACTACTAGTGAATGGGTATCGACTCTGTTTGTATCAGCGGCTTGTTTCTAAAGAAGATTTTAAAGCTACTTGCATGACAGATATACACTATGCTTTCCTGGGGGAACTTGCTGTCCCTCAAGGCACTTAAATTTTTGTTCATTTATTTATTTTTTAGATTAGATATTCTTTTCAACTAAAAATCCCTGCCAAGGGTTGCTATATTACAATTCATTATTTTACAGATCTTAGTTTTGGAAAATGGCTGAGAACAAAAACTTCAAAAGAATCACTTTGCGGACTTGGGAACGTTTTTTGGACCATAAATCAGTCTTTCATCATTTTCTGTTGCTGCAACACCATTTCCCGTTGCTGCAACACCAATTCCCATTGCTGCAACACAATTTCCTGTTGTTGCAACACCAAATCCCGTTGCTACAACACCATTTCCTGTTGTTGCAACACCACTTTTCGTTGCTGCAACACCATTTCCTGTTGTTGCAACACCACTTTCCGTTGTTGCAACACCAACTCCCGTTGCTGCAACACCAACTTCCATTGCTGCAACACCAACTCCCGTTGTTGCAACACCACTTCCCGATGTCGTAATGCCTTTTTCAGTATTTCTCTCATTTATACCAAAAAAGCACCAATTTCTCCACTTCAGTTCCCAAGAAATGAATTATTATTTGCATAAATCATACCATTTCCTACCAAAAGAACCAGCCATACACTATGATGATTACAATCCTCCATTATTACTTCCCGTCAGTAATAAAAACCTTCGGTATTCTCATACTTTTAGACCCGCTTTAATCATTATTAATCCAGCAAAAGACAAGATAAGACTTTTCGACGCAGCAACTAAAAAGGTAAAATATAAAGGTACCCATGATTATGCATGGATATTAAATAATAGTTAATGTGGAGACGTTGATAGGACTACCGAATAATTGTACTTCCAATCATATCACTTAGCCGTAGCTTTTGGGGGGGGATTACCAAAGCACTGTCATAATTGTATAGCACGCCAACTACCGCCGCCCTTAACTCTCTCGGTAATATGTAAAATCCACCTCATCGTGTCATGTTACCATTTGCAACGGTTTACTCTGGACTGAACTCGGAAACTCGGCTCTGTACTAAGAATTCTCACTGAAACAGCAGCTATGGGAGGAAATATCATCACATACGAACCTGGCACAACAGCACTTCTTGAGCTCTATCCCGAGGCCTACCAAATATTCCTGCAAGCGGGATGGCTAGATTATTTTAGGAGACTTCCAGATTTCGACGCACAACAAGTCCTTGCATTTGCATGCAATTTAACAGAGGGGTTTTGCGTCGTTCAGGGAGTACAAATTCCAGTCACAGAGGAAGTCATAGCCCAAGTTACCAGGCTACCAGCTAATGGCACATACTGGTTCAGTAGGAAGCATCTGATCTTCAATGCGCAGCAGGATTTTCTTCAACTAGGCGAGCAGGTGGAACCCAAGGGCAAAGGCATAACACTTCAATCACTGCCTCAACCATGGCCGAAATTTGCTGAGTTTGTAAAGCAATACCTGACGTGCGAAGGCCGGTACCAGGTAATTTACCAGCACGATTTCGTCTTGTTGAATCACTTGACGCATGGTCAATTGATAAATATGCCATACTATCTATTGGGATGTCTTAAAAATATGTCACGTTACACTGTCAACGCAAAGCATCTGCTCCATTCCTTGAAACACCACCGTCTAGCTCAATTATTGATAAATAAAGGCCTTGCCTTAAATAACCCCCCTCCCCTCATTAATCCCCACCAAGAGGAAGAAATCCCTCAGCGAGAGCGGGAAATTCCTCATCAGGAAGAGGAAATTCCTCACCAAGTTGAGGACATACTTCAGCAGGATGAAGAAATTCCTTAGCAAATAGAGAATACTTCAGAGCAAATACCCCAAGAAATTCCCCAGCAAACTGAAAAAACTCCCCCACAAGTTGCTGAAAATGTACAATCAGCAGTAGAAACACCCATGCAAACAACCCCATCCCCCAATAAAACCGACCCATCCACTCCCATACTTGGTATTTCTACCGACAACTCTGATGATAACATCCCTATTACCCTTCTCAAACGAAAGAAGCAGCAGAAAAATGAAACCCCACCGAAAAGAAGAAGAACTAGGGCTTCGGTCAAGGCAGCTGCTATTTCCGCCACTGCCCCTATTTTAAAGGAAGCTAGCCGAAAAAGAAAAATATCTGAATTCCCTGCTTCTCTACCCAAGCAAAGGACTCGGTCATCTGTAACAGCTAAATCCCCTAGTCCCACTCTCCCCAGCTCTCCACCCATCATGTTAAGAACCCGTACTTCCACCAGCCCTGAACACTCGCCTTCCTCACCCTCTGGGGCTGAGATGCAGAGTGTTCACAGTTTCGTGACATTATCTTTTGAGGCAGCTGTCACACAAGAACCAGCTGCCGACACCCAAGGTAATATTGGCCAAGTGGCTGCAACACAAGAAACAGCCACTACCCCACTAGGTGACACACAAGAACCACCTGTTGGGGGTATAAATGTTCAAATGAATGCTGAAACACAACCTCTGCCTCCACTGGAACCTGCAGCTCCACAAGCTCAGCCTACCATATCTGCCCTGCAGGAAGAAATTGAATTTCTGAAATCCCAAATTCAGGATTATCAGGAGGAAATAATCAGGGTCAAAGAAGCTTATCAAAATGAACGCAACCTGCACATTTTAGCACGGGTAGCATCTGCAGTGGAGAAGAGTAAAGAGAGTGAATATATGTGCACCAAGTGTGGTGAGCTCTACACTCAAGCAGGATACAAGATAATTGCAGTACCAGTGACTGGAGTCATTCCAGAACCTCCTACTGTTGTAGTTAAAACGAAAGAACCTGTTGTTACACAAATTGCAGAAGCAAAAACAAAACCACCACAACCCTCTGCTGATATAGAGCAACCTGCTGCAACACAAGAACCAGCAGGCTCTCCAAAAACTGTGCAGGAGGAAACTGAGCAACTTGATGTAACACAAGAACCAACAGGCTCTCCAAAAATTGTGCAGGAGGAAACAGAGCAACCTGCTGCAACACAAGAACCAGCAGGATCTCCAAAAATTGTGTAGGAGGAAACAGAGCAACCTGCTACAACACAAGAACTAGCAGGCTCTCCAAAAACTGTGCAGGAGGGAACTGACAACCTGCTGTAACACAAGAACCAGTAGGCTCTCCAAAAACTGTGCAGGAGGAAACAGAGCAACCTGCTGTAACACAAGAACCAGCAAGTTCTCCAAAAACTATACAGGTGGAAACATAGCAATCTGTTGTAACACAAGAACCAGCAGGATCTCCAAAAAGTGTAAAGAAAGAAGTAGAAGAACTTGTTGTAACACAACAACCAGCAAGCTCCCCAAAAATTACAAAACAAGAAAGAGAAGAACTTGCTGTTATACAGGAATCAGCAGCAAATGACCAAGAAGACACAGAATCACCCCGGCCTACCCAAATTGTTATGGAACAAGAGGAAGAAGAATTGGCTGTTACACAGGAATCAGCAGGAAATGGAGAAGAAGACATAGAATCACCCCGGCCTACCCAAATTGTTATGGAACAAGAGGAAGAAGAATTGGTTGTTATACAGGAATCAGCAGGAAATGGAGAAGAAGACATAGAATCACCCCGGCCTACCCAAATTGTTATGGAACAAGAGGAAGAAGAAATGGTTGTTACACAGGAATTAGCAGGAAATGGAGAAGAAGACATAGAACCACCCCGGCCTACTCAAATTATCACAGAACGGAAAATTCTTGTTGATGCCTATGCACAAACTGAATCTCCCTCTATCAGCGATGCATGCGTAGAGACCGCTAGTTTTCAGAAATTAAAGGAAATATGGTGGAAAGAATATGAGCTATTACAAGCGAAAGCATTCCAACAACAAAAAGGAATCTGGTTCAGTTATGCATATAAGAATTGGGAAGCACTTGAGCAGTCTAGAGCTCAGTACAAAGAAATTAAGGAACTAAAAGCTAGACTGTCCCAGATTTTTGATTTGGTTCAAAGAATACTTGCTACAAGAAAACCTTCTTTCAACTATGCAACATTTTTGAGGGAACGACTAACATTCTTACATATAAAGGCAGTTAGAGATGGTAGACCTCATCAGGTGATTACATCAAAAAAATATTTATTGAAACCTTTGCAGAAGCACCCAAGAATGATCAGAATTTGTTGTGTGAGCTTTATCTCCACAACGAAGCTATGTCTGAAGACAGAAAAATGAATATACTCCCTCTTGTTGGCGACATACAACTCAGAGCTTTCATTTCCTTTCTAGCCAACCAACTCACTTGGCAAAACGCTTTCATCTTAGCACAACACAATGAACATAACTGCCTCCTTTGGATTAGGGCTGAACTCCAAAATGTAGCTACTTTCATTGCACAGCACCAAAGAATTTTAAGTGAACCTGGAATGACTGATCACATTAGGCAACTACAAACAGTGGTCTTGTGAGATTGCCAACACTATGTGAAAACAAAGGCACCTTTGGCTATTAAAGCCAACAACCTATTCTGGGACAACTGTCCCAAGGAAAGACAGGAGTATCATCCCTACAATCCCCTTAATCTACAGGCAGCAATTTCAAGGGTACCTTACTATGTTAGATGTATGGAACAATGTGCTGAAAAATGGATTGGCTACAGATTTAAATTTCCCCTCTTATGGTTATCTGGTCAGCAATACAAGGGTCAGTTTAAATCATCCAAAAAGGAAGAGGTGGCAGCATGGAAGCAACTAGAGAGTGTCTGTGGGTTCAGAGACAAGTTTGATAACACTTTCCATATCTACTGTATCAGTAATTTACACTCTTCATCCTAGTACTCCGACTCAGATTCAGAGTAAGCATTGCATGAGGACATGCAACCCTTTCAGTTGGGGGGGATGTTAGGACTCCAAATTGACCACTTTTGACCTTGTATTTTTGCTATAATATTACCCTCTTCAGTCCATAAGTTGAAAGCCTTGATTATATAATGACCTAATCATTCCAAGGTATGAAGTAACTCTCCTCATTACTATATGTTTAATCATTCATTACATATTCATGTTATCTTTATAATTAATCTTTGGAGAAGTTAACCAAGTTGCTAAGTAACTGTTGAACTGTCTAAAGTCTGCAGAAATTATAGGTCGTAGTTGCTGCAACACCAGAAACAACAACTACGCAGTTGTTGCAACACCAGCAACAACAACTATCTAAAGCAGGGAAAACGTTATTTTGCAACAACTGGAACACCGGAAATGACAAGCGGAAACAGCAACTATCAGAAGATCGGCAGAGTTCCATGCTAACACAGCACGATCAGCAACTGTCCAGAAAGGGTAAAACACAGCTACAGTTGCTGAAACACCAGGAACAACATGAGTTTACTAAATCAGCAACAATGGTGAAGCGACAAAGGATAGTACGAGGATTCCAAGAAGACGGTTGAGGTTCGTTTACCAGCTGTGTAACAATAAGAGACCCAAGAAAGAATACACCGTCACACTGTTGTAACGGCATCCTGTAACAAGGATGGATTTCTTATTTTTGACAAAAAGGGTAAACTGAATGAACCATGATGGTCTACTGTAATAGATGTCTCCTCTATAAAGAGGAGACATCTACATTAAAAAAGGGGGGGAGAAAGAAAACAAGTTGTAAGGGAAATTTTGAAAAACAGAAGCAAGTCTGAATCTTCATTGTAACTGGACATTTTGGCAGATGAATAAAAGGTTGTTCTGAGCATCTAATTCGGCATCTGTGTTCTGGGAAATCTTGTGAGAGGGACAGGGCCCACCTTCTTCACAAGATTCACCCATTTATTTTCTGTTAGTGTGTGAGTGTGTTTGAATTCTGTAGCATTACCTCTAATAATTTCCTTTTGTTGATACTCTGTTTTGTTAGTTGCTTGATATTGTAAAAGAGTACTTCACCGGTGATTAGGAATTGCAGTGTGTATTAGCAACTTGGTTACAGGGGTAGGTGTTGAACATCCTTACCCTGAGGATAGGGTCCTGATCCTCTACTAACAGAGCAGCCATTATTTTTCTTTGCAGATTTGTATTCTTAGTTAACTGCTTTCATTTCATCTCTGCAATATATTTTAACTGCTATAACATAGAGTAAGGAGCTTGACAGAAAATAGAATTGTGTATACTACAGCTTTTAATGCTTTTAGAATTAAGTACATACAGTACGAGGTCACCTTTGAAATAAAAGGACTTTCCCGGGTTGACAAATTAATGTGGTACTCGATTGTTTTAATCAATAAACAATTCAAGTAGCCAACACCAGGCTGCAAGAGGAAAGTTCCAAACATCCCAAAGGAGAAGGCTCCTCGGGAGGAGGTAATGGAAATGGAGACAAACCTCCACGATCTCCACCATCTTCTTCATATTCTTCTTCACAAGCATCTTCACCCTCTTCCACTAACACAACCCTCACTCATACTTATCATCGTACTTCAAAAGGAACTGGTAAATCACCTTTTTTAAAAATTTATGTTAAATTTGAGTTGACCATTTGTAATGGTGAAGTGAATGCAGAGAAGCTTGATAATTGGATTCGTTAGTTGGAGGTCTATTGCAGGATTCAAAACATTCAAGGGGATGACATAAAGATTCAGATAGCTTCCTTGAGAATGGAGGGTGCAGCACTAGTATGGTGGGAATCAAAGACCCAAGAGGAGATTAAAAAACATGGTAATATCTCAATTTCTTGGAATGATTTCATTGCTGCAATAAAAACACAATTCTACCCTCTAGCTTATTGATGAGCCCCAAAAATGGACAATTATTTTGGCTCATTCAACCTCCTAATTTGACTTAATCCACCATTCTCATTAGTTTATTGCATGTTTTTTATTATATTTATGTTAATAGAGTGAATTTGGTTAGTCATTATGCCAACAAGTCTAATGGGTGCTTTGTGTAGCCTTTTTTGTCAACTTGGAGACAAAATTGAAGGTCTTAATGAGCACTTGGCAGCCAAATTCGTGGGAGAACAAGCTAGAGGATTTGTAGGAAGGTGTCCCCTTCATTTATGGGCCCTTACCTCGAATTCTCCACCATCAGCTCGGAGTTCAAGGGCCACCGAATCAATCAGCACAAGGCAGCCAAGCAAGTCAAGTAGGACTGCTGTTAACTCCAAGTCTTGGGCAGCCGAGTCCCTAAATTTTAGGAGGACTGTTGGGTCCTCAAATTGTATAAATAAGAAGGCTTAGGGCCTCATTTTGGTTAGCCACTTAGTCATTTTGTTAGCCAGTGGATGTTAGCTAGTTAGCCAGTAGATAGTAGCTGGTAGATAGTCATTTCGTAGTCTTGTTGTAGCTAGTTTGTAGTTCGATTTTTATGCAATAGATTAGCTTTGCTTTCAGCTCATTCTCAAGCTCTCCTTGTGGACAGTTTTGATGTAACTCTTCATTCTTGATTAATAAAGATGAATCCAGCTTTGCACCAGCTCTAAATCTCTCTTGGGAGGCTGTAGCTCTTGGGGTTGGGCCCATCTCAAGCGCCCAGTACCTCCCTTGTTTATCTTTATGTGTGTTTGCTGCGTTCTTAAAATAAAATCTGTTCTTTAGATCTTGCTTTGTTATTTTGGTTGTTTTTGTTGGTTAAAGTAGCTTTTTATGTTTGGGAATCGATTGGTAGGAGTTTGTCATGCATTTAGATCTTTCGGAATGTTCTTGCTCACGTGATGTACATGGTTCTCTTCCCAAGCAAGGCTGTTGTTTATTCATTTCATTGACAGTTAGATTAAGCTAGCTAGGACTTAGTTTGTTTGCAAGAATTCATTGATTCGGTTGAATGTGAATTGTGCAGGGCATCTCTATCACTCACTCACATGGTCAAGCTTCATCCGAGCCATCTGATTCATCCCATATCTAGGCTTCTCGCTTCACACCCATCCTCTTGCCCACGTAACCCTACCTTCTTCTCCATTGTTGTCTCAACTACCTTAAAGCCAAATCAGCCTTCCACATATCATCTCACCACTCCATCCATCAGTTCCTGGGTCACTTCAGACCCCCATCCTACCTCCATAACCATCCATGCATCTTCCATCAATCACCCATCCTCAAAAATCCCATTTCGAAACATCATGTAGAAGAATTACAGAACATCCTGTAGAAACCCCTGCAGACTTCCTGTAGAAGTTCATAAACACGGTTGCATGGCATCCAGACTTTGTGAAACTCTCAGAAAGAATGTTAGGGATCCCTTAGACCCTCTCTGTACCATCCCAACCTTTCCCAAAGCATTTCATCCCTTGATCCATCCCTGCACAGTGGAAAACTAGTTAGAAGCACATGCATGATAATTTCAACAACTTAAGCAAAAATACAAAAAGATGTTTTCTTCAGATAGTGATAACTTAGACACATGCATTTTACCTTCCTAGAAGTAATTGCATCTCTTCTCGTAGTTTGCATTCTCATTTTTGCATCAGTAGGACTAGTTGGTAGAATTAGGGTTTGTTAGGGTTTGCGATTCTGTTTGGATTTCAGTTTCTTTCCGCAAGTAAATTAGCTTCCTTTGAGTTAGCTTTCGTCCATCAATTAAAAAGCTTCTTCTAAGAGCTCATAGAAGTTGTCTTAAGCTCCTAGCAGACTTGTGCCAGCTGACCAAGTGACAGCTGCGGCAAGAGCTAGTACTTGTGCATACAGCACCGTCGCTTCCAAGTTTGTTACGAACTACCGGGTTGATAAAATTAAAGAAGGGAGTTCCAGGAGTTGTAGCATTATTGCTACAATACTAGAGCCCACCATCTTTTTGGCACCGTTCCGGGGAAGCGTCAGAGTATTGGTGATTGTCGCTTTTCTTCTATTTTCCACTACAATCTTCTGCTAAGTAGTTTATTTCATTTCCATTATGCAATTTCGTTTATGCAAAAGTAGATTAGCATTTCTCGCTTTCATAGATTAGCATTTCAATTCCGCAATTTCATTTCTGCAAGCGTAGATTAGCATTTCAATCCCGCAATTTCATTTTTGCAAGCGTAGATTAGCATTTCAATTCCGCAAGCGTAGCCTAGCATTTCATTCCTGCAATTTCATTTGAGCAAAATAGATTAGTCCTTTACTGCTTTCATTTCAATTCCACATTTTCATTTCAGCAAGATAGTTAGTTGCAATTCAATCTATTTCAGTTTTGCAGGTAGAAGTAGAAAAAACAAAAAATCAACCAAAAAGATTTCATTTCATGCCTTGTAGGAGTAGAGATAAGTTAGAAAAATGATTGCACAACACCCCCACTGCTTCACACAGCCAACGTTCTCTCTTCTTCGATGGCTGTGATTAAAGAACCCCTGGGTGGACATCAAGGCATATTTAAAGAACCTCTAGGGGAGAAGAAGAAGAAACCATTCCTCTGGAGCAAATGGCTACAAGCAGGAATGTTGGGAGCAGTCCCTTGTCCAAAGATGACTTTGAAAATCAGATTGAAGATTTCAAGAGTGATATGAGGCAGTTTCTTGCCATGCAATTGGATACCTTGCGGATCCAAAAGAAGCAAGAAGAAGCCAAGAGGGCTTTGGCCATTTTTTGTCCTAGGTGCAGTACAAAGCATCCTAGGAACAAATGTCCATGGTACTCCATAGAAGTGTGTTTTGTCTGTGAAGAATACCATCCTACAGATCAGTGCCCTTCCTTACCCAGAATCAAAGCTGCCTATCAGAGAGCCAAAGGAGCCACTGAATCACTCTATTATATGAACCAAAGTTGGCCGCATGGACCTAGATCTTACCAGTAGGAACTGCAAGGGACATCCGAGACCTATTATGACCCTTATCAAGCCACTTTCATGCCTTCTTCGGGTCCCCCTGCTCATCCTTCCTGGTTCACACCTCCTCCTTGTTCCTTCACAGATCCATATTATGCCCAACCAGTTACTCATTCATTTCACTCTTATGCTCAGCCACAACCTCAATGGAATGCATCTCATCAGGGGTGGAGGCCCCAGTACAACTCTCATCCCGCTCATTTTCCTCCACCACCTGCTCATCCACAACCATCGCCTCCTCCTCCACCAAGGCAACCCCAAATGCCTGCCCAACCACAATGCCATCCACCTCCATCTCAATTACACCCCTCCACTCAGCTACCCGTAGCACCATTTCCAAAACCATGCAATGGAGCAGCTCAACCAAATTGCAAAGCTGAGGCACAACATGTGCAAATGACTCCTTTTGAGCTCAATGATGTTCACCAAAGCTCAGGAAGAGCCTTGCAAAAAAGAGATTATCTTGAAAGCATTGAAGGACCACATCCGGAAAAACAAGATTCAAAAGAGGAGATCAAAGAACCATGGGCTGCACTTGATGAAGAGAAGAGATTTAAATCAGAGATCGAGAGAGTTCCCTCATGGTTATCATCAAATCCTCCATGTACTCAAGAGAAAGATCAACAAAAAGAGAAAGATCAGAAGGTCATGATAGAAGGTGACATGAAGAATGATCCAAATCAGCAAGATGACCAAGGATATCAAAGCTATATTGAGATATGGTTTCAGAAGGTCACTAAGTTGCAGCGGTACTTTCTTCCTAAGTTATGTTTGATCCCTTCAAAGCCAGAACATTTGGTCTCTGAGATCTGGATACCTATCCAAGCATGCATTTCGAGCCTCCACATCATCTTGTCTCTAATCTCGATGTGCACATGGCTCCATTGGAAGTATTCTTATACTTGAGAACAATTTTGTTTTTCAAGTAGGGTAGGGTAGAAAAAAAAAAAAAAAAAAAAAAAGACAAAAATGAAAAAAAGAGGAAAATAGAAATCTAAGGTGAAAACCTCCTCGGAGGCGCCTTAGATTGGCTCATTGATTGAAAACCTCCATGAGGCAGTCAATGGGTTGGAAAAAAGAGAAAAGAGAATAAGATCTTTGGGTGAAAACCTCCCTTGGAGGCGCCCAAGGCAGGCAATTAGGGTGAAAACCTCCATGAGGCACCCTAGTTGTTTTTCAAAAAAAAAAAACAAAAGAGAAAAAGAAAAAGAAAAAAAAAACTAATTCCATTGGCTAATTGCAGGTTGCAAGAAGGACGTTTCATGACAGGAGGAGCACTCAAATCAAGGTCAAAGGAATTTTTTTTGCCTTCTACAGGAAGCTCTGTATTTCTACAAGAAACATCCTGTAGAACCTTTGGACGAGCCAAATCCAATTTCAAAAGTGAATCTAATGGTGGGAATCTGTTGATTAGACCTACAAGCACTTGTGTGTCCATCCCTTTCCTTTATCCATCATTTTTTCCACCTCCTTGTGCTTCTCATTGTGCTTCTACAGGAACTTCCTGTAGAAATTGTGGGAAACTAGACATGGATTTCAAAAAGTGGTTTGGCAAACATGGTAGCTTCCTCAAGGGTTCAGAAGTCCTCATGCAATCTTCCAACTCCTCCTCCATCATCTCCATACCTGCATCACAGCCCAAGCTCAGTTTTCCCTTCCATGCAAACACTTGCAAAATGCCTTGAAGAAAAAAACAACATGGAACAAAATTTGTTTTTGCCATAACTTGAAAACCATGCATCTATTTGACAAACCGTTTTATGGGGAATTGTACAAGGGTGATGGAAACATGCTTGAGCAGTTTCAGCCAATTCCGGTGCACGGTTTCCAAGAAATCAGCCTCCATCACCATCAGCCATTTTTGCATTTTCTCCATATCCGTGCATCCATTTCAAAACCTGTTTCATGGGGATATGCATATGAGTGATGGTAACCTACCCAAGCAGTTTCAGCTGATTCCGATGCACGGTTTCCGAGAAATCGAGCTCTGAAATCTTCAGCCATTTTCCATTTTTCTCGAAATTTGTGCATCCATTGATCACGATTTTGCTATGGGAGATGCATAATGATGATAGGAACATGCTCACCAAGTTTCAGATCAATCTGGTTTACCGTTTGAGAGCAATGGCAAAAACAAGTTCTGGTTTTGTGACCATGCAGCAGCAGCAGCTTGAAGGTGCAGATCTGAACGTGGAAACAATTGCATGCAGCTCAGATCCGGCCAGAGGACACCTGCATAAGGAAAAAAACAATCAAAGATTAGCAGCCAAGCCACATGCAATCAGAAAAACCAATGCATGCAGCAATGACAGGCCACAGCAGCTCACGGCAGCCATTCAACTTCGAGGTATGTGACTGAAACTCATTCTTCTATTACATAAATTTAATTTAAAAACTGCACGAATTAATGGAATGGTGGGATTAAGCCACGAATTATCAAGGTTAAGCTGATTGTCTTCTCTAGAACTCAGCCGGCAGTCACGCAGTACATGTGGACAGGTGACTCACGTGAAAATTAAAAAAAAAAAAACAGTTAGTGTCAGTTGCTTGAACTCCAGTGTAGCGGATCAAGAAGAAATCATACAGTTAATAAGTAGAACATGTAGTTCATGATACCACTGCAGTTCATGGGCCAGCACACATTTTGCCACCTCACTCCACCAAAAATCACGCAGAATTAATGAGGGCCCAGCTGAAATTCATAAACTGTTAGTCAACTTGCACTTGCATCATGTTAAACTGAAGTATACATCCTCTGCTTCCACAATCGGCTTAACCTATCGTCCTCCGCTGAGTTTCCTACCTGTTCTCGAATTTCACTCGTGCATCGGGCTCACTCAAAGGCAGAATCACATTCTACAGGAAACGGGTGGGGTCTTCTACAGGAAAGTGCAGCAGAGTCTTCCAGAGCAGAGAAGCCTAAGGTTCTTCATCCAGTTTGGAGCTTGAAGAAAGCTCTGAGATCCGACACCATTGTGGAATAAATCCAGTAGCAATAGCAGGCCATGGAGTCAGAAACGAAAACTCCAGAGTTCACTGGTGGTCAGGAGATTGCAACTTTTCTTGTCTCATATGGACTACTGCCCAAGGTTTGGGAAGAGTCTCTTCATGCAAGCAATTCAGAGGGCTTTACTGTGAATGAGCATGAAGATTTTGTATGTGTCGCTTTCGCTTCAAAGAGTAGAAGATTTCATTGTCAACCAGAGTAAACGTGGAGAGGACAATATAACAACTGTTCAAAAGGTCTCCTCTGAATGCCTCAAGGGTGATGATGGTGAACCAGCCTTCATTCATCCAGGAGCTCTTATGTTGTTTCTCCATATAATCGAGAAAACAGATTTCCAAGCAAAGTTGCAGGTTTACACGGACTTCAAACAAAAGGAACTCAAGCCCATCATATTTGTGGGTCACTCCATAGGAGGGGCAGTTGCAACCTTGGCCACATTATGGGTTCTGGGAAAAGGCTAAGGCAAAGCTCTCCCTTTTGTATCACGTTTGGTTGCCTTTTGGTTGGACATGGAAGGCTTGTTGAAGCAGTTGGCCGTGAGAATTGGGGAGGAAACTTTTGTCACGTGGTTTCCAAGCATGATATTGTTCCTCGGATGCTCCTTGCACTGATTGAGTCCATTGCTAACTCCTTGACTACCATTTTTCCTTATTGGCAGGGCACAAATGTGCCTGATTATTTAATTCAAGATGCTTGTAGGACTCTTCTGAAACAGATCTTTGTTTCTCCAAGCAGCCCATACAGACCTTTTGGCACTTACATGCTTTGCTCAGGCAATGGTGTAGCTTGTATTCAAAATGCTCAGACAGTTTTGGAAATGCTTAGTTGACTCGAAGCCAACAAACTTCTTTTGATGAGATTGTACAGGCCTGTCTTTCAGAGCACATAAGGTATGATCCTGTTTTGGAGGAGGTTTTGCAAAACTCCATAAGAGGGATACGATCAATAGAGAATTCCAATTTAGAATCCCCTTACGAGATGGGTATTTTATTGCAGCTTGAAGCTATTGACGTTGGAGCTCAGAATGATCATGCACAGCTGGCCCTACGAAAAGCTGGCGAAACTGAAAAAGGGTATAACACAAATTTTGATAAGCTAGCTATTGAATTAAGCGTAAAACAAAGTAGCATGGCAAAGCTTGAATGGTATAAAGAGAGATGGAAGAAGGTTCAGTTGCATGGCGAACATATCATAGTCCAAGGCCTCAAGTACCAGCCTCTACCCCACCACCAATTTGTTTCTCAGCATATCCATCAGGCCTATCAGCATATTGATGAACCTCGTCATTGAGTTTTTGGGAGAAAATCATGGCAATTTTGGCTAATTAATAGCATAAACTTGAATGAGACAAGGAGGAGAGATTATAGGAGATAGATCCTCCTCATTAAATCCTCACTCATTCAAATATTACTTAATCAAATCACACTAGCTCAGAGTTGCAAGCAGCCGGCAGTGGGGAAGAAGAGCAGAAAGGAGGAGAAGATGAAGGCTGCCACAGCCCAGCTGAAAGGAAAATCGCCCACAGCCAAGCAAGATACGGTGGTGCTATCCATTTCTACAGGAAGACAGAGAATTGTTAGCAGACTGTTTCTACAGGAAGATAGAGAACTGTTAGCAGACTGTTTCTACAGGAAGACAGGGAACTATTTCTACAGGAAGTTTGAAAAGAGGGAAGCCAAAGGAGAAATCAGCCGAGATGTTAGCCAAATAAGCCACCAGGACCATCAAAGACGAGGAGAGATATTGGTTGCTCAGAGGATGAGAAACACTTTCAGTAGGGGGGTGATGATGAGCCCCAAAAATGGACAATTATTTGGGCTCATTCAACCTCCTAATTTGACTTAATCCACCATTCTCATTAGTTTATTGCATGTTTTTTATTATATTTATGTTAATAGAGTGAATTTGGTTAGTCATTATGCCAACAAGTCTAATGGGTGCTTTGTGTAGCCTTTTTGGTCAACTTGGAGACAAAATTGAAGGTCTTAATGAGCACTTGGCAGCCAAATTCGTGGGAGAACAAGCTAGAGGATTTGTAGGAAGGTGTCCCCTTCATTTATGGGCCCTTACCTCGAATTCTCCACCATCAGCTCGGAGTTCAAGGGCCACCGAATCAATCAGCACAAGGGCAGCCAAGCAAGTCAAGTAGGACTATTGTTAACTCCAAGTCTTGGGCAGCCGAGTCCCTAAATTTTAGGAGGATTGTTGGGTCCTCAAATTGTATAAATAAGAAGGCTTAGGGCCTCATTTTGGTTAGCCAGTTAGTCATTTTGTTAGCCAGTGGATGTTAGCTAGTTAGCCAGTAGATAGTAGCTGGTAGATAGTCATTTCGTAGTCTTGTTGTAGCTAGTTTGTAGTTCGATTTTTATGAAATAGATTAGCTTTGCTTTCAGCTCATTCTCAAGCTCTCCTTGTGGACAGTTTTGATGTAACTCTTCATTCTTGATTAATAAAGATGAATCCAGCTTTGCACCAGCTCTAAATCTCTCTTGGGAGGCTGTAGCTCTTGGGGTTGGGCCCATCTCAAGCGCCCAGTACCTCCCTTGTTTATCTTTATGTGTGTTTGCTGCGTTCTTAAAATAAAATCTGCTCTTTAGATCTTGCTTTGTTATTTTGGTTGTTTTTGTTGGTTAAAGTAGCTTTTTATGTTTGGGAATCGATTGGTAGGAGTTTGTCATGCATTTAGATCTTTCGAAATGTTCTTGCTCACGTGATGTACATGGTTCTCTTCCCAAACGAGGCTGTTGTTTATTCATTTCATTGACAGTTAGATTAAGCTAGCTAGGACTTAGTTTGTTTGCAAGAATTCATTGATTCGGTTGAATGTGCATTGTGCAGGGCATCTCTATCACTCACTCACATGGTCAAGCTTCATCCGAGCCATCTGATTCATCCCATATCTAGGCTTCTCGCTTCACACCCATCCTCTTGCCCACGTAACCCTACCTTCTTCTCCATTGTTGTCTCAACTACCTTAAAGCCAAATCAGCCTTCCACATATCATCTCACCATTCCATCCATCAGTTCCTGGGTCACTTCAGACCCCCATCCTACCTCCATAACCATCCATGCATCTTCCATCAATCACCCATCCTCAAAAATCCCATTTCGAAACATCCTGTAGAAGAATTACAGAACATCCTGTAGAAACCCCTGCAGACTTCCTGTAGAAGTTCATAAACACGGTTGCATGGCATCCAGACTTTGTGAAACTCTCAGAAAGAATGTTAGGGATCCCTTAGACCCTCTCTGTACCATCCCAACCTTTCCCAAAGCATTTCATCCCTTGATCCATCCCTGCACAGTGGAAAACTAGTTAGAAGCACATGCATGATAATTTCAACAACTTAAGCAAAAATACAAAAAGATGTTTTCTTCAAATAGTGATAACTTAGACACATGCATTTTACCTTCCTAGAAGTAATGGCATCTCTTCTCGTAGTTTGCATTCTCATTTTTGCATTAGTAGGACTAGTTGGTAGAATTAGGGTTTGTTAGGGTTTGCGATTCTGTTTGGATTTCAGTTTCTTTCCGCAAGTAAATTAGCTTCCTTTGAGTTAGCTTTCGTCCATCAATTAAAAAGCTTCTTCTAAGAGCTCATAGAAGTTGGCTTAAGCTCCTAGCGGACTTGTGCCAGCTGACCAAGTGACAGCTGCGGCAAGAGCTAGTACTTGTGCATACAACACCGTCGCTTCCAAGTTTGTTACGAACTACCGGGTTGATAAAATTAAAGAAGGGAGTTCCAGGAGTTGTAGCATTATTGCTACAATACTGGAGCCCACCACTTATATGTAGAAAGCCATCATGAATTGGAAGAACTTTAGACCACTTAAAGGTTAAAATGTCAAGATTACACCCAAGAATTCAGAAAAAGGTCTCTGATGTTAGGTGTAGATTTGCAATCACAAGACGCATTGCTGAAGTACATAGGGGGTTTACACAGTTACCTTAGGCATACTATCTTAATGTTTAATCCCAATAATCTAGATGATGTGTGTGTGAAAGCCACTCATCTTGAGGCAAGAGGGAAAAACACTGTAGAAGAAGGTAGTAAAAATCCATTTAAGGGTAAAGAGAAAGAAAAGGGTTTCAAGGGAAAGAAAATTGCATCCATTAAAAAGGAATAAGAGAAAAAAATATGTAAACATTGTTCCAAAGAGGGTCACAGTGAAGCTCGTTGTTGAAAGCTTCATCCAGAAATGAAACCAAAAAAAAGTAACAAGGGAAAAGAAAAGACAGTTGTCATCATTCAAGAGGATCTAGGATCCGATTCGGCTGATGAAACTAAAATTACAGCCATGGGTGTAAAAGGAAATGAATCCATTGCTAGCACTAGTATATCAAATTGTCACACTAGCACTCCAAATGAAGAAACAAGGATTGAATTATTTCATGTGAGAGTAATCTCAAAACATACAAAAATCGACACACCTTTTTGATAGTGGGTCTCAAGCTAATTTAATATCTGATAACTTAGTCAAACAAATTAATATTGAAACCATTTTACATCCCAATCCATATCCATTGTGTTGGATATGAAAGGAAACAAACTTACAGGTTACAAGAAAATGTATTCCTTGGTTTGCAATCAAAGCAAAATTCATTGACGAATTTGAATTAGATGTTGTATTGCTTGATATATCAGGAATTGTTTTGGATAGTCCTTACCTCTATGATAGAAAATAAATCTTCTATCATCATGAAAACAAGTACCACTTGTTCAAGGATGGTGTGGAGTATATTGTGAGAGCTCATTGCAAGAAACTAAATATTTCATTAGTTAATGTATGGAAAATGAAAAGACTAGTGAATTCAAGCAACAATTTAGTGCTTCTTATGATCAAACCCAATGGTTATATTGATTATGAATCATTTGATGGTTGTAATTAAAAATTGAAAACTAATTTGGCTGATGTAGTTAACCATGATGATGAGGTGTTTCAGAAAGCAAAAGGATTTCCTTCCAAGAGGAGAATCCAACATGAAATACCATTGTAACAAAGGTGTCTTCTTCCTAACATTGACATGCTACGGGATCTTAAGAATGGAAAGTGTAGAAATAACAAAACAAATCGAAGGATTGTTCAATAAAAGGATCATTCAACCTTCTCCTTTAACATGTGGTGCACCTCTTGCTTTGTTTCCTAAGAAGAATGGTAAGCATTTCATTGAATGGTATTCAAGAAGTGGTTTTCATCAAAGTAGAGTTGTTGAAGGAGACATATGGAAGATGACATTTAAAACCAAGAAAGGTTTGTTTGAATGGTTTGTTATGGTTTTTAATCTTTTCCATGCTCCTAATACTTTAATGCATATGAAGCATGATGTATTGCATCCATTTCTAGACATGATAGTCTACTTGGATGACATTTCATTTTCAAAAAATTTCATTATGAACATGTCATGTATGAGAAAGAAATACTTGATGTCTTATGTCAATAACACTTTTATTGAATATGTCAAAGTATATGTTGGATAAAACTTCTTCAATGTACGTGGGCCATGATATTAGAGAAGATGAGCTGAACTTAGACTTCTCCAAGATTGATGCCATTATCGATTGTTCAATGCTCAAGATAATCATTTGGATAAGAGGTTTTTTGGGAGCATCCTAATGTTGGAGGAAATATTTCGTTAATTTTTCTTCTATTGTAACTCATTTGCATTATTTTACAGTTGTGAAAAAGGTCTTCCAATGAGGAGGCAAACAACAAGAGGCATTTAATGCTTTAAAACAAAAGATCAGTTCAACCTTTATACTTGCTCTTCTAAACTTGAAAAATTAATTTGAGTTTCAGTTTGATGTATGCAACTATGCCATGGGCACAGTCTTTATGCAATGTGGTAATCCCATTTCTTTTCATTCAAAAATATTTAATGGTGAAGTGTTTAAGTTGCAGCGACAAAGGAACTTCCATTGGATGGGTTTTCTTCTACTATTCCACTTGTCCAAAAGGTATAAGAAATGTATAAGTGACAAGTTTTTTGATGTACTTTCTAGGCCTATAGTTTGTATAACTACTTTCCTCAAGCATCATATTGTTTTACATGAAAGTTATGTTCAGAAAAATAAACACTTTCAAGATGTATATTTAAGCTTGAAGGAATCAAGTAGAGAAATTTATTTTCCATTTGCATCATAATGTGTTGTATCATCTTGGTAAGAAGGATGTTTCTACTGATAGTAACATGGAAAAATCCAAAGAGTTCATTAAACGACTCCAAATGGTACATCAAACAGTGCAAGATCAGTTTGAAAATGGCAAAGGAAAGTACAAAGCAAGGCATGGCAAGCATCGTGTAAATCAAAAGTTCCAAGTCAGTGATAAATGGATTGAAATTAGAAAGGTTATGGAACTATACCCTCACCTGCTAGACAACTGAAAGTGATCTTTTGGGGTCCAAAAGGCCTCCAGTGGGGAGTAGTGATTAGGTGCTCAAAATTATGCTCAAAAATCAAAGTTTTCAAAATGGTGTGGAACCTAAACAATTGTGTAGTGCTCGTCATCCTGAATCTGGTGCAACTCATTTCACACGAAACAGACATTGTATGCTCCCAGAAACATGATTTGTTCATTTTCCCAAACAGGCAAATTCGGTGCAGGAGATGACAGGGATTCTGATTGGGAATCCGTAAAGCCCAATCAGCAAAAAGAATATTCCATGGAATATCCTTAGAACATTCCTTGCAGGTGGCGAATTGGAAGGTGACAAGTGTCAGAATTTAAGAATTTTAAGCACGTCATTTTACACTTTTGAGCATAATAGAGAGGCCCAAGCCATTGGAACTTGGACCAAGGAGACATAGCCTAGGAGGGTTGAACTCCTTTATGATGTTCCTATTGTAATGTGTTTTTGATGATGTTCTGTACATGTTTATGTTGCTTTTCAGACTCTTATTTATGTTAACTGCTCATAAAATTAACATAAGAACTCATCATTTCACTTGCAAAAATTCATGAATCCTTAAGCACAACGAAAGCATTTTATTTCTAATCTGACAAGGATCTTAGCAGAGTAATCTAATATTCTAAATCATATCATCTTGTCATTAAGAGGATATTTCATTGAGTTTATACCTCCTCGCTAATCCGTTGTAGCTTCTAAAAGTGACCCTATGCGGGTGGCTTGAGATCCTGGAGCAAACTCTTACTCTTGCTCGATTCGTCCTTGATTTGTTGAATCTAACTTTCAAGGGCATCAGCCTATGCTAGGGGATCTTGTTGTTGGTTGTGGTCTTTGGTTGAAGAGGTGATTGGCTTGTTGGAGCAAGGGGTAAACCGATTGATTTTTCTTTGCGAGGCATCTTGATCAGTCTTGAACTTGTGCTAAAATTCCTTTCGCTTCTACCATAGCCTAGATGATAGAGGTTTTCAGATAAGCCACTTCAATAATTTTCTACTCGATCTCATTGGCATACTGGGATACCTAATATGGCAATTCCCTTTGAGTGGCGATAATAGTTCTTTTTAGCTCTTAGTTTTCCTAGACTAGGTCAGTGTAGGCTGTTTTGATATGATCGCAACAGTCTGATAGAGTGCAGGCTGAAATTTTTTATGGTGCATCTAGCTCTATGTCAGCAATTAAGGGTTAGAGATCCTAGAGCTTAGCATAGATGTTGGAAATTTGGTTCTGTAACATCTTCTTCTCTTGAAGAGATTGATCTTGTTCTATGGAAATGGAAAGAATCTATTGTTGTTGTTGCTCATGTTCAACTGCCAGAGTGTTGTGCAATGCCTCTACTTGGAATGTAGCTAGTTGGATGAAATTAAACAATTGAGGGGATGACCAACTCTAGAGGTCATCAAGGGTCATAGTAGTGGTTTTGGGGAACGGACTTTGCAATGGCTGGCCATTGGAAACTAATTTCTCATACTGTGCTTGGGGTGAGGTTTCTCACTACAAGGGCTTGGCGACGTAAGGACTGATATGGTCTGGGTTGGATGGTGGTCGTGGAAATGAGGCAGGATTGAAGGTTAGAAGCAAGGCATGTATGGTTTTTGTGCTTGGGTTCAAAGATGACAGGCTAACTAGTTTTTTGAATGGTTCAGGCCCCAGTAGTAGAGATAACAAAGACATAGTAACAGACTCTTTGTTTGTAGCGGGAACTGTGAGTGTCTCATGTGTATTGTCCATAATTGATTGGATAACAGAGTCCACCTCCATTTCCATTTTGGTACCAAGTGGATTTCTAAATGGAGGAATGTTTAATATGGTGGTCGAAGTGTAGGTTGCTCCAGGTGATGGATTGTGCGACAATGGGGATGCAGTGGATGTAGACGGTTTTTGTTCTTCAGTGGTCGGTGTGCTAGTATGATATTGTGGTTCCTCATCAGTAAGGTTAACCACTTGAGTAGAGGCAAATTTAATGGGTTTCTTGGTTATTGAGGGTGGCCTAATGGCAAGGGGTAGGTTACTTTGTGTGGTGGGTTCAGTATGCGAATGCATGCCCACTAAGGGAATTGAACCAATAGTAGTACTACAGGTTAAAGAAGTAATTGGAGTAGAACTGATAAACTCATAAAATGAAGGGAAAGGACTCCTTGATACACTGAGATCCTCTAGAGTATTGTGAAAGGACATCATTTATGTCACAAGCCTCTTGATGATTGGATTGAGTGTTTCTTAGGCTAGTCGCTTACAAGAAGCAGAAGGAATTTCTCCAGGCACCGACTTAGGCAACATCCCTTGAAATGAATATGTCATCTTCCCTTCCCAAATTTATCTAGCAACTCTAGGCCAGGACAAGAGTTCAATATGGAATGCCTCCTCTGAGAGAACAAACGGTTGGGCCCACATCTAGAATGTGTTGGGTTGACAGACTTATAGGGAACCCAGGTGATGCCATGGCATACACCAAACCATATATCTTGAAAATATACATCTAAGAGAGACTACGGGATCCTGGGCCTGGCATTGATGACAGTTAGCATTTTCTCTTACTAGCTATCAAAATAAGCCTCATTAATTTTTTTGCTACTAGGGTCCCTAGAGGTCTGTCATGGTGAATATTTGAGTGCAAGGGGATGATCCTCGGCAACGAGTGTCATTTATTTGCCTTCCGGTGGGCACCACTTCCACATAACTATGGCGACAACAAGATATCCATATATAAAATAACTTTCCCTCTTGTATACATCTTCATAGGCTTCAAAGAGCTCACTTAACATATAACTACACCAATTTAACTGTGCACCTTGTACACATGCTTCCGTGATTGAGATGGCATCCAAGGTGAATTCTCCCCTTGAGAAATGGAGCATGAGCTTCCCAACAATTGTATATCAGGTGAATTTGACGGTAGACTTGTTAATTGGTTCAATAAGATATCCCTTACCACCAGTTGAGTGTTTTATTTGTTTGAGTGGATTTCATCCCCCATTTTCTTTCCCCACTTTGAAGTATTCAAAAATGTAGTTGACACCATGGCTCCTTTAGTAGATAACCTTTTGATTCTGTGAATTTCGATGGCATGGATTGGGTATTCATTGTTAATCCATAGCGACCCTCCATGCATTCTGCTCATGAGGAATTTGGTGCACTGCATCACTTCTCCCGTAGTGTTGAACACTGGTAGATTCCACAAATTTAGCATCATCGACCTTTGTAGGCCTCTAAATTCTTCTTTAATTCTTGACGATTGGCTTCCACCATATTTGGCAACAAATTTTGCATAAAATTCATGCTTAAGCACTGGAAAATGGAATGAGTCTGATAGGTCATGTCCACAAGCGCAGCCTTCTCATATTTTCCATAGACAGGTTCAATTTTAGTGACTCTAGAGTCAGGTTTGGTTGTTGGAACATATATTATGGTCTTATTCATGGTTTTAGTCTGGTGACTATACACAATAGATACAGGGGGCTAGAATTTGGGCTGAGGACTAGGGAAATTTGACACATAATTCAAACTCAGAAATTTGACCACCTATGCTTGCTTTTGAGAAACTTATCATTTCCATGCAAACTAAGTAGAAAGACCCAACACGATGTTTGTGATTAGATCGCTTAACTAATCAATATGGTAACTTTTCATACTTAATTCAAATCATGGCAATAACAATGATTGTGACCTGGACTTGACTGCATGACACAAAAACTGAAAAAGGAGGGTGGGCATGATGGGTAATTATCATGATATGATGGTAGGGTCCTATAAGTTGATGAATGGATTGTGTTAGGGGTATTATGGGAGAGATCTAACTCAAATTCAAACTGATGCAGGGAATTATTATTAATTATTATGGATAAGATGACTAACACGTGCAACTCCTCAACCATAAGCAGTTTCAGAGGGATGCACTCAATTGGTGCTACAAAAATAATTGGCAAAAATTAATTCATAACTGACTCAACTATTGACAAAACTAAAATAACTGACATAACTGAAGAGACTAACACGTTGAAATAACTAGATGACTCTAGCTAGACCTAACTAGGAACCCCTTCCAGAGATCAACTCATTTGATGTAGAAGTGGTTGTGTTGTGGAAGGGCTTCAGGCATGCATCGTCAACCTAACCGGGCAATAGGACTCCATCTAGTTGTGTGAGCTTGATAGCTCTAGATTCCTTTACTTCTGGAACAATGAATGATCCTAATCAATGCATTCTAAACTTTATAGGATGTTTTAAGAACTTATTATCATATAGAAGGACATGGTCCCCAACTACAAAGGATTTATGCTCTATGTGTCGGTCGTGCCATGCTTTCTACCTCTCCTTCTCAAATTTTTGGTGGAAATATGCGAGAAATTTGGCTTCATCCAACTCCCAGAGTTTCTCCGAGTGTTTTTTAATTGATTCATATTCTATCTAGCTCTAATGAAGAGGTTGGGGATCATGAACTCGACGGGTACTACGGATTCTCATCCGGAAACAACTGGAAGGGTGTATACTTTTGTAGGTGATTAACAGTTGTACGATAAGCCCATAATGTGTCTAGCACTCATTCATCCCAGTCATCCCAATTAGCACATCATATCTTGGTGAGGCCCCTTTCTAAGATTTTGTTAAAAGCTTCCACAGTACCATTTTTCTGAGGTTGGTATGGGCTACTCTTATGGAGTTGGATCATAAATTTCCACACCAATGAAGTGATGGTCTCATTAATGAAGTAGGTCCCTAGTCACTTGTAAGACTCTGGGAGCACCTAAACTAAGTGATAATATTTTTGAAGATGAATTTGGAGGCAGTGTCTGTAGTGCAATCTTTAACTGGCGCAACTTCAACCCATCTAGTAAGGTAATATGTGGATGTAATAATGTAGTTTGCATGGGAGTAATGTGCTAGAGGATTAATGGGTCCCACAAAATCGACCACCCACTTATCAAGTTCTTACAGTGCCCATACCGGTTGTAAGGGAATATCATCTCGGTGCTACAGCGTTCCTACTCATTGGCAAACATTGTATTTCTGAGTGTATTCCTTTACATCTCTCAAAAGTGTAGGCCACTAGAGTCCTGTCTGCAACACTTTCCTTTTGGCGTCTTTCCCACCTGTATGTCCACCCTCAGCTCTTGAAAGGCATTCCCATAATACATCATGTTTCTCATAATCAAGAACACACCTATGCAATATCTAGTCAAGGCCAATATTGTATAATTTACTTGCAATCAACTAGTAATCTACAGCTCGGACTACCATGTTCCTTCGTTGTGCTGCTATGTACTCCTTTGGGAATTTACATATGGTTAAGAATAATGTAATTTCCTTGAAGTAGTTTGGTATGGCTTCAACTCGGAACAGGTCGGCATCTGGAAATTGATCATCTACTGACCCCCACCTTTGCCTGAATCTAACCGGGAAAGATGATTAGGGCCCACGTTCAGCCTTCCTGGCTTGATAATTACTTTAAATTTGAACTCCCAGAATAGTAGAAGTTGTCTACAAATCCTTCCTTCAAGTATAGGCTTGTTCACTAAGTACTTCAGGGCATAATGATCAGTAAAGAACTTGAACGAGCCGCTTAGAAGATACTGTCAGAATTTTTATAGCAAGTACACCATCGCAAGTGCTTCGCGCTCATTCATGGTATAATTCCTTTCCACCATGGACAATTTCATGTTAATAAAATAGATTAGGTGATCAAGGTTTCCATCTCTGGGTTGAGACAAAACAACTCCCAAGGTGATTCCCGATGTGTCAATATGGACATGAAATTGCTTGTTCCAATTAGGATAGACTAGGATTGGTGCACTTTCCAGTTTTTCCTTCATCACATTGAAAGAAGCTTCACATTCATCGTACCATGCAAACATTTCAAATTTCTTCAATATCCTTTCCAATGGTGCAGTGATCGAGGCGTAGTTACAGATTAATCTACGGTAATATCCTATGTTGCTGAGGGTGGATCTCAGTTTCTTAACACTCATCGGTGAGGGCAGGGCATATTCAGGATTACTACAACTTTAGTGAGATCAACACAGACTCCCTCTTTACAGAATATATGGCCTAGAAGCGTTCCAAAAGGGACAAGTGAATATGCACTTTTTTAAGTTTAACGATATCTACAACTGTCTACAATGGTCAAACATCACTCAGAGACAACTAGAATGTCTTTTTAACAAACTATAAATGGTCCAATCATCCATGTAAATCTCCAGAAACCTGTGAATATACTCCCGGTAGCAATAACAATCCTGGAGAACATTGTCAGTGCATTCTTGAGTCCAAAAGGCATGGTGTGGTAAGCATAGGACCCTCATTCAGTTTTGAATGTTGTTTTATTCTTATCCTATTCCACAATACGTACTTGGTGGTAACCAAAGAATCCATTTGTAAAAGAGTAAGCTTCATTTATTGCCACAATGTCTAGAACCTCATCACTGAAGGGGGTGGGCAAAGGGCCATGAATATAGGCATTCTTCAAACTTCGGTAGTCCACATATCCCTTGATTTATTCAGTAGTTTTTGTTTTGTATAAAAATTGGACTGACCCACTCCTCCTCATCAACTTCAAAGATAATCTTTGCTGCCAACATTTTTTCTATTTCCTTCTTCACCTTGAGTCTCTTTTAACTCTCAAGTTCAGACTATATGTCCGATTTTTCATTAGATTTGCATCAATTTTAAACACAATATTTATCTCCCCTAGCTCCCCCTTAATCCCCTCAAGCTCCAAAATAGATGAAGGGAACAGGGCTTCATATTCTCTTAGGAGATCAAATATTTCTTTGGTACTCTGCTCATCCCCGTAATCTCCAATCGAAGTAATTTCAACTTCTTGTCAGTGTCGATATTGTATTGCCGCAACTTCAAAGTTAATAACTATGGACAATCAGTTACAGGCCTATCTTCAATGCTCTGCTCCCCTTTAGATTCCTTAATTCCTCTAAATCATCTCCATCAGGCTCTTGACCTATTTTTTGGCAAGCCACAACTTCATGGAATCTGGATTAATATATGTGATCAAATTTGTTCTGGTCTATGTAGCCCTCAGTCACCTATCCTACTGAGAGAAAAAACTTTTGACAATTTTCAAAGCATCTAGTATCCTCTTGTCATCATTGGTGAAGGAAAAATTATCAACAAACTGAGCTAACATATGGTCCCACTCACCTATCTATCTTTGTATTTCCTCCTTCACATACCATGCCTTCAGAAATGTCCCCAGGGTGTGGACAAAATTGTGTACCCACAACTTCTTCGGAAGTTCTTCGGAAGTCCTTCTCTAATCCATCTGGCCTTACAGTCTTGCAAGTGTTACCAAGGGTTAGTGCTCCCCTGATACTTAACAAATTTAGTTGGGTAGAACTCTGAATAACTGAATATAGCCACCAATGTTGTCTTAACCTCCTTCCATTCTATGAGATGGTTGCGGTGATATCCCCACCACCTTGTTAGTGTCGCTTGTAAGGCGATGTCTAGTAAGGGTATTTTGTGTATTTCGGAAATGGTTGCATCAACTTATTTAATAAAATTAATAACCTAATTCATGTCAATAAAAATAGGAAATTCTCATACCTTACTACCAATCGAGTTGATATGGTGGATCGTGGCATAGCGCCTAGTGTTGATCTTGTGGTTTCCATACTATCAGTCATCCCATGTAGCCTCAGATCCAACTTCATAGCTATGAACACTCCTCCAGCTAATTGATCAACCTGTTGTAGGATTAATATAGTCTTCCATTTTTCTCTCTGTCAGTTGGTATAACTAGTCCAGCAACTGAGGTTCTTCTCTGTCATCTTCTAGCTTTGTGAACCATAGCCCTTGATATGGATCAAGGGGCTATATCACCCTAACTCCCTCCACCTCAAATTTAATTGTATCCTTCTTCAAAATTACTGTATAAATTTTTAAGGCCTAGTCTATTCCTATCAATATTGGATAAGGGTATTTATCTCCCATAATATCTATTACTGTAGAGTCAACGTAAGTCTTTACCCCTGCTATGTTGACCTCTACATCCTCCATATATCTGATGGGGAGGATAGAATATTTTTTTTTCCATGGGTAACTAGATTGGAGAGAATGCCAGATTAGCTCTTCCCAAGGCTTCCCAAGATTTCCTCGGCATGATATTCACATTTGAGCCTAAGTCTAGCATTGTATCTTTGATATGGAAGCTTGCAGTCTGTGCATCAATCTAAAACTCCCTCCATGTTCTCTTCTTATTCTTGTGCACCTGTCTAAAGTGTCTTTCCGGTAGATTGGCGGAAATAAGTCCTTCTCTAGCCACACCATATTTGAAAACATCTTCAATACTTTCTCGCAAATGTACAAGCATTTTCTCATCATTCAAAATCTACAGAAATAGTGTGAACCATGAATTTTCTGGTTGTTGTCCTTGGAGCTCAACAGTTGGAGTCAACTTGTTAAAAATATCCACAACATATTTGTAACATTGCTTTTGTTGGTTGTGTTAGGGTCCTATAGTAATAGGATTCATAATTTTGAATTGGCTATGGTTAGTCTTGTAATATTGTACATACTTTTGCTTTTTGCAAAAAAATTTCCCATATTAAAAATAAAAAATGTAAAGAGGGTAAGTCCTAAAAGAATAATCAAAGGACTAAAATAAAGAAAAAAATCAAAAAGGTAAAAAATATGAACCCCAAAAAGAGATAAGAATAGATCATGGAAGTGTGCAAAGTCAAATACCACTACCTTTTACTTTACTTTGCAGAATAAGATTGTGTGCAGCTTGTCAAAAATGCCACAATCCATGATGGTCAAATAGTTTAATCTTGATTCATTCATGCTTTAAATTTCATGTTGAAAGATAGAGAATAAAGATCTAGCCAAACTGTTTAATCTTGGCAGATCAGTAGTTAGGTAGAGAATAATAGTGAGATCATTAGTTTAATCTGAGCCATTGGAAGTTATAAGGTTAGAATTAGATAGTTTGCTTATCAAAAAAAAAGAAATAAAGGGTCGGGAAGCTCAAATGCACCCAATGAATGAAGAGAAAATGCTAGGGTAAATCAAGGGTAGGTAGAACAAGTTTTGCAAGTGCACAAGGTTTCTAAGTCAAAAAGCATATTCATCATGCTTAATCCTATGTTTCATGTGCAGGAGGAATTGTGAAAGAGAAAGGATATTCACTAAATCTTATTTACTAATTTCCCCTCATTTCACTAGACCCCCACATACTTACTTTATTAATTCCCCCTCATTATCCCTTCATTACTTGTAAGAACCTTTTCCCCTCATTTTGACCTTTTATCCCTTTGTTTCACACATTTCCCCAAACATTACCTTGCAAAAATCATTCCCCCTTCCCAAAACCCCTTTCCCTGGTGTGAAAGGCATTCCCATCACAAATAATACATTCCCCCCTTATTAATTTCCCCTTTCCCCTTTAAAAACCCAAAACCCCCTTTTATCCTAAGTTATTTCCCAAACTATACCCCCACTTTATGTATTTAACGTCCCCCATGTTATAATTCCCCGACACCCTTTTAACTCACAAAACCTTGATGTGTAGTTAAAACCTTCTCCCATATAAACCCATGGTCCCCACCTTTATTAACCCATTGCTTATATTTAAAATCTCGTGATTACCTTTTAATTAATCACATTTCATTATAATTAAACCCTGAGCCCCACCAACCACATCCCAACTCCTTCCGTGCAACTTCACCACGCGATATCCCTCCGATCTCCCACCTCCAGATCCAATGGCGCATATCAAAATCGCGCAGTTTCATCATCCGGCAGTTACAGGTCCAAAAGCACACGAGATTCACGGTTTTGGCTGAGCATTGTTCGCTATGTGGCAGCACCAGGTTATATTGTGTGCTCACGAAAAATACCGCCCTCCATCTAAAAGCAGTGTGATATGGCCTAAAACCGCCTCCCTGCCTAAAAGAAAAACTACCCACTATTCATTTACCAAATCTCGTGCCAAAATCTAACTGTTGTTGGTAAAAATGCCGAAAAATCCCCCTTTTTCTCTTTTCACTCATTTTTCGCTGCAAACCTCCGTTAACCAATTCCAAAACTTTGAACCTCTATGCAACCATTTTAACCACCTATTGCAACCAAAAAATGCTCCAGACACCAAATTGAAGCAATGAATAGCTAACTGAAACCTTAATAACCTCTGCTGCAACCACAAAACCCTGTTTTCGCACCAAATCGTCATTCTCCAGGTATTCTTGAAAGAACCAGAACAGCCTTGTAAATTTGAGCTATGCACAGTAAATATTAAAAGGTTAATTAATTAAATTAATTGAAAAACCTTGTTAAACTCAAGAAACCCTTAATGTGTGTCCAAAAACCCTGTTCTACACACTGTAATTACCCTCCCCATTGCTCCAAATCTTCTAACCTTACTCCTAAAGCCAAAGAAAAGGTAATTTAGTTGAATAAACCAAATTATGGCTTCCCAAAGCTCTTTGGATGTAAGACCCCTGCAAACCCCTCACCTGGATATTGACCACCTCCCATTAGCCGACAAAGAATTTCAAATTAAAGACACTGCTTCCCCTATCCACCTACTGAAACTCCACTGTTGGACTAAAGATAAATTCCTTAACCAGAATGATGACATTCACCTATGGGAATCAAATTTGCCCAAGTGCTTGTTCCCACGGGTACACCTATTCCCAAAAATCATCCACTTTTGCCAAGCTTGTTGTGTTCCAAGTCAAAGAGCCATAGTCACCCTTGACCAACAGGTTTTATTCACCATTACTGCAGAGTCAATGAATCAAATGCTGCAGATCTAGCCAAACCCAAATGAGACCCCACTTTCCATTGAAGCTTTACTTGAACTCTACACAAAGTTAGACCTTCCCAAGAAAGCTCAGATGTTTTAGACTTTCATCATAGAGGAGTCTCATACTCCTATAGATAGTCCTCCATATGTTGCCATTATTTTCTCTGAAAGTGGCAGACAAATTATAACCATGCTCTCTTGAATTCTAGGATACACCACTAATGAGCATGTGGATGAGGTTTTTCTTGCTTTCCTTTCTATTTTTTGTCCAAGCAAGCCTCCAGCTACAGTTTACAACTTTTCTCATTTCTTGGCAGACAAAATCCATGAACAGTTTATCAGATTGTCAAATGAGAGAGTATTCAAATACTCATTGGCATTGTTTCACATGTTCCTATATTTTTAGTAAGCATCCAAAAGTTAGACACCAAGATCTATCATCTTTTGGACACCATTGATCCAAAGATATTCCACTATTTTTAGTTATAAAGATTTCATTGATTCATTTGTTCATCTAGTCATAAACATGCTAACTGGTAGCTATCAGCCCAGGATCAATGAGGAGACTAAGAGAGTTTTACAGTTGGCTAAGAACAGTAGAGTGGGAGACTGGTATCTATACCAGGACCACACATAAATCAGTATATATGGATTCCAACTCACTCCCTACAAGTTGCCCAAATACCTCCCGATGAGGATATTTGCACTAGAGTATTTCAGTCAAATCATAAACTCTGATGAGGTTAATTTCATGTCAGTTAGGAAGAAGACTCAGTTTAAAATCAAAAAACAATTGGGTCCTTTTATTTGTAATAATAGGGAAGCTAGACAAGAGGCAGAGAAAATCTTACATCAAATGAACTTCAAAAGCATTTTTATGTGGTAGTATGACCCTAATGGAATCATAAACAAACTAAGGCTCAAATTCAAATTGAGTCCTTTCATACATGCGCCTGGGCCAAACATTGAAAGATATGCAAACTAGTCAGAATGGTTCGAGAATACTTTAATAGATATGGAGAATACTTTAATAGATGTGGAAAAGTAGATTGATACTAGTTCCTTTCTACAGGTTCCAGCCCTACAGGGAAAAATGGTTATTACTCCTATTCTACAGACTCCAACCAATGAGGACATAAATGTAAAAAGAACCAGGGAAGAAGATTCTAGCTTTGGGATGGACACTACAAATGACAGATTTGAAATCAGTTACAGGAAGAGACCCAATCTTAATCCTGTAACTGAGCATGAAGACACCACTGAGACAGTTGAAATCACTGATACTGACACAATGGTTGGAAGGATTAAAGGTCCAGCAGTTTCAGAGGAAACACATCAGCCTCCACCTCAAACACTCAAATCATTGAAAAACAACTTATCATTGAAGTCTCTTCATCCAGCAAGCCAGTGGATAAAGAGAAAAATATAAAAGAAGTACAAGGAAATCAAGTTGAGGAATGAGGCATTAAAGGCTTGAACATATGCCCAATACTTCAAACAAACATCTGCCAATCAAAATAGATTAATGTCAGCCTTTGACATTAAGACTGGTAAGATGCAAAATACCTTTATGCAGCCTACAATCCAGCAACATGGATCATCAGCAGACTACAGGAAGACAAATTTTGAATTTTTGGCTAGGGATGTTCACCCTATTGACCAAATTGAGTTCCATAAACAGGCTAGTGAAATGATTTATTCCACCATGACTAATAAAGAAATGATTATGCAGAAACTTCAAAACTCACCGGATAACATCATAGCACAATTGAAACTAGAAAAGGCATCATCATAGGCCAAGGACAACAGGATCAAGTCACTGGAATACTTGGTAATTGAAATTGGATATAATCGCAATGATGTCAAGGCTACAGAAAACTAATAAAGAAGAAAAATGAGGATATTGTTTCTTTGAGAAAGAAACTCAAGCTGCCTCATTCAAAACATCCACAGACCAAGGAGGTCCTAGAGAGCCAAACCCAGCAGGAGGAAATGATGGATCTCATTCTTCAACTAAATGCTCAAATGAAAGAAATGGAGAAGGAGTTGGATAGTTTGATACAGTTGAAACAGGCCAGTCTAAAGACAGCTATTGCCACTGCTATTCCTATAGTTACAACAGCATTTCCATCAACTTTGGCAGCTTCATTGGCCCCACAGCTCCACTAGCTACAACACTTCCAGCTACAACAACATCTACATCAGCAACAGGTTCAACAACAACAACAGCTCATCCAAGTGATGAGGTGAGTAAACTGGTCAAAGCCATGGAGGACATGTCCATACAGACCACTGAGATAAATAGACTTAAAGAACATATCAGAAGTCTAGAGGATGAGAAGAAATTGGCTTAGATTATGCACAAAAATGAAGTACAGAAGTCAAACAGGTTGACTGAGAGGATAAAGAATTTGGAAAAAGAATTGACATTAAAGGAGCCACTTGCCCAAGCTAAAGAACAACTATGGGCCAATATCATTGACTACGCCAATGATATTTGGCCTTCTATACAAGTCATCTTTGAACAAAATAATTTAGTCAAAGAGGCTACTAAAGCAATTTAGAGAGTTAAGGCCAAACTTGGAGACATGCCAGAAGAAGCCTCAAGAATAATCCAATTTCTTAACTCTAAATATAAATATGAATTGCATGAGTTGGACATAGCTGATAAGACTGACACTATACTAGAGGTGAAGAAAGTGCTCACCAAGAGGAACTTAATGATGCAGCTTGAGGACAAATTCCAAGCCATGGAGCTGGCTATAGGCAGGTTCATGGTTAAATTTGATGCTTTGAGGTAGAAAGGTCTGCCAAATCCCTTGGCAATAAATGACAGGTTAATGCCACATGAAGACTATAATAGGAAAATCAGATAAGTGGCAAGAGATTAAGCCAATAATTCCTCTATGAAAGGAATTCCTACAGGAAAACTTCTGCACCAAACTTTTGAGAACATATTTTACCTCCAGCATGAGGTAAAACACCTTTTTGTGAACAATCCCACCTTTACAAAATACACAAAAGTAGATGAAGTCTACAGAAGAATGGTATATATTAAATTACCATATACAAAGACATGGGAAAAATTAAATGACTTACCTTAAAAAGGAAAGGTAAAAGTGGATACATAACAGTGAAAGAAAAGCAACAAGTCAGCCTAGTCAAAGAGTATCAAATGAAAGAGTATCAGTTAAAGGGAAAAGTAAAAAGAACAGTCAGTGTGGAAGACCAACAACAGAGGAGAAAAAACATCAAAAGATCAAAGCATAAGACAGCAGAGCCAAATAAACAGGGACAGCTTGCAAGGGTTACATATCCGTCTCTATCTTCTTGCATGAAGATATTTCTTTTTCCTAGAATAATGCCCAAGACAGTTTGGGATATTTTGTAATAATTTTTTGTATAAATACTTCATAATTCGAAGTATAGGGTGTGGATTGCTAGACATTTCTATAGTTGTATTGATCTGAAACCTAAGGGTTCATTGTACCATTTTTCAAGTCAGTAGATTGCACTGAGTAATAAAGACATTGCATTACAAGATTCATGTGTTGGGCCACTTCAGTGAAGCATTTTATGTTCTTTAAATTGTTATCTTCTTAAGTGTTTCGCATACTTGCATGTTATCTAAACTGAATGAATTAACTGGAAAATTATTATAGAATTTGTTTAAGTACACACTTTCTTGAAAAGTTAATCATTTTAATGTTTTCTTCTGATATCTAGAGTAGGGAATCCTTCATTGCTCCCTAGTTTCGATTGACCCCCACCATTTCCCTCATTATCCGGTTTGAGGAACCCTTAATTGCTTCTTGGATCCAATTGAAAACTACTTCACCATCCTGCCTAAAAGATCTGAATTTACTCAGCTACCTTTCCCTGTAAACACTATCTTTAGAACTTGATTCAGTCTTTTTTTCTTGACACTTGACCCCATAGCCCAATGGTAAAGGACGTCCCTCTATCCACCTAAGTCATTGATTCCACCACCAAATCAAAATAAAAACCCAGTCAAAGCTTAAATAACTAGCCTAAAATCAATTAACTAAACAAAGTTAAAGCATAAAGAGAGAGCCCTCTCTGAGCATTAGGAAGGCTAGATCATGATCTCAAAAGTAGCTTTGTGGTTACCTTTATTATTTCCTTCGTAACAACTCTATGTAAATTGTAGAGTGATAACAGGCTGGAATCATATGAACATTTTGGTGAGGTTGGCTCTATAATTCTTGGTTGTTCGGCGGCTCCCAAGTCAGCCTTGGTCTTCTCCCTCCCCAGGTGACTATATTAATGTTTGAAAGGAGATTTGTCTTGAGTTCCCTTGGTTCGGAATTAATTAAATTTTCTCCCCTTTTCTAGTTGTGCTCTTACCATTTGGTAATCATCTCTAGAAAGTATTGTGTTTCGTGTGCATTGATCTTGCACTAAGAGCACTAGGGTCTTGTAGGCAGTGGAAAATCTCTTGCAACATACTCTTCTTGATCATAATTGTAATAGAAAATTGGACCTTTGCCTATTGCTCTCCCCCCTTGTTCCTCCACCTCCTGGCCCTCGAGGAGCTTCATTAATCTTATAAGCAAAACGGTCCAGCTAGTTAGCTAAGGCATATAATTCCCTACACTAATTAGTGTGGTGAGTAGGCAATCCACAGAACTCGCAGAAAAAATTGTTTAGGACATTTGAATACTTATGTAAAAGTGGACAAAGCTGAGGGAGATGGCCATAGGTCCTACAAATTTCATAATATTTGATTGGAGCTACACCTTGATGATTAGGAAGGGAATGGAACTGTGTCCGGCCTGCATATAAACCTTTCGTACCAACCTATGCAAGTCCATTGGCAGGTAAATATGTAGAGGGCCCCACTAGTACGGAGGGAGTGCTTGGACCTCTTAGTTGTGGGAACTCTGTGGCATGATGCCCCTTGACATGGCAGTTGGTACACCATATATGCGGTCATGACAATCTCACTGGTTGCATGTCCTTTAACTTTTAGGTCAAATCAGTGATCTGAGCTTGCAGTCCTATGAGAGTAAGATCGTGAGAGACCATTCCTCCTCGATGCTCATGTGGGTATACTTCCATGGCCTGGAATCATGTCGCCTGTTCTAGGGCATCCTATAGAGTATCCGTCTTTTGTTGAGTCAGTGGTGTGTGGGTGAGTAGAAATAGCGCCTTGATAAGCCAATCTCGCTGATGATTGGGGTCAATAGGGTAGCTTAGATTTCCAATGGAATCCTTAAATATTTGCATCATCTCCCAAGTGGTTTCACCCTCCATCTACTTAATTTCCCATAGTTTTGATAGCCCTAGCTGGTTAGTCTGAGGGATTTTAAACTCTTGGAAAATCTCCCGTTGAACCTCATATATCATCAATTTTATTGTAATGCAGACCACTTGATGAGACATCAGGGCTTTGTCTCGAAGAGTGGTATGGAATTCAATAATATTTGTGGCCTTTAGAGTCTAGCGATCTCTCCAAATGGCCTTGCACAAATACAAATGTTGTTGCACATCTTTATTCCCTTTCTCAGAGAATTTGGGATATCTAGTAAATGATCTTGCCATGTTACTAGCCATACATGGTTGAACTAATGGCATGAGTAAAAATCCTTGGGAACCCGATTGTGGCGATCCTTGGGGACCCAAATTGTAATTACTATTTCTACCAATAGAGGGACCATCCTTGTAGGCAATGTGTAAATTATGGACCTTAATAAATTTAACTAGTTGAATTGAGGCTTCTGTGATCCATAATATTTGCAAGAAAAACTTCGGCGTAAATCACATGTAGACATACATTTGTCGACACGTTTCGAACCAACTAGTGTGGTTCATCGTCAGGACAAGTTGAAGAAACAGATCCAGCTTAGCATGATAAATAGTCTGAGCAGAGTCTCCAACGGCTAGATTGACTAACGGCTAATTTTGACCTTAGGAGCCAGGTCAAATTATTATTTATTAATTTAATATTATTTTTATTTTTATTATTATTTTTCTATGGAAATAAGTTAAATTAGGTAAAATGGTTGGTTTTAAAAAGGATATATATATATATATATATATATATATATATATATATATATATATAGTATTAGGTTAGTAAAAGTTAGGATTAATAATTTCAATGGTTGGTTTTAAAAAGAAAATTTATTTATTTATTCAAATTATTTAATCATATATATATATATTTTAATTAAAATCCTAACATTAGGTTGACGAGTATTTTTATTCAATAATAATTTAATGGTTAGTTTATTTTTATGGAAATTAATTAAAATAAAAATAAAATAATTTTAAGGTTAAAGATGTAATTATTTATTTATTTTTTTATATATATATATATATATATATATATATATATATATATATATATATATTATAAAATTAGGTTATTAAGGTAAAAGTTAGGATAATAAGTCAAATAATTTTAATGGCTAGATTAAAAAGACAATTTATTTATTTATTTAAATTAATTTAATAATTATTATTAAAATTATAATTATATATATATATATATAGAAAGATATTAATTAATTAATTTTTTATTAATAATTTATTTATTAATAATCGAATATATATATATAATTAAAAAAGTAATTAAAAAAAATAAAAATAAAAATAAATAAATAAATAAATAATGTAAGGCTAGTTTAAAAAGGTAATTTACTTATTTAATAAAATTAAATATTGATAATTATATATACTATAATATTATGATGTTTACTAAAAAATAAAAATAAATTAATTAATTAATTAATAGTAAAGAAAAAAAAGGGCAGAAAAATCGACTAAGAAAAGAGTGCTGGAATCCAGCACCTACTGATTTTCCAACCATCATCTTTATTGGGATTGCTCGGCCTCTTCTCAATCTCAATAGCTTCCCTCAATTTACGATGGTGGAACTGAGCAACCTTGGCAACCACCTTGGCCTCCTCAATACACACCTGATGCTTGGTCTTTTCCACATGCCCAGCTAACGCTGAAGACTTGGATCTCCCATGTCTTAGGTCTGCTGCATGTTCGCAGATCCTTTGATGGATGGAGCGACCTGTTTCCCCAATATAGGGGGTCCCACAAGAACAAGGGATCAAGAAGACACCCTTCATGTCTTTAGGGTTAACGGGATCTTTCACAGATCGGAGGGAATTGCGAATGGTTTTGAGGGGCCTAAAGGTTGAGGGAATATCATACCTTTTAAGGATCCGAGCAATCTTGTCTGTGGTTAAAGGTTGAGGGAATATCATACCTTTTAAGGATCCGAGCAATCTTGTCTGTGGTTAAAGGTTGAGGGAATATCATACCTTTTAAGGATCCGAGCAATCTTGTCAGTGGTTAAAGGTTGAGGGAATATCATACTTTTTAAGGATCCGAGCAATCTTGTCTGTGGTTAAAGGTTGAGGGAATATCATACCTTTTAAGGATCCGAGCAATCTTGTCTGTGGTTAAAGGTTGAGGGAATATCATACCTTTTAAGGATCTAAGCAATCTTGTCTGTGGTTAAAGGTTGAGGGAGTATCATACCTTTTAAGGATCCGAGCAATCTTGTCTGTGGTTAAAGGTTGAGGGAATATCATACCTTTTAAGGATCCGAGCAATCTTGTCTGTGGTTAAAGGTTGAGGGAATATCATACCTTTTAAGGATCCGAGCAATCTTGTCTGTGGTTAAAGGTTGAGGGAATATCATACCTTTTAAGGATCCGAGCAATCTTGTCTGTGGTTAAAGGTTGAGGGAATATCATACCTTCTAATGATCCGAGCAATCTTGTCTGTGGTTAAAGGTTGAGGGAATATCATACCTTCTAAGGATCCGAGCAATCTTGTCTGTGGTTAAAGGTTGAGGGAATATCATACCTTCTAGGGATCCGAGCAATCTTGTCTGTGGTTAAAGGTTGAGGGAATATCATACCTTCTAGGGATCCGAGCAATCTTGTCTGTGGTTAAAGGTTGAGGGAATATCATACCTTCTAGGGATCCAAGCAATCTTGTCTGTGGTTAAAGGTTGAGGGAATATCATACCTTCTAGGGATCCGAGCAATCTTGTCTGTGGTTAAAGGTTGAGGGAATATCATACCTTCTAGGGATCCGAGCAATCTTGTCTGTGGTTAAAGGTTGAGGGAATATCATACCTTCTAGGGATCCGAGCAATCTTGTCTGTGGTTAAAGGTTGAGGGAATATCATACCTTCTAGGCATCCGAGCAATCTTGTCTGTGGTTAAAGGTTGAGGGAATATCATACCTTCTAGGGATCCGAGCAATCTTGTCTGTGGTTAAAGGTTGAGGGAATATCATACCTTCTAGGGATCCGAGCAATCTTGTCTGTGGTTAAAGGTTGAGGGAATATCATACCTTCTAGGGATCCGAGCAATCTTGTCTGTGGTTAAAGGTTGAGGGAATATCATACCTTCTAGGGATCCGAGCAATCTTGTTTGTGGTTAAAGGTTGAGGGAATATCATACCTTCTAGGGATCCGAGCAATCTTGTCTGTGGTTAAAGGTTGAGGGAATATCATACCTTCTAGGGATCCGAGCAATCTTGTCTGTGGTTAAAGGTTGAGGGAATATCATACCTTCTAAGGATCCGAGCAATCTTGTCTGTGGTTAAAGGTTGAGGGAATATCATACCTTCTAAGGATCCGAGCAATCTTGTCTGTGGTTAAAGGTTGATGGAATATCATACCTTCTAAGGATCCGAGCAATCTTGTCTGTGGTTAAAGGTTGAGGGAATATCATACCTTCTAAGGATCCGAGCAATCTTGTCTGTGGTTAAAGGTTGAGGGAATATCATACCTTCTAAGGATCCGAGCAATCTTGTCTGTGGTTAAGGGTTGAGGGAATATCATACCTTCTAAGGATCCGAGCAATCTTGTCTGTGGTTAAAGGTTGAGGGAATATCATACCTTTTAAGGATCCGAGCAATCTTGTCTGTGGTTAAAGGTTGAGGGAATATCATACCTTTTAAGGATCCGAGCAATCTTGTATGTGGTTAAAGGTTGAGGGAATATCATACCTTTTAAGGATCCCAGCAATCTTGTCTCTGGTTAAAGGTTGAGGAAATATCATACCTTTTAAGGATCCCAACAATCTTGTCTGTGGTTAAAGGTTGAGGGAATATCATACCTTTTAAGGATCCGAGCAATCTTGTCTGTGGTTAAAGGTTGAGGGAATATCATACCTTTTAAGGATCCAAGCAATCTTGTCTGTGGTTAAAGGTTGAGAGAATATCATACCTTTTAAGGATCCGAGCAATCTTGTCTGTGGTTAAAGGTTGAGGGAATATCATACCTTTTAAGGATCCGAGCAATCTTGTCTGTGGTTAAAGGTTGAGGGAATATCATACCTTTTAAGGATCCGAGCAATCTTGTCTGTGGTTAAGGTTTGAGGGAATAACATACCTTTTAAGGATCCGAGCAATCTTGTCTGTGGTTAAAGGTTGAGGGAATATCATACCTTTTAAGGATCCGAGCAATCTTGTCTGTGGTTAAAGGTTGAGGGAATATCATACCTTTTAAGGATCCGAGCAATCTTGTCTGTGGTTAAAGGTTGAGGGAATATCATACCTTTTAAGGATCCGAGCAATCTTGTCTGTGGTTAAAGGTTGAGGGAACTAGCTTAGACAAAAATTAACCAAGGTTGCTACAAAGTACCAGGGGAATCTTGGAGGAGGTACTACCTAAGTTGTTGGGCAACGAATTGCTACTCATGTGAGACGCATCATTCTCGGAGAATAATATTCTCACAGTGAAGTGCATGTCATCATCTAGGTTTTCCTCGGGGCCTATATGGCCTGATTTATCTCGCGTTGGCATCCCCATCTTTACTGGCTGGGTAAAATCTCTACTGCTTCTCTGAACCTCCTTTATTGTGATGGTCTCGGCCTATCCTATTGGAAAAAATCTCATTCTAGCGTCATCCCCATTGCTCCACAGCTTCAACTGACTTATTTCTCCTTCTTGCACCCTTAGACTTCTCAACACTGCGCCTTCTTGGCGTAGTTCCTTTTTTCATATATGAATCTCCTACAGAGGTTTCTCTCACCATTCTTCAGTAATTTGTGCCCTCCTTTGTGCTCTCATATCTCTAGCCTTCCAGAAATCATCTGAATCCATTTCTCCAATAGTTTCATAGCTCCCATCCAAGTACAATTCCCTCCCTTTTAGGCCCTTCCCCCAATACTAAGGCTTTAAGCTGTCATAGGCGGCTTTTGAAACACCAACAAGTTATCTTCTACCATTATAACTTTAATACATAATGGGATATCATTCAACAGTTTGCCTCATAGCCTCGATTTTAATATGGCCTTAGCCTTAATGAAGGATTGGTGGCCCTCTGCGACAAACTCGATAATGTATCCCTCTAAATTGGTCTTGTTATGAAACCAACTCACAAAAATATAGAAAAGATAGATGAACGCCTTGGAAATAAGCCTCTTCAAGGGGTAAACCTCCTTTACATTACACAAATGAACAATTCTTAGATGATACAAATGACAAGACCTCCTTTCTATATATAGGAGTCTATGGGGTCATAATATAATCAGAGCCAACATAAAAATAATAATGTAAGGGCACAATAATAACAATATGGGGACTACATGGGCACAAAAATATAATAAGGGGGTTGTACTAATAACAATAAAGGGTTACACTAGTAGTATAGGGACTTAACCTGCCCCTCTCCTTCAAAAATTGTTGTCCTCAATGCTTGAGTAGTTCTTGATGTTTCTGCATAAATTCTTGTCCTCTCATGTGGAATCTTCAGCGGGTAAGTTCTTCCACATGATGAGATACTCTGAAATTGATCTATTTCGTAGCTTTCGATTTCTCGGTTCTGTGACTGTTTCAGGTTCCAATATGATTTTTCCTTCCTTGTCAAGTTCTCGCAATACTATTTGAACTGGGATCTTCTGCAACTTTTGAATGAGTTCCCACTCCTTTGGGCATATGGATATACGTAAGGCCTGATTTTTAGAGGAACACTTCATGGAATCAAATGAATAGCATGATCATGATCACGAATAGGTGGGAGGCCTTTGGGAATCTCAAATACCTTGGAATGATTGTCCAAAACGTTTTGGAGATCTAGAGAAATACATGATTTCGATGTGGGATCCTCTAGTGAACATAATTGTGCAATTACACCACGTTGTTCTTTACTTAGAAGCTTTTTCATGCTGTTAGAGTTGATTATCTTTCTAGGTTTTCCTTCGATACCCCTCAATTCAACTTCCTTTCCTTCCCCAAAAAAATTCAAGAAAAGTTCTTGAAAATTAAAGGCTATCGTACCCAAAGATTGTAGCCATCGGACTCCCAATAAAACATCAGCACCACCCTTTGGAATGGAAAGCATTGGGCTATTCAATACATATTCTCCCATGGATAGCTTGATATTATGGCACTTTCCAGAGCAATTTATGGTTCCTCCACTTGCAACCATCACTTAACACTCTGGTGCTAGATATAGGAAGCAAATAAATTCCTTGGTTATCTTACAATCAATAAAATTAGGGTTATTGCCCGATTCAATCAACACTCTTACCTTTTTCTTCTTGATATGTCCTTCTATCTTGATAGTTTGAGGAGTGGTAATTTCTTCTAATGCATTACAAGATATGGTGGGATTGATTTCTTGAGACTCAATGTGATCTTTCAATTCTTGAACATTTTTCTTCTTGATATGTCCTTCTATATTAATAATTTGAGGAGTGGTAATTCCATCCAATGCATTACAAGATATGGTCGGATTCATTTCTTCTTTCTCGATGTCATCTTTCACTTCTTGAACCTTTTCTTCTTGATATGTCCTTCTATCTTGAGAGTTTTAGGAGTGATAATTCTTTCCAATGCTTTACAAGATATGGTCGGATTCATTTCTTCTTTCTCTAGGGTTGGTTCCTGGTGTATATACTCTTCTTTTAACGTTTCTTGATCATTTTCTTCCTCCTCTCCACAATCAATGTAAAATCATTTCTTCTCAGCACACTTATGACCTTTAATGTATTTGTTATCACAATTGTAACAAAGCCCTTTTTATCTTTTTTCTTCCAATTTTTGTGGTGTAACCCTTGTAGGTTGTGGAAGGCTATGAGAAACAACACTTCCATCTCTATAGTTGTGAGGGGTAGACGTCCTTGTTGCCATAATTTTTCTTTCCACTTTGTAACAAAGCCCTTTTTGTCTTTTTTCTTCCAATTGTTGTGGTGTTACTCTAAAGAATGTGTTGCTCTTTGTATCCTCATAATGTGCTATCACTTCCTCCGTGAAAATTGACCACGTAACAAGTTGTTTACGAGAACAAAGCCCTTTACACCATAGAAATTGATCCGGTTCTAAATATGAAGATGCAATACATACCTTCTGTAACAATGGTACACCATGTAGATCAAAATATTGCTCCATCTATAGTATCCAATTTACTAGATCCTTTCCATCAAACTTCCTCATATCGCCTTTTCTTGATCTTAGGAGCTCAATCTTGAAATGAATGTAACTCTGTACTTTCAGATCTCAAAGTTTTGAAATTGTCTCCTACAATAGCCCTCTGAGTCCTCTTTCTAACCCCACAAGTCTGATCAGAATTTGATTCTCCAAGAAAGAGTTATGCCCAATTTCCTAAGATGACCTGATTATATAATGTTTTAGTAAAGTGAACTTGTACAACGTGCCACATGTCACTATTTTGACCTTCGGATCTAAAAACTATGCACAGAAAACTAAAGTCCATCCTCTTTCTATAACTTCTTATGAAATTTCATTTTTTTGCTCAGAGAGAAAGTTATGACGATTTTCCCAAGGTCACCTGTTTAGGATGTAATTTGGGAGTCTGCAAAAACCCTAACTTCCTCAGATCATATATCCGAAAATATAGCAAGACAAGATTTGAAATTCGGACCCTGAGATTTAGAACGATTTCTTCTCAAATGGGTTTTTTATTTAGCTTCTGAAACTTTGTAGCGAAAAGGTTATTGCAAAAATACCATGATGACCTGTTTTAGATGACATTCTGAAGCTTGCAAAAACCCTAACTTCCTCATATCATATATCTGAAAATATAGCGAGACAAGATCTGAAATTTGGACAAGCGGTTGATTTATTCTCAAATTGGTTTTTTTTAGCTTATAAAACGTCGCAGAAAAAAATTTATAGCACAAATACCATGATGACCTGTTTGGAGCAGCGAAACCCTAGAATCCAAAGCTCTGATACCAAATGTTATGAAACCAGCACACAAAAAGATAGAAAAGATAGATGAATGCCTTAGAAATAAGCCTCTTCGAGGGAGAAACCTCCTTTACATTACACAAATGAACAATTCTTAGATGATACAAATGACAAGACCTCCTTTCTATATATAGGAGTCTAAGGGTCATAATACAATCAAAGCCGACATAACAATAATAATGTAAGGGCACAATAATAACAATAGTGGGCTTCTATGGGGCACAATAATAACAATATGGGGACTACATGGGCACAAAAATATAATAAGGGGGTTTTACTAATAACAATAAGGGGTTACACTAGTAGTATAGGGACCTAACAGGTCTACACCCAGAAGTCGACAGCTTGCGTCAGATCTGTGTCGAGCCAATGTAATTCAAAAATATTAGCTTGAGTCCAGTTACAAGGAGATTGGATCTAGCCACTATTACTTTCTTTTATCTGCAGCCTTCACAACCAATTGTAGAGATCCTCTGGTAACTTGCACCAAAATATCTCGTATCGATTGCTTGCAGGTTTCACATACATAATTTCTTCCTTCAACGCTTCACCCTTCGACGATGGAGCTGAGCTTATTGAGAAGCAAACCGCTCTACTTGTTCATGCCACCAATCTTGCAGATCCTTCTTAAATATCCTCAACACCATATTCTAGACCCCTTTGGAAATTTTTAGGTCCCGACAATGGAACCATTTGTTGGCAAAGAATGATGAACAGGTTGAGACCCTGGGTTTAGGAATAGGGGCCAACAAACGCTTTGTCGTAGTCTAGCGTAGCACTGGAATTTTCACCTTACTCAAGAGAATAAGGCGTCTCACTTGAGGCGGACCGCAACCTTACTTGGCTAAGGGACTGGAATTAGGCATTGAAGGAAATCATACAAAGCACCCAACACTCGTTAAACTCAGGGCCAAGACATCAGACATGCAATCAGTGCCAAAGGCAATAGCTTAATTATTCTAAGGACACATAACACACATATGCATTCATAACAAAAATTTTAAAAGGGGGCCCATAAACTTGATACGAGAAGACTCTCAAGAATCCCTATAGCTTCCTTTTTCATTAATATCGGACATTGTTACATGAGTACATTCAGCTTAGAAGCCTTACATATACTAGA